>JAXDDX010000139.1:750000-830000 GCA_034670405.1 Hoplostethus atlanticus | reverse complement strand
TGGTTTTAAAGGACCATTCCAGCGTGGTAGGATTGTTTTGCTCATTTTTTACATTTTCCATCCACGTAATGTTAATTCTGTTAGTTCTTACATGCACACGCCACAATTAACACTATTTTTTTACCATACCTCTAAGGCTCATTCGCTTCCATTCAATTCCAAACAGCATAGAGCATAAAGATGATCCATCAAAGTTGCATCAGAGCGCTAACATCACAAGACAGGAGTAGCATGTTACTGCTGGTTTCTGCTTGCAAACAAGAAGAAGCCACATACCGGGAGCGTCCGCTTTTTCCTCTCCAACATCTTCAACCAATAGCTAACCTTCTCTGCAGTTGCGTTAGGACCCGCCTTCTGTCAATCACAACCTGGTCAAGCCAGCGTACCAACCAAAGCAAGACGCATCCGCCAGCTATCGTAGGAAACGTACATTAAAGCTAGATTTTACACAATTACTGCTTTCATAATAATTTCATAATATTTAGACAGCATTTGTTTGAAAATATTAACTTTAAAAAAACAACTAAAATAAAGGAAAAATAGCACATATCTCATAAGCACCTGCTGCTCAGTGGCCAACAGTAGAAGACTGTGGTTGCGCTTGGCAGCTCCCACGTCCCGGAGCCTTAGAATTGGCAAAGCAAGTGTACAGGAGCACTGCTCATAACTCCACCCCTCTCAAACCACTTCAATTATGCCAACGCCAACAATGCTAGTGAACCTAATGTTAAAAGGAGGCAGGGAGGATTTGGTTTAATTAACAAAGATTAGCCCACGGAGCCAAATGCCCAGGCTGTTGGAATGGTTTCCCTCCAGCTCCGTTTTACCAGGAATCTCGCTGGTGTACGTCCAACGCCATCATCCCATCCTATTCCAGTCAGCGGGGAAGGAGTGAGGGAGTGACCTCTTCTTCTAAATAAGCGCGCCAAACCTGGGACGGGATCTTTAGATAGACCGCCCACGTCCCGGCCACGTTGTCGTCGTCGCGGGCGTACACGTACACGTTAGCCGGGATGTTCTGCGAATCCCCTGCCGCGTGCCAGGGCGCCACTTCCAGGTCTGCGCCGTTATCGGAGCGCCGCAGAGGCTCAGCGTGATGACTGAGGTATTTCAGATGAAAGGAAGGGACTCGAGTTCGAAGAGAGAGTGTGTGCCTGGCGTGTGTTTATGTGCGAGGGTGTGTGAAATGGATGTGAGTGCACGTGTGTGTGTGTGTGTGTCCATTGATGGGAGAGAGGATTACAGGAGTTCCTGACTCCAGTTCCTGAAGGCAAAGAGCCAGCTATGTAAGTGGAACACCACGAACAAAGGGATATCCCCGGCAGAGGGAGAGCCACCTGTATTTAATACACATTAATGCCCTCCAGATTAAAACATGCTAACCCATAGGGATGGATTGTCTTACATAAGCTTATGGATGTGGATAAGAAGAGCCCGGGACATCCTCACCACGGCACTGCTCTTGCTTCGTGATGCTTCAGGAGAAAATCAGTTAAAGGGAAAGAAAGATGGAGGCAGAAGAAGAGGGTGGGGGGAAATGAAATGCAAAGCTGCTAAGTCTTTGGAAAGGGATTAATCCATACTCTCTGCACATTCACAAATGATCTGAGACGCCGTTTCTGTCCGAGCCGTCGCACGAGAATTATTATAGGGATGAATAAATGAATGCAGCGAACGAACGGTCTCAGATAAATCCTCGCGGGGCCGACTCCGGTCCACGGGACAGATTCCTGATCTGCCGTGTCCAACCTTGACCTCATCAGCTCGCCGGTGTGTTAAATAAACCTTTAGAGTGATGAAACCGAAGCGGTAAAACTAGCTAGCAGCATTTTACGCGCCAAAGCAATTTCAGGTTTTTGTCTTTTGTAATGTATTGTGTTGCTACTGTAGGGCATCTGTCTACTGTCTTCTATCGCTTGTCCCCAAGCAAAAGAGAGCGCTGCATCCTTGCTGATTGAAATGACTCGGAGGCGGTTACTGTCTGTCTTCGGGGGGGGCAATCGGGGGGGCCTCCTCTCCTTCACTCGCCATGTTGCTCGGGCTCTCTTAATTTCTCTGCACGTCTCTGCCCCCGAACAGACAAAGCGCTGACGGTGTAGGAAAAGTCAGCAGTTTACTGCCAATCTAAATTTGGCCGGTTCAGGACGGTGCACTTTAACCCCCCCTTCCCAACCACACACACACACACACACACCGTCCACATATCCACCCCAACTAAAGCACCGGAGACCGGAGAACCTAAGCAACAAGGCAATTATAAATTTCCCCCCTTGTAATTTCTAAATGTCACACAGGTAAGGTTGGCAATCAGACCAGCATGTCCACGGATGGAAGGGCACACAAATGAACCACACACACACTGGCATAGGCACAGAAACTCTCACTTGCCTCTCTCTCTCTCTCTCACACACACACACACACTCACATATTCCCTGTTTTTAATGCATCACGGAGCCCGGTGTGCAGCAGGCAGTGCCGAGGCCTACTTTCAGCCTCGTCTGGAAGGATCGATTTCGCCATGCGTCATTGCTGCGAGCAGGTGTTGTTGCTTCTCTCTGCTGCTCCGCTAATTCACAGTCATCACTTTCCCCGGGCCTCGAGGAGACACTCTCACAATCACAGCTACATACATCCTGGAGGTGGGAGAAATTTATGTGCTGTCTCCCTTTTTTTTTTGTCGCCATTTCCCAATCTCCAACGTGTACGCTTCGGGGGCTAGATAGGTGAAAATAGTCCGACTTGCGTAAACCGTCCTAAATATTTGATGAACCTGTCTTTGTGGGTGTTTCTCAGGCCAACCTAAATGAGTCTGGCGGGTGATTCATCACGTTTGCTCAGAGAGGTTCCTTGAGGACAGCACAACAAGTCTTAATACCAAGATTAACTTGTCCGAGGGCTAAAAAACTGGTGTGACATTTGAATTATGTCCTGCAGCGCTGCGGTTCCAGGAACGGCACTCTCTCCCAGCTGTGACAAGGAGAGAAAACCGCTACGTCCAAACCCTGTTACACAACTCTCAGAGAGTCACTGACCCGACTGCCAGTCGGCGAGCCGTTAAGCCGCGAACAGCAGTTAACCTGGGTCTAAATGCAACAGCTTAGGCCCGGGCCAGGCAGCGATACACTGACACTCCAAGCGCTGGCTGAGGGATGACCATGGAGACACCATGTTGTCGTGGGCAGCAGGTGTCGGGGGGAGTGATGGGCGGTGACCTTGAAGGTAACACGCAGCCAGAATTTTTAGGGGTTCGGCGGCGCGGTCGCTTCGCCGCTGCGTTTTCTGTCTGTCTCGGTGTGTTTCCAGCCCGAGCTCAGCCTCAGTCAGCCTTGCGTCCCGCCAGGAAAAGTCAAGACAGCGTCCCGGTCACATCAATCTGCTAGTCAACATGCACCGCTACGGTAGCTGAATACCAATCAGTGGTTATGCTGCATGCATAAAAACCATCGGAAGGACATGATTGATTGACATTTTTTTTTCTTGTTTTAAATTGTTGTTTTGAATATTACACGATTTGCAATCACAAAATTACTGAAAAATAATGGAAATCATTCATTTTCTACATGTTATTTGAAATGAATGTCATCACCTACACTACACACACAGTATGTACCGACAGGAAGCTGACATCTTGTCCTGTCTTTCCCGTTAAACCACCATCCCATCAAATCCAATCTGGAAACGATATTCAATTTCCCTGTGAAGTGGCGCTGCTGCTGCTGCTGCTGCTGCTTGTCAGCCAATACACATCTGGACACGATCCAGAATCATTACAATTTTAATTAATTCTATTGGAGAAAAACTTCATCAAAAGTCATTAGCGAGGTCTGGGCAAATATGATCCTAATCCTCCCCAGTGAGGGTGGAGAGCAGGGTGGTGACGACAGAGAGGACGGAGAGGCTGGAGATAGAGAGAGAGAGAGAGAGAGAGAGCAGTAGAGAGAGATGAAGGTTGATTGCGCTTCCTTTGTCCATGCGGTACCTTTTCATAAGTCATGTGTAGGCAGCATGTGGCTAACAGGCAGTGTGGGTTTGAGTCATCCCTGCAGAGGTGTGTGTGTGTGTGTGGGCAAAATAGTGTTGGCCTCAGCTAGTAACCTTTCCCACATAATTGTTAGCAAGGATACAGAGAAATTGGATGAAGTCAGAACGCTTTCTCTTCTCTCCTTTTCCTAGCCCTAAATATGGTAGCTTGTGTGTGTGTGTGGGGGTGTGTGGGGGTGTGTGTGTGTGGGTGTGTGTTAGCTCTTGTTACGTGTCCATATGTGTCACACACCATAGTGTTTCCTTTGTACTGTAACTCACTTCTGTAGAACTGGTGACACCCTCGAGGTGAATGATGGCTGAAGTGGAGATAATGATGACTGTGTGTGTGTGTGTGTGTGTGTGTGTGTGTGTGTGTGTGTGTGTGTGTGTGTGTGTGATACCAGTTCTTGGTGTTTTATGATGCTAGGGTCACATAATAGGCCCCCAGCTAGGCTTTGAATTAGACTGCTGTGCACACCCCACACACACACACACGTACCCCAACATACACACACACACACACACACACACACACACACACACACTGAAAAGGCAGATACACAGAAAAAGATGCATACATGCAGAACAGCCCGGCAGAACAAGAACACACACACACACACACACACACACACACACACACACACACACACAAAGACAGTGATTAATGGGGTTTTGTTGTTGCTGTGTAACACCACATCTGCTGCCATAGGGACCTCAGCACGAGTCGGAAACAATATGGCCTCCTCTGCCCATACGGAGACCAACCACATCTAACCCCAGTGCACACACACACACACACGCACACACACACACACCTAAAGACACATTCACACAGTCTCCTGCCCTCATTATGCTGGTAGCAACCTCATTTTAGCTTCACCTACCCTCCATCCCCCCATCATCAAACACACACACACACACACACACACACACACACATACACACACACAAACACACAACCCCATGACCCCATTATACATTTTGTAGCTCTTACCCCACCAAGACCTGCAAGACCAGCACAACCCACACCCCATTCATTCAGGGCTTTCACAAAGACGCCCCTCTGATTGTACCCTCCACCACCCAGCCTCGCCACACTGTGAACCCCAGGTTGCTGGGTAAAGTATACTACTACTACTACTACTACTAATAATAGTTTACATTTATACAGCTCTTTTCGAAGCGCAGTTACGAAGGATAAAGAAACTAATAAAAGCAAAAGCAATGAAAGCAAGTAAGTAATATAAAAGCATGGCAAAAAACATAAAAGAGAACTATAAAAGGAGGACAAAGGAAATTAATAAAAAGCCATTACATAAAGGCGATGTATAAAAAGTGAGTTGAAAAGATGACACGTTTAGTAGCCTAAACTCCTCAGGCTAGACTTTGGAGCAGCCAATAGGAACCTTTTGTTGTTAATCTAGATTTTGGAACAGCCAATAGGAACCTTTTGTTGTTAGTCTAGACTTTTGAGCAGCCAATAGGAACCTTTTGTTGTTAATCTAGATTTTGGAACAGCCAATAGGAACCTTTTGTTGTTAGTCTAGACTTTTGAACAGCCAATAGGAACCTTTTGTTGTTAATCTAGATTTTGGAACAGCCAATAGGAACCTTTTGTTGTTAGTCTAGACTTTTGAACAGCCAATAGGAACCTTTTGTTGTTAATCTAGACTTTGGAACGGCCAATAGGAACCTTTTGTTGTTAGTCTAGACTTTTGAACAGCCAATAGGAACCTTTTGTTGTTAATCTAGACTTTGGAACGGCCAATAGGAACCTTTTGTTGTTAATCTAGATTTTGGAGTGGCCAATAGGAACCTTTTGTTGTTAGTCTAGACTTTTGAACAGCCAATAGGAACCTTTTGTTGTTAGTCTAGACTTTTGAACAGCCAATAGGAACCTTTTGTTGTTAGTCTAGACTTTGGAACAGCCAATAGGAACCTTTTGTTGTTAGTCTAGACTTTGGAACAGCCAATAGGAACCTTTTGTTGTTAATCTAGACTTTGGAACAGCCAATAGGAACCTGCCCAAGGACCTCAGGCTGCGGTTTGGCTCATATGGGGTTAAAAGGTCCTGTGATGCAGCTTGATGCCAGACCCACCCCTGCCTTAAAAGCGATCAGAAAAACAATTCTTAACCTAACAGGGTACCAGAGTAAACACTAGCCCGGGCCTTGCCCTCTTGTCCTCTGGATGTCCTGGAGTTACTGTAGGATGTATCACGCCAACACTCACTCCCTGTGTCTGTCTCTCTCTCTTCATTTGCATGTGTCTGTCTCTCCCTCTCCCTTCTCTTTCTCACTCACCCTGTGGCCCTCTTGAGGGCTGGCTGGTGGTCAGATGTGTGTGGGTGGAAGTGTGTGTGATGTGCATGTGGCCAGGTCACCTTGTGTGCGGTGTGCGTGTTATGTGTTTAGTGGGTGTGTGTGTGTGTGTGTGTGTGTGTGTGTGTGTTGGGGTGGGGTGGGGTGGTGGGGTGGTTGAGGAGGGGGGGTTGGCCAGCTTGGCATTTATGTGACGACCTCTGTGGGGGTCACATCAGAAGACAGAAGTTGAAGCCAAATGGCGAAACAAAGGCAGGGCGTGGCTGTGAGTTTTATAGGGCCGGACGTGCACGTGTCCATGCGTGTGTGTGTGTGTGTGTGTGTGTGTGTGTGTGTGTGTGTGTCTATGGAGATAAAGGAGACACCCTGAGGACAATGGAGAGCAGGTGTGGCAGCTGACTACAGGGGGAATTATTCAAGAAACAAATTAACATTTCATTGTACCATTTGGGACGCTCCACCTATTAACCAGCATAGCCATGTGGGGGTTTTCAGTAGAACCATGCATTCCTAAAACTAAGTGTATCTTTAAAGTAACAATCGTTCTGTTATTCTCTATCATCGACTGATATAACATAATAGCAATTCAACCTATATCCAGTTCATGAAAGCTTTTACATCCGCTGCTCTAAACACCCGGTGTCTGGTTGGTCTTTCTTGGGAAAAATTGCACAGACACACAGGAAGTGATGCTTTTTCCGGTTTGTTAACAGAATTAAATAGAAGAAGAACTGGGTAGTTAGCGTGAGCACCGATAGCCACCGTGGCTGTACAGACAAAGAAAAGAGCGCCAGAAACTCAAATTTCACCAAATCCGAGGAGAAAGACGTCACAGTACTGGAGGCGCTGTTTGATTGACAGGTGATCTCTGGGATGTGCAGTGCAGAAACACCACAGCGATGAGGCTGAGCACCAAAGATGCAGACTAAATAAGCATTTCAAGGACTTTTGCCTCGTGTATTGCATTCCTCTTCGATAATAGCAGAGTTACTGTATATATATGAAATACCTTGGATTAAATTGACAACCTGAAGAAAACACATATCTAGCACATATCTAATGAGGCAGAAACCCATAATTTGCCTTGTATTGATAGCCAACAAACACGCCGCCTCAGGCCAAAACAGCCTCTGGCAGACACAATCTCTCCACACAAGATGATCGTAAAAAATGTGAGAATCTCCGGTGACCGTCTTCCCATCGGTTGTTCAAACGTGAAGCATAATCATGGGCTCCAATTAAGCGAGCCTGCATAGCGCTTTGCAAGGACGCTAACTAGAGGATGTGTGTGACGGCGGCATTGCCAATTACACTATAGAAGTGTATATCATAACCGTAAAATATGATGATTTGAGTAATCGCACGGTGACAGCGGGTGATGACAATGATCCATTTCCTTTATTGGCTGTGTGATGAGCGAGGTTTAAACAGAGGGATAAGGCTATTCCCTGCTCGGCATCACTACGGCACCTTGTGCTTTAACACTCACAAAAGAACATCTATTACAGCACACACACAGACATACTCACATTTAGCAACAAGAGAGAAGTAGTAGGCCTGTCTACAAACTCAGATAATTAAACCACAGGGAAATTATAACAACCCCCCCAACTCTCTCTCTCTCGCTCTCTCTCTCTCTCTGCATGTGTCTCGTTCACTCCCACACTTACTGCTTGTCAGCAAATCAACTTGATTGCCGATTAAAATGGCAATCCAAAATGGAGAGAGCAGAGAGAAGAGGAGGAGCAGAGTACGGGGGGGGGGGGGGGGGGGATGAGGTTTCACAACATGACAGTTGGGTCCCAAAGCTGAAATGAAAATAATATTTTCCATCTATTAACTTCCATCTGTGGCGTTATTGCCGCAATAATTCAATCACTGCCGTATTGTTTTGCTGTGGCAGGTGCAAGGAGCATTGTGGATTTAGAACGTGCCGACAGACATCATTTGACTAAATTATAGTTTTAATTTAGTGACTTTATCATCCCATTACCGGCCAACACACACACACATTCAGTTACAAACAAAGACACACACACACAAACACACACACACACCCATGCAAGAAGACAACAGCACCCCTGGGTAGGTGCAGAAGGTACAGAACAACTGCTCCCCTACCAGTGTGTGTGTGTGTGTGTGTGTGTGTGTGTGTGTGTGTGTGTGTGTGTGTGTGTGTGCGTGCGTGTGTGCGTGCGTGTGCCTGTGTGCGTGTGTGTGTGTGCGTGATGTTCACAGAGCAGGGTCGTAGGAGTGTTGTTCCCGCTGTTCTGTGTTTTGCTATTCATATCTGAGCCCTGGAGTACCGTAGAATCACCAACACAAATCAGCTGTGATGATACACACACACACACACACACACACACACACACACACACACGTTTAGCATGCGCCATGCAGCACACACAGACAGCACAGGCCATTGTCCAGACAGGAGAGGGAAAGATGTCGGGGGGTTGGATGGTGGATGGGAGGGGCGTTGCCATAGTGACCAGGGCGACAGAAGGAAGAGGGGGTCTGCCTCCTGACCCTCAGTAGAGAGGTGAGTGACTGTCACTAAGCTGAAGCGAGGCAGTCTGCCGTCACAATACTAGGAGAGAGAGAGAGAGAGAGAGAGAGAGAGAGAGAGAGAGATCATGATTGTGGACCATGTAAGCCTCAGCGGTCAGTCTGAGGCACTTAGCATTAGCATCAGAAAGACATTATGCTAATAGCATCAAAGGCAGCAGCCCCTGCCTTTGTGCTTCCTGCGCCAACCCAAGGGCACGGGAGGATTTTACATTTCAACCGTCGTTTCAGCCCTCAACTCCTAGAGCATTTGCATGAAGATGAAAAAATAAATAAAAAATGTGACTCGTCTCAAAAACAACGGCCTAAAACTCCACAGACACCGAGAGGAAAGGCTCGACGGTGTTGGGCGGAGATGTAGCGGAGGATAAAGTCGCCTACACACCTTTTAATTTGCAGAAGACAGTTTACCCTTTGTACATCATACGTACATAGGTAGTATCAAATGTGATTCATATGAAGGAGGAGATTCATTCAAGGAGATCGTAGTTTAGGCAACATATCACCTGATACTAACACTCCATCACAATACGATACCTGCAATACAAACGGCGAAGTACATTCATGTCTTTGCTTTTCAAAAGTGTCCATCCACCATGAAATTGGAAAATTGGATTGCTCTTCCTGCAGATAAAATGAAATACCATAGCATCTGGCAATTATTTGCTGCACCCAGGGTATTATTTGAACTCTGTCTGTCTTCCTGTGTTAAAATACCAACAACAGATGACAAAGGAGAAGAGGATCCACCTCCACGTGGACCGTTTCAATCAACGGCACTCACATTCTTCAGACGCACCGCCAACCCTCGGGGGAACGCAGAGAAAGACGCCAAAGACGGAGAAAAAGAGCTTGGCCGTGGAAAAGGAGGGAAGGAAGGTAACCTAGGTAACGGTGAAGGATATTTATTTGGGGGCGTCGAGCCTGAGTGCACAAGAAGAGGAGGCGAAGGGAGGGAAGAAACGAAAAGAGAAAGAGAGACCCAGTGACTTTGGATGAGTCATCGTTACAAGTCAGCGTACCTAAACGCTCTCTCTTTCTGGTTAGTCAGAAAGGAACACACACACACACACACACACAGTCATCCTATTGAAGAAATGTCATGGCCTACGAACACAAACTGAATACAAAATATTTTTTTTTAATTTATTTATTTCTCACCTCTCAAAATTTGGTCTGTTATTGGATTGAAAGGTTGCCCTCAATCGTGGATTTTTTGCAAAACCTCGTCCATAGATGGAAAAGTGAGGTCAAAGGGTGGACGTGGGCTAGAAATGAGGAGCAGAAAAATAGAAGTGGCTGACGGCCATGGACTTAATGATGCTCAAGGTCCTCCAAGAAGAGGACAGGAGGTGTTTGTTTCAAGGCTGAAGGACAGTACAGAGATTGGTACTATATGGTGATTGCTACCTCAAGCACAAGCTTTTGCCCACTGCTGATGGCATCACACGTTTTCTGTCTCTACTTGGGGGGCTATGGTGACATGTAACCTGACTCTTGTCCATAGGTCTCACTCCGGTTGAAGGTGCTATGTGTAGCATTTTTAAAAATCAATATACCGTAAACAAATGAGACCATGGTTGAGCCGCTTGGTAGCGGTATTGTTAGTGCTATTGTTTCTCAGAGGCCCACATTTCCCATAAACCCTGTTGCTTCCTATGACAAAGAGTACGTAGCTCCATTTCCTGTGGATTTCCTGGTGGCATTCAATGTAAGATGTAGTGTAGAGGCTGCCAGTCTTCTCAGTGATAGTCTTGTTATGTCTCAAAATGAATGTCGTAATGATTTATTGGTGTTAAAATGCTATACATAGTACCTTTAAGCTGTTTACCTGCACCTATGATACCCTGCGATTGAGTCTCCCTGTTTCCATGAATAAATCAATTGACAGAATATTCCTGTCTACAGGTACAACGGCCTACCAGCAAAAAAAATATGACAATGTTCAGCCGAAAGCTAGCCCCACCCTCTACTTGTAATACAGGCAAAAGAGACCGTAATAGTAATAGGAAGTTCTGCTTGCCGGCATGTTTTTTGCTGATATCAAAATGTATCCATAACCCTGACTTTGCACAGATGGCAAAACCAAAAGTGAAAGCAGTAAGCTGTTTCCATGCCACACTAACCTGTTTAATGTGGGAGTAAGGCAGATATCTTGACCGCGTTTCTCATAAGCTTACCCGGGTTATTCTCACCCAGTTTTGATGTTTACATACGGCGACCCACAACTGGGTTATTTGAGTAAGCGGGTTAAGAATGTGATATCTCTTTGCATTTCAATGTAGCTACTGTGACTCTTCTCCTCCCCTTATGAAAGCAAGCCAGGTGGATGCTGAGTCCTTGCGATACCGCAGCTGAATAAACCAGACACGTGTTCAGACATCCTCAGAGAAAGGAAATGCAGAAGAAAGAGGGCTGTCTGTGTTACCATGCTGCATCAGCAAAGTAGATCACAAACCAATAACAGGGCTCACTTCCCTACCTCGGTCCCTGAGGAGTGGCCTGCAGGGTCAGTGGGGTGCGTCACCGTGCTTAAGCCCCAGCAGGAGGAGACGTGTTGGGCCGTGACCTGCCCTGATGATGGGGGCCCAGCTTCCAGAGCATCTGTCCTTCTGACACAGCTAGGCAGACGCACACGTGCACAGACAGCGTATGGTTACGATGCAAAACGACTTGACACTGGCGACACATGAGCTGAATCACCCAAAGAGGTCATGTCTGCACGTGTCCCGCTAACACGTTGGATCGTGTTTCAGTCCTAGATCAGGATACTGTGACGTGTACATGTAAATCTTGAATCTTGAGTTCTTGAAATAATAGCAGCTACCCAATTATCAGAATATCTCTCCACCAATTGGCTATTTGAATCACTTGAATGTGGTTTTAGGTCATTTCATAGACCTCACTCGCAAAGGTGGTAAATGACCTATTGCTTGCTTCGGACTCCATCTCTTCTTCACTTCTAGTTCTACTTGATTTAAGCGTGGCTTTAGAAATACATTGGCATAAGAGGCTCTGCACTTTCTTGGTTTAAGTCTTAAAAAACAAATAGTGTTTTGCACATCATCTCTGAACGAAAGTTACATTAGGTCAAAGGTAGATAAAGTAGATATAAATGTTCCACCTTTGCCATTTTGACCTTCCCTCATTGGCTCCCAATTCAAACCAGATCAGACTTCAACGTGGCTCCTGTCAACTTTAAAATCGTCCACTGCGTACCTCCTTGAA
This sequence comes from Hoplostethus atlanticus, assembly GCA_034670405.1. NCBI lineage: Eukaryota > Metazoa > Chordata > Actinopteri > Trachichthyiformes > Trachichthyidae > Hoplostethus > Hoplostethus atlanticus. The sequence goes on along the minus strand of JAXDDX010000139.1, from coordinate 817,860 downwards.
CCCTCCACAGGACGCTGGTTATCTTACTGTCCCGATAGTCAAGAAGAATGTTCTCTTAGCGACCTCCCTATCTCTAGAATCAACTTCCTCTTGTGATTAGCAAATTCCTTGTAAAATCCTTGACAGAGGATGGACATGAGACATGTTTTGTGATTAAGGGCTATATAAATAAACTTGACTTGAAATAACACAAAGTGCATATTTGTTGAGTAGAGAACATTATAACACTCTATGAATACTCTGAATATCAGCTAGTCACTGTCGTCCACCTCTGTTATGATGCAGTGTGTTTGATTACATATTTATTGTTACACTGGTTGTCTATGGGAAGCAATTAACCTGAATTTCTTCAAAGCCGACATTTGGATTCCACACAAGTAAGCATTATTATTCTTTATTATTATCATCTGAGTTTCAAGGGAGAGCTGTAGTATCAGAGGTGTTTCCCCCCTGCCAAGAATGAAATTCTGACAGAAACACTAAATAATTTTGTCATGAACATGGTCAGATTTAAAGATATTGAATGTTGAAACAAAATATCAGCTAACAGCTTCAATCCAAAAATCAACCTTGAAAACCCCATCAGTTGAATCACATAATGCACATACTATATGTGTTGAATGGATCATATCACTATACTCCATGAGTGCTTCAGTGAATATTATCTATTACTAATGTATCATTTATTATCATAGCTCATCAGTACAAATGTATAACGTAATGAAAGGATATAGTGCATCAACAAGAATGAGTGAAACTAATTCAAGTAATTCAATGTTTCGTGAAAGCCAAACATCGTAATGAATCAAACAAAACAGAATGTCACTCCAACAAGAGGGTCATTTATTAACAAAACTTATGATACAAACAAGTAATAATCAAAGAGTGGACTGGGTTCTGACCAGGTCAAGTGGTCAGGCACAAAATTACCACACAAGTAACATTTGCATTCATTTATCATGGCCATCAGAAACCTGAGCTTGATACAAAACATGAATTGCAGTACAAATCTGCTATGTTGCACAATGATTAGGAGGCATTATAAAAAGGTACAGTGTAAAAAAACATATGTACAACTGGCGGAGTAAGCTCCTCTATGCAGGAACAGCAAGGCGTCTTGCAACTCTTGTACATTTTTATACTGTACAGCTGAAGAAACATTCTGCTGCCAACTCCATATTTTCGGAAATGACATCAACATGGCCATAAAACACAAGTGTGACTCCTGATACTAACAACCCACTGCAGATTTGTATTTATAATTTTTTCTTCAAACATTGGTAACTACTCTGGTAGTTACTGGAGAGCCAAAGGCTGTACCACCTGCACAACTTGTCTGAGGACGAGCAGTTTCTCAACATATTTGATCTCAGATTTGTTCAGATACTTTAAGCGGAATAAATAAAATTTAAAATTTCAAGAAAAAGGAGATTAACTGAGTCGGGTTGCTGAATTGAAATAAAGCTTGGTCAGCAGCAGCAGCAGAATGACAAAATGTAGGATTAATAATGATGTTTTCCACTGGCAACCACAGTGGATCCTGCTCGGTGAAACTGCACTCAGGCTTCCATATCAGGGGTCAGGGGCTGAAGGTCAGGGGTCGTGGTACAGCAGGCACTAGGAGGGGGGGTCGTCTCCATGTATGGCCTTATACCTGGCCATCTCCTCTGGGAAGACTTTGCTAAGCTCTGAGATTAGAAGGCTCTTGAATTTCTGCAATAAAAGCAAAACAGGGAAGTCTACATTGGTTTATTACTATAATTTTATGAAGAAAATACATCAAAAAGTAATCTTGTGTATGTCAATACCTAGCACCTTGCAACCCAGACCTGATCTGATCTGCCTTGTGCTGGTTAACAATATCACATGAAATAACAACGTAAGGGTGGATGTGGGGCAGAAATTTGAAAACAAACCAAACAACAAGACAAAACAACCCCCACACTGGTTGAACTGATCCCCAGGATATTTACTGTACCATGAAATAACAAATACATTTTGACCATGACGGCTATCTTAAGAATGTACATAAGAAGACGGCCCTCTGTAAACATCCTCAAAAAAGGTCCTCAAAATCAAAATATCTGATTATTTGAGGGAACCGTTAATACCCCGGGAGCATTTTCTCTCTGAAATGCAGTATGCAGACTCTTGTCACTACTGTGTTGACACCAGTGGAGAATCTGACTGACCCTGGCCTTATCTCTTACCGTCATAGTGTCAATTTTCCCTTTGACCTGCTCGTTCTTTGCCAAGGCTCTCTCCAGACACTCCTTGGTGTACAGCTGAGGGTTTCGACCTTGGTCAATGTATCTATTAACGAAAGTGACAACATTATTTCAGGGAGCTCTGGTGAAGTTACTAAGCATGTACTCAGTGCCGTTCTCATTTGCCGATTTCATTTGGCCTTGCTTTCTGGCAAAGGTACATTCCCCATTCCCCAGTTCACTCTTCAGTTTGACATAAGCCTACAAATACTCCAGCAAGTAGCACTAATTTCAGTAAAATTACAACTTTTAGAAATGGTTTGCCTGTTAATCCCACAATCTTCCACCAAAAGACACCATGGAGGGTGGTAGCAAGCAATAGGAACCAATTATAAATGTTGAAATGTGATTGAAATAAGTGCTGCTTGGTGGATTGTATGCATGCCGAATTTTAAAGTGGCTCTTAACAATTCAAAACAAGTCCCAAATCTTGGGACACATTATCGTCATGGATTTGTTTTAATGGAGTTCGAGAGACATATTCTCCATACAAGGCTAGGTACAGATACAGTAGGATACTCGGCCATCTGGCAGTGACACAGCAGAAATATGAAGGAAGGAATAGGGTCAGTTTTGCATTAATAGAGATGTAGAGGCTTAGTTATGCGAGGAGACTCACTCGAAGGCCTCCAGTGGCACATTGATCTCATGCAGCTGTTGACGGCACTTCTCGATGTCTTGCAATCCAGAGATCATGAAGTTTCTGAAATTCAACGTTAACAAATGAACACGGTGTTAATTTTACGTAGCGTAAACGAGTTGTACATAGTACGGTGCCGGTGAGTAACGTTATAACCAGTTCAGTAAAATAGTAACGTTACTTACAGTTTTTGGTTGAGTCCTGTTTGGCTGCTAGGCTGGAAGTCGCTAACGATGATTCCCAACTGTCGGATGTTCTCGACAAATTTCTCCAGATGCTCTTCGAGGTTGTCAAATCTTTCCGCCATTTTTAATAAAATGTCATTAAATCGTTTCCAATAAACATAAATTACTCCGTTTACAAGAATCCTTTTGTCAATTCATTACTATTTACTGTCGGCTCAGCTCCTCTACGGAAGCCATAACACTGACTTGCTTTACGGCAACATAACAGCCAACCGCTGTGGGAAATATTCAGCTACCTTGGTAACAACCAATCAGAAAGCGCCGTCTTCCGATCTTAAAAGCAGTAAAGTGTCATGCTGCTGATTGGCGAACTTGCTTCTTAGTCACAACAGTTCCTTTATATCCGTTGGTTCAGTTCAGTTCGGTAGCTTTATTGGCATGACTGTGTATTGACATAACTGTCAATTAAAATAAACATCTTATTCATTCAAAGCAAACTGAAATTATTAATTATTTGGTTTGGCAACATGTATTATACAATCGTATATAATCATCAATATCTCTATAATAGAGGGGGACTTCAACGTACGATTAAGTGAGAACATTAAGAACATAAGAGTCGTTTCTGTATTTTAAACAAGTGTAACAATCCTGAAGCAAGGATGTCAAGTTCTGGTGACAGTTAGGCCAAGATACCATACTCTTGTTTTTTTTGTTTTTTTACCATAGGTTTATTATAGTCAAATCTATAAAGGCTACACAACCAACGTTGCCTGATCAATTTGTAGAAATATCAGTTATTATTTGTAGTAGTAGTTGTAGAAGTTCAAGGATAAATAGCTCTTCAGTTATTGTATCTATAAAGGAAAATACAATTGTTTTGACTTTCTGTTCATCTCTGTCATTTCTCTGCTGATTCTGACCCACCTACATCACTGTTCAGTGTATATACTGTGTTGCTAGAATTATATTGTTCTGCTGCTCATAGCATCCCATTCACATTGAAACTGCATCAAATAACCAGCTGACTGACATGTTTGTCAGCCTATCAATGTGAAGTTAGCAGTGTTCACCTGCAGGGGAAAGAGCTCCTTCCTACATATACAGTTGTAGGATAAAGTTTGTGAACCCTTTTGAATTACCTGCATTCCTATATGCCTCCTGAAATAAAAATAAATAAACACAATGTGATTTAACAAATAACACACACACATTTGTACTTTCTATTGAACATATTGTTCAAACATTAACAGCTTGGATTGGAAAAAGTATGTGAGATTTAGTAACTGGTGTAACCAGTTTGATTATAGCCAGGTTTTGCTGGTGGTATGCAATGTTTCTTCTCTTCCAAACATAAACTGATGGAGGCCCAAGTCTTTGGAAATGCTTTGCTTTTTCTCGCAACTGTAGAACAACTCTTACCCCAGACCACAATAAAAGCTATATATATAGCTATATATAGGGATATGGCCTGTTATGTGGATAATGTTAAATAGTGCTGCAGTCAGCGATGATTGAAACTCAGTTTATTCACCAGTTAATTTGGGAAATAGAGTTTACCCACCTTTTTAAGTTGACACAAGTCTTTATGACATAAAACATATAGATTCTTAGTATACATTATAAATGATATTGTGTAGTACCGGGCAGGTATGGGGGTTACATGATAATAAAATAAAATGTATACTATTCTGAAAATATAATTAGATAATTTTAAATTTGTTTATTTACAATGGTAGTTGTACTTCTAATGGACATCACCAACTGAAGATCGTAGTTTCCCCACATTAATGTACATCACTGAGAATCATCAAGGGAAAAGAGTGAGCAATACCTGTATTTTCCTTTAAAATAAGGCTAAATTCCTTGATTAGTACTGCAACCTTTGTGGTCTGATATTAAGTAGTCTATAGGACTTATTCAGTGTAAGAATAGACCTGTGTAGACTACATTGGGCTAAATGGGTGATTAAAAAAAGGAAGGGAGTGTCTTAGCCAAGTAATGACGCCGAGTCCGGCCCACTTTAACTTGGTGTCTTGGCCTCCATCCCAACTATCATTATTCATTCAACCCAGGTAGGCACAGGAGCGTCGAGTCAGCCGTAGTCAGGCAGGATAAGACCGGAAATAGGCGTTTTGCTTTCATAGTAAAAGCAGAACTATAGACACAATCAAAAACTCATTTTCATACTTTTCATTCATACATTTTCTACTTAATATGTTCTTGAACATTGGAATTGTCTTACATCATAGTACATTCTATGAAGGTATGGATGTAAATTAATTAATTGATTCATGAAGATAAGTTATTTTCATGAAAAAAAACAAAAACATAAATTAATACAAAGTAGAAAACATTTTTGCTTGTATTGGCCTTTGTTTGCCTTACGATAATCACCAACTGGAGGTCATACTTTGCTCACATTTTTATTTACCACTGATCACTGCCTATTTGGTTATGAATACATGCTTTGAAAAATAAATGTTTGGGGGGAAGCAATAATTATATTTTCATTCATAACAGATTGCTCCACAAATGTAGTCTTCATTTTAGTACTTTGAGTTACTATTCCAAAAATAATCACTGTGCTTTTATTTTGAAGGCTCGGGCTTTACCAGCGCGCTTCACCAGTGAGGAGGATTACCGGGGGCTGGTTCAACCCCGGCGACATTAGAGCTGGAGCTGCCGCAGCTGCAAACACATCAAAGGCTCTCCATTCGCTTTCCTTCCTCTCTGCAGCTCAGACCGACGGCGGCTTGGTTGGATGGTGGAGCCATTTCTTCGATTAGACACAGTGGGAAGTCGGTGTCCGGTCTGCGTAACGGGATACATAACGGAGATACTCTGAATTTCACCCGTCTACGGTGAGCAAATAGGCTGCAGTAGGGCTACTAATTTAATATTATGTCTGCATGGGCCAGGGCTCCTCCAAAGAAAAAGATTCTATGATATCCCCATGATATTCCTATAAGGACTTATTGTGTGTCTGGTACTCCACGGTGAGTTTATAGTGACATTAGCATGCTTTATGGTATTTTCATCTCCTTTACTATATGCCTGTAATATTATATAAGGACGGATGGTGTGTCTGGTGCACAGTAGTTAGTTTATAGTGACCTTATCATGCTTCATGGTATTTTCATCTCCTATTGTATCACCTATAATATTCCTGTAAAATTCCTATAGCGACTTGTAGTGTGTCTGTGGTCCTCTGTAGTGGGATTATAGTAACCTTAATGTGCTTTATGGTATTTTTCATCTCCTATGATATAACATTCTTATCGTATTCCTGTAGTATCCTTTGAGAATGTATAAGATCACTATAGTGCTTTTGCGCAAGGGTAGATCCTCTGCCATTGAACAGCTGCAGTCATGTAGTTGGTCCACTTGTGGGGGGAAAAAAGGCTGGATCACATCGATCTATTTTGACAAATTGTATGTATTTGGCTGTTGTTTGCAAGTGAAACCGCGACGAACCTTCTACAAAACGTGTTAATGTATTGTTTTATTATTTTTTTCTAGTCGAGCCTTGTCAAGATGATGCACTGAGGAGAAATCAGCACAGGCTCCCCCGGTTGTGTTCATCTGAGGCTGCAGTGAACGGAGGGGGGATTGCGGTACAACAAGGTTACTAATCAACATCAACAAAGGTCGTTTCCGTTAACGGGAACCGGCTTGAACGGGTGAATCTCGCCCCTGTGTGGGGGGACCGGCGGAAAAATATAGATATATAAAATAATGGCAACCCTACTGCGGAAGATCGGTCTGATCCGTCTGCACGACCGAGACACGGAGGACCCCAAGCATCACCAGGGCTCGTTAAAGGGGACCAAGGGGAGCCAGAAAAACAACGCCAACAAGCACTGTCAGACTACCAACGAAACCAACATCCTGAGCACCCCGGAGATCAAGGCGAGGAAGCTGGACCAGCACGGCAAGGACAAGCCGTCCGGCAAGGATAAGCAGGGCAAGGATGCGAAAGAGAAGCAGCAGCAACAGCAACAGCAGCAGCAGCAGCAGCAGCAGCAGACGGGAGGAGGAGGCGGCGGAGGAGGCGTGATCGGGGGCAAAGCGACCAGCGCCGCCTCGATACCACCGCTGGCGCCGCACCGGCAACACTGCACCCAGGTGCGGACGCGGAGGCTGATGAAGGAGCTGCAGGAGATCCGGAGGTTAGGGGACAACTTCATCACGGTGGAGCTGGTGGAGGACAACCTGTACGACTGGAACGTCAAGCTGCACCAGGTGGACAAGGACTCGGCGCTGTGGCAGGACATGAAGGAGACGAGCACCGAGTTCATACTGCTCAACGTCTCCTTCCCCGACAATTTCCCCTTCTCGCCGCCGTTCATGCGGGTCCTGACACCCCGGTTGGAGAACGGCTACGTGCTGGACGGCGGCGCCATATGTATGGAGCTGTTGACCCCCCGCGGATGGTCCAGCGCCTACACGGTGGAGGCGGTCATGAGGCAGTTTGCAGCAAGCCTCGTAAAAGGACAGGTGAGACGGAGGCTCCTAAAGTTGAAATATCACCTTCATGAATCACACAGCATATAAATCCCCCCCCCCCCCACTGAATTTGTATTTCACGCGCTGGATGTGAGCCATTAGACATCCACGCGCCGTGCGCAATTAACCGCTTTTACGCATACATTGCAAATATAGGCCTATCAGTCTTTTAGTCCAGTATGGAGTCTTAAAATCGCATTTTTCTTAAATTAGATGATGGAGGCAAAATATAATCCCACTTGTTTCTTCCATTCTTCTGCCCCTCTAAAGGAAAAATAGCATCACAAGACTCAATATTTGGCTAAATGACAGTTTTGGCAGTGTAGTGGACAGTCAACCTTTTGCCAAGCTCCTTCACCGTAATCAGAGCCCCGTGGTTCCCTCAGCCTCTCTGCTGTAAGCAACCCCGTGATCTTGAATATTATTACTCTTTGTGACACTACGGCGGCCATTTCATGCAAGGCAACGCTCAGTATCTCCTTGCTTCCCCCCGCTTTATCTCCTCCTCCCCATAAACCAGCACCGTCTCCCGTTAAATCTCTCATGGGCTCTCGCGCAGTTTGGCAACATCTGGGCTTCTCTCACCTGTGTGTGACTGGGATGAAAACCCCCTCGGAGGACGATCATTCAACATGTGTAACGTGAAGATGGGTAGATACATAGATAGATGGATGGGTAGGTGACGTCAGCTGGCCGCCTACCTACCAGCAGTCCCCGGTGGCTGAGGCTGACTAGATTATGTAATCCTGTCAAATCTGTTTTTCACATTTCACCGTGCAACACTGCAGCAGCAGCAGTTCTGCAATTCCGATGGTTGCATTTCCAACCTTACTCCAGGCTATAATCGTTTAAAATCCCGAATAGCTTTTTTTTTTTTTCTTCTCCCCATGAAACAGTCGCTGCATTTTGCCATGCGCAGCTTCATTTCAGCTTTCAGGCGTTTCATCCGTGGCATCTGCTTGTGTTCTTGGCGTTGAGCCTGTGTCCTTTGACATCAGTGTTATGACAGTGTTATGGCAGGAAACCTTATGTAAACCGGATTTCCCCCCAGGAGACCCTGAAGTGCTTTTGTCATCGATGATGTAACTGCACATTATTCCTTCCTCATTTTTGGTCATTATGTATCTCTTACTAAGAGAGGTCATGCAAAAAATTTGAGTGTGTGTGGACTATTTTTTCTAAGCTAGTAAGGGATATGGCAAATAGGTCAGTTCCTACATATATTCTCTTATTCTGTTTCTTTAGGGAGGGTGTACATATGAAAATGGGCTTATAGGGGCGATGCTGTCTCTCAAATCACCCCTTCAGTGTGTGTGGGTGTGTGTGTGTGTGTGTGTGCTCATCTTGATTTGCAGCTTGAGGAGATGAGCTAGCAGCTCTGCAGTGCTTCCTAATTATGGTGCAGTGTCTTCCTTCTCCAGTTTGCTAATGGAAACAATATTGATTCATTATGTCTGTGTGTTTGTGTGGTGTTTGTGTAGCATATGTGTCCCGATTTCCTGGGTGACTTACTTGTCTGTCATGGAACGACAGAGCTCCCATATACATGCAGTATATTATGTCCTTGGACGCCAGTTCCCCATGACGCTACTGAGGTAGCTTGATTAGCGGCTCCCCCTATTTTTAGTAGGAGAGGATACACGCGGTGACAGAGTGGTTTAGGGAAAGTCAACAAACGTGTGTCCTCACCTGCAGATGTGAGTGAACACCCACTTGCGATCACTCGAGCTGAGATGAGAGTACGTTTTTAATTAGAGGCGATGATGCCTCTGTATCACCGCCGATTCTGAGAGGGGGAAGGTTTGTCTGACGGCCGTGAAGCGGGAACATCCGGTGATCACCTGGGCCTTGAGACATTCAGCTCTTTCTCTTTAGAGCGCCACTTCAAAAATCTAGGAAAAGGAAGCCTCGCCGTGCAGCGCAACTTGTCGGAACAGCTCCTCTCCTCGCTATTGGTTCAGTTCTCTGTGGTGTGGAACCAGTTTGATAACTGATCTATATATTGTCTGTTCATCAGTGTTTAGACAGACCAGAGTCACGTGGCGTTATAACCCATTTACTTCTGTCTACACTTAGTTTACAATGTTCCAGATCTTTTAACATTGACTCGTTTTTTTGCTGTCGCTGTCACACCTAGCTTGAAATGAACTGCCTGTCCCCGAATAAGAAGGCATGGATGTGACAATAACGTTTTGTAAGGCGACGTGTTTTTGTGTTTTCGAGTTTTCGAGTTTTCGAGTTTTCGAGGGATTATTCCTTCCTGTGGGTGTCAGGTGATTGACAGTAATCAGCGTAACGTCTTATATGAAAACGATAAAACAGAGACATTTTGTTTACTGTGATGGATTATGTAGCGTGGGGCAATTTTCAAGTCTGTGGAAGTTGTTTTTGATACAAAATGAACGTCTGCAAACGGCTTCTTCTGCAACTACACTGAGTAACGGGAAGCAGAGGGGAAGCCCAGTCCCAAACACTGCTGGTATCCTTTAAGCTCCAGAGGGCCATCAGCTCCAGAGGGCTACCCTCAGTGATATGATGAGGATGATGATGACGACGCTGCCATCGATCCTCATTTGTTTACCCTGACCCCTTTAGCACATGTCTGTGTTACGCAATCCCCTCCCCCGGGGCCCCCAAAGCTGCTTCCCAACATGCACCGGGGCCCTCCCCCTGCCCATTGACTGATCTCCATTCACACGATTACCCAGCAGCCTCTTTACAACGAGAGTGTCCCTCTCAACGAGCGAGCGCTTAGCTGAAATAGATAAACACTGACATGGCACTGTATAGGCCTGGGGGTGCTCGTTCAGCTGAACCGCACACAACACACGCACACACACACACCCTCTTTTGTTTGCTCGCACTTTCCCTCTCACACACACAAGCCCATATTTTTCTCTCTCTCTCTCTCTCTCTCTCTCTCTCTCTCTCTCTCTACGTCCATCTTTGCATGTGCGATACTGAGCCATTCTCTTAGATGACTGTAAGCACAATGGTGGCAATTAATGCTCAATTTACCCTTTTAATGCTGCAATCACAGGCTTTTATAGGGGCTCAATACTCTCTCTCTCTCTCTCTCCCTCTCTCACACACACTCACACACATACACACACACAACCATTGTATTCACTGTAGGAGTTAGAAAAATAAAGTACATGACTCCACTTAATCTCCCCACCCACCCACTCACCTACACACACACACACACACACCTACACACACACACCTACACACACCACCCCATGCTGCCCTCCCAGTGAACCGACCAATGAGAAATTGCCCTGCCCTCGTGCATGTTAACAGGTACACCGTGCTCACAGCGATTCCCGTAATGACAGCGACGGCGGGAGCGCGCCCCTCCCTGTCATCGATCACCGTGGTAATCACACCTCTTTAACAATGGCCGAATGCCATAACAACCTCCGTCCAAGGCAGCGGCAGCCATTTTGAGGTGGCAACAGCTACCATATGGCTGGATGCGAAGCTACCCCTAGATAACGACGTATTCCAGCTCCTCGCCGTCGCGCTTCAGGCAGCAGCCAAGCGTTATGATATGGGCGTTTGTTTTCAAAGATGGCCGTCTGTCTGCCAGTGGAATCTGCGTTCCGGTGTTGCGTTGCGTTGATTCAGGCGGGGAGCAGAGCAGGTTTCAGCAGCATGCCTTTAAGGTGTCACCCGATCGGTGTGTTTTCCCGTTTTTAGGTCAGCGCGGATCAGTGGGCTCGGGGGTGAAAAGAGGCGATTCGGTTGCAATTGAAAACATAAGAAAGGAACAGAGAGAAATATGGATAATATGGCGAAGGAATATCCATCTTAATGTGTCATTTAGTCTAGTATTGAGTCTTAAAATGCTTTTTTCTTAAAGCAAAAATCAAGAATTTTCTTTCTTGACGCTAGTGGAGCGATCTGCCTTCTGCCTTGTTTCTAGGAAATGACTCAAACAAGTGAAGCTCCATTGGACACAAGTGGCATCATCTCACCCCGTGACTTGAGCAAATGACTTCAAGGACAAGATCTTCAAAATGTGTGTGTGTGTGTGTGTGTGTGTGTGTGTGTGTGTGTGTGTGTGTGTGTGTGTGTGTGTGTGTGAGAGAGAGAGAAAGAGAGAGAGAGAGAGAGAGAGAGAGGGAGTTTGTGAGAGACCCAATGAGAGAGCGAGTGTCACTAAGCCCCACAGCGAAATGAGGCTAATGTTGTTACAGGAATGGAAACTGTAACCCTAATCTCCAGATCATTCAGTGTGATCACTTCATCTCCCATTATCCTCAGCATCACTTTTGACCCAAAATAACTGACCAGGTCTGCTGGCTGTCTTTCATATGACATGGGGACAGGGAATGAGGCTAAAAACCAAAGTCTACCACATATCTTGTACTGTGTCTTAAAATCCTATTTGTCTTAAAACAAGTGTAAATGCTATCCTGGTGGCTCAGTTGGCTAAGATGCAATGTCCTGGGTTCAAATCCCAGCCTAGGATTTCTAGGTGTCAGTTAAAGGCAAAAATTGGCCCAAAAAAAAAAACAGTCTGTAAAAATATCTGCCAGTGGGTGGAGATCATTTCACTTGTTTCCAGTGCACATGGGATTGTGTAGAGACAAATCACTCCACTAGCATCACAGTAATATCTTTTGAATCAAGAAAATGGTTGAAACAAGTTGATTTGCAATGGACACAATGTGAAATGACCCCCCCCCCCCCCCCCCCAATAGCACAATGTTTTCCTTGCATTAAGGAAAAATAAGATCTTAGGACTCAATGGTTAAACGACTTGTTATGATAGATATTTGTCCGTGTGCATTGGACATTGTGTACCTGGCTCAATCCTGTCCTCAGTGGTTTTTGCCTGATCACAGGGAAAGCAGGGTCTAAATGCACGGCTAAGGTGCAGACTATGGACATGAAACAATAGGAGAATATTTATCTGTAGTGCACTGCAGCATTTAGAGGAGCTCCACCCCACCTAAAAAGAATTTCATTAGTATTGGTTTCAGAGGAGAGCCTCTGTGCCATAAAGTCTAAATGCTGTTTCAGGAGCGTCTGGGAGGAAAAAAAACTGCTGCAGTGTATTACACAGAATGTACAAAAGCAAATAGGGTGAAATATCCTGTATAGCACAGAGCAACAGGCATCGTGTCCAGTCAAGCCCTCACATATGACCTGATGTGTCTCTTTGGTAATGCCAAATTTTTTTTTCTTTTGTTTTTGATGAATAAACATCTGATTATCCGCTTGAACTACATAATCCGTTTGGTGATACAGTCAGCTGTCTGCCGTGACCTTCTCTTTGTGGACGACTGGCCTCTGAATTCTGTTTCAGAGGTGATTTTTTTTTTTTTCTTATCAAATAATGCCATTTGAAATCTAGGGACACTCTCGTATGAATCACTCGTTTGTCAAGGCTCTGTGTCACGGCTCTGTGTCTCAATGTTCGGATTTTTAATTCAAAGACGTGTGTTTCTTTTTTTCCTATTCATCCTCCCACGCGGTCTCCTTCACAGAAGACTTAGCGCGGCTGCCAACAACGGAATAAGCAGCTTTATCGTCACAGGCGACGCCCACACCTCTTTTTTCACATTTTTTTTTCTCCCTTGCCATCCCACGTTTATTATTAGCCCCAGTGTGTGAAGAAGAGAGGGTTTCACCAAGGGTGGCGGCTGGGTGAAAATATCTTTTCCCTTAGATGTCACAGTCCTCTGGGTGAGATGCTTTTTGCACCAATCACACGAGGGTTATGTGTTCATATATTTGTTTTCTGTCATAGTTACAATGTTGTCGTCATTCACTATGGTGCTTGGTTGTAGTCTTTACTTATCTCCCTATTGCTCAGTGTACTGGAAGGTACATTTTCACATCTGATTGAACGTGAACATTAAAAGGCCTCTCCCTGTCTTTAAACATTGATCTAATGTTGGTCAACCAGCATTCAGAGCACCTGTACCTGTGCATTCACCATCCAGTTCATCCAGCTCTATTTGTGGGCTGTGTGTACATTTCTTTCTTTGTGTTGTGGGAAAACTCTGCAGTCACGTTTGCAAACAGACTAGCGTGTTTCTTTGTATTGACAAAGCATATCTGGATCTGGACAGTAATTTGTTGCTGCAGGTGGTTTGGGATTTTCACAACTTGTTCCTTCAGGTAGCCCCAGAAAGCAAAGTCGATGCGTCGATGGCATTGTTCAATCTCTGCTACAAGAGAAAACATGAGAAAATATGTCTTATCGCTATGATTACAGACTTTTCAGACACCCTGTCTGTGTCACTTGACCGAGTATTTGCGAGATGAGATGAGAAAGAGAAGAGAAGAGAAGAGATCAGATCAGATCAGATGAGATGACAAGAGATGAGATAAAATGAGATGAAATGAGAAGACAAGAGATGAGATGAGATGAGAAGAGATCAGATCAGATCAGATGACAAGAGATGAGATAAAATGAGAAGACAAGAGATGAGATGAGAAGAGATCAGATCAGATGAGAAGAGACAAGAAGAGATCAGATGAGAAGAGAAGAAAAGAGATGAGATGAGAAGAGAAGAAAAGAAAAGAAGAGATGAGAATAGACGAGATGAGAAGAGATCAGATCAGAAGAGAAGAAAAGAGATGAGACGAGAAGAGAAGAGATCAGATGAGAAGAGAAGAGATGAGACGAGAAGAAAAGAGAAGAGATGAGATGAGAAGAGATTTCGATAAAGAGAAGAGATGAGATGAGAAGAGATTTCGATTTTAATTTGTCAATCAAGTGCGTCTCTAAATTGCCCATGGGTATGATTGTTTGTGGACCCAGAGGTTCTGGCTTCTGTTGGTTTGATCTGAGATGAGAAGAGATGAGATCAGATGAGAAGAGATGAGAAGAGATCAGATCAGATCAGATGAGAAGAGATCAGATCAGATGAGAAGAGAAGAGATGAGACGAGAAGAAAAGAGAAGAGATGAGATGAGACGAGAAGAGATCAGATGAGAAGAGAAGAGATGAGACGAGAAGAGATGAGAAGAGATGAGATGAGAAGAGAAGAAAAGAGATGAGACGAGAAGAGATCAGATGAGACGAGAAGAGACGAGACGAGATGAGATGAGAAGAGATTTCGATTTTAATTTGTCAATCAAGTGCGTCTCTAAATTGCCCATGGGTATGATTGTTTGTGGACCCAGAGGTTCTGGCTTCTGTTGGTTTGATCTGAAACATAGTAACCTGATTTCCCCTTCTCTCTGTCTCTCTCCATAGGGGCGTATTTGTAGGAAAGCAGGGAAGTCCAAGAAAGCTTTCAGCCGTAAGGAGGCTGAGGCCACCTTCAAGTCCCTGGTGAAGACCCACGAGAAGTACGGCTGGGTGTCCCCGCCCGTGTCCGACGGCTGAGGGGCCCGTCCGCCGCCCCGACCCGCCCCACCGCCCCACACCCCCGCGCTAGCCGGAGAAACCCAGCTAGCCCCGACACGCAAAACGACACACCACCACGCTAACTCAACAAGCTCTCGACTTCACCTTTTTATGTTTCACTCAAGAGTTTGTTTTGGGGTTGTTGTTGTTGTTGGTTTTTTTTTCCTGTATTTTTTGGTTTCTCATCTCCACCGAAACTCTTGGAGAGCGGACACCCAGTCGCCATCGTCACTCGCACCCCTCCAAGAAGAGACCCATTCGTTCTCTTTCATTCCCCCCTCCCTCCCGCTCATCCCCCACCACCTCCACTGGGAGGGACTGTGTGTGTGAGTGTATGAACAGTGCAGTGACTCACTTGCTGGAACATCCGCTGGGAGTGTGTGTGTGTGTGTGTGTGTGTGCGTGTGTGTGCGCGCATCAGTTACTATCGGTGGATTTGTTTTTTTTCCAACTGTTGGACTTTGCCACCCATGTGAGAGACTACTGAATGAAGGAGACTCATTCCCCCTTCTTTTCCGTCCCCATTGTCCTTCCTCACCATCCTCTCCTTCTCCTCCCCCCCCCCCCCCCTCCTCTTTCTCTCTCTCTCTCTCTCTATATATATATATATATGCTGACGACACAGCACTGAACTGGCATTACTTTCCATCGTCTCTCTGGCTGTCGGGCCATTTACATATAAATGAAGCTGTTAATGTTTAATAGAGGGGCAGCGCACTGGCGTTCATACCCACTCATTCACTCTTTCTTTCCCCCTTTCTTTCGACTGTGCCGTTCACAGTTCAATGCAACATGAAGATTGTAATTTACGTGGAGCTGTGCTCTCTCTCTCTCTCTCTCTCTCTCTCTCTAGTTTGCTCACTTTGTTTCTCTCTCTCTCTCTGTCATTTCATTTCTCTCCGCCTCTCTCTCTCTCTCGTGGCTAAATTTAGAGCTCACTGTTGTAGATGGATATTGATTTCTAATGGAGAAAAAAAAAAAAGTCACACGTTGCTTTATGCAGAGACTATGTATGATAAATAGAATGACAGTCAATCACCTCTCTTGCTCCTCTCTCTCTCCGCTCATATTATGGAGTGTGTAGGAGAGGAAGAAGGCCTTGTAATTCCCATGATTTAGATACCAGATGGTACAGCTGATGGCCAGGCCTCAGTGTGTATGTGTACGTGTGTGTGTGTGTGTGTGTGTGTGTGTGTGGTATTGAGTGTGTGTGTGTGAGCAAGGGAGACAACCCTTTAACCAGAAAAAAAAATGATTTACTGTGAATGAGGACTAAGGCCTAAAGGGAGTGCTGTTTTTTTTTTTTGCTAGATTACACTTTGCTATCTTGTTGCACTGTCTATGTTATGTCCTGATAATTATTATTATTATTATTATTATTATTATTGTATGTGTCTGATTGTGAGCAACTATCTATGTACACATAGCCTCATCTTTCTCCGATCCATTTAAAGACTAAAGGATAACAGAATAGATGCCTTGGACATTTAGCTGTGCTCCAAACACACACACACACACACACACACACACACACACACCACCATAAACACACACTTGTGCGTGATAGCACCGCTAACACCCAGAAATGAAGACGGACAGGAGCTTGAACGCTGGCACGAATGGAGTGGTCCTTTAAACGCTTCAGTAGCCTCCTGACTGATGTGTGCTGAGGGGGGGAAAGAAGAAGAAGAAGAAGAAAAAAAGGAGACCTGGAGAGAAGAAGAGCAGAGGGACAGCTTGAGCGTGTCAGGGTGGACTGCAAAATGGCTATTTAACAGACACACACACACACACACACACACACACACACACACAACCACTAACAACCCTTAAAAGGACGTTGTAAAATCTATTATTTACTGTTAAGGCTAGCCTCAGCGTTCTAGTAACATCAGCACCGGTCTCGACCAATTGGGGCCCTCCCCCCCCCGCGCGCTAGCCGCAGACTATCTGTCCGTCCGGTGTGTTCCTGATGCGTTTGTTTTGCTATGTGCCAGTCAAATGTCAGAGGGAAAGCTGCTAATTGGTCTGACATTTCGGCAGAGCGTCATTAGAGGAGAGCAGCGAGGGGAGAAGGATGGAGGACGGAGGATGTCAAACCTCCCGCTCGGCTCTGACATTTGTCACTTTCCCCCCTCCTGCACCATCGGATGACGTAACAGGGGGGGGGCTCGGGAGGTTGGGATAGGGGCAGCTCTCAGCAGCCCAGCTGTAATCCCGGAGCAGGATGTTAAAAACCACTGAGGCCACACTGCCGATATATTTGGGATCACGATGCACTGCAGTTGTGTTGTCGTTTGCCGCCGATAGTGAATGTCCGCCTCTGTGTGTGTGTGTGTGTGTGTGTGAGTGTGTGTCAGATATGTGCGTTACACTCACACCGCGAAAAGAAAAAAACAACACACCATCTGGTATGTGATCATGTACGAAGTGACAGCGTGTTAGTCCTCTTTCAGTTTGGATAGTCATTTCAGGGTTGGTCGTCTAGTGTTCTCTCGGCTCGTGTGAGCCGGAGGAACCTGTAAAATGATTATTATTAAGACAAAATATCTCAAAGCTGAGTGTTTGCCCATTTCAAGAGAATCATTTTGTGATATAGTTTAGATTGGTAGTTTACAGACACTAACTGGGTGAATTGATTATGTTGTATTATATCTGCATGTGATACGTGATTGGTAGCTAGCTATATCTTTTTTTTCAAGAAAAGCAAGAAAAAAAAAACACGGGGAAAAACAAAACAAGCAAATGCTTCTCTTCTCTTGTTCTTTTTTTAATTTGTTTTGTTCTGTATGTACTTTTTTGTTTTTATTTCTAGGCGTCCTAAAAATATGTCACATTGTGTTATATGAATGTTTGTGTTTTAATTTATTTGTGGTTTGCCAAAATGAAGATTTGAAGCATGTCGCAGGTATTGTCACAAGAAAATGAGAAGAAGAAAAAAAAAAAATCCTTACAAAGAATGATAGCCTTTGATTTGTGTGACGGGGTGGGGGGGGGGAGGTGTGTTTATTTGGTGGGGGATTTCAGGGACTAAAGAAGGACAGAGTCGCAAAAGCCTCAAGATTATCAAGGGAGTATTTCCTTCATCGGGAGCTGACATGGAGCGCAACTCGCTCCTTAAAATACTTCCACGTCCCCTCTTGTGATGTCACCGCTGTCCCCTCCCCATTGGTCCTGGTCTTAGACGGCGATTTGTTTGGCTTATGGGTAATGCAGTCAACGCAAAGATCCGGACTGAAGTTATCCCCGGGGGAACAGATCTAGGGTCAGCGTGAAACCTCCCTGTATTTCTAATCCACGGTGGTGAGGGGGAAACGTGCGCATCTGACCTGCGATCGGTATCTTCTGGGCGACTTCGCCGTGCTCCCGACTTGAGAGCGTTTGGTCGAGACCGAGGTCGTAAGTTCAAAAAGGGTGAAAGGTCGTTGCAAGACCAAACAGGAATGTGCAATAAAAGTTACAGCTTATTCAAACTCTGACGATTGGACTCGTGGTTTGTTTCCCTGGTATCCCCGTTCTCTGCGACTGTCCCCTTCCACACTTGCATACATGTGAACGATGCTTCTGAACTTTCCCTGGCCTTTTGCGTCGCCCCAGTTTCTTTTTTTCCCCACAGTTGTGCGCAACAGCGGCCTGTAATCCTCACTCCTGTCCTCTTGAGCGTTTATCCGAAAGTCTTCGTGACAGGAACGCAGTGTACTCTCGCTGTGTGCAGAGTGGACGCCCTAATCTGACATGGCCGCCACTGGCATCAGCTGTGTGTCTAAGTGGGTGAAAGAGAGAGAGAGAGAGAGAGCGTGCACGGGTCACGGTGAGAGATTAAGTTCAACCAGACATGACGTTCAAGCAGTTGTGTTGTCAAGGCTAAACCCAGCTACACTGCAGAAATACATGCTATCATACTATCTGTTAGCATGATAGTCTCTAATCCATATATCACCCAGGCACATGGAGTATTTCATGCATTTCCACTGAACATTTTTTTAACAAGTCCTTTAATCTGGCATAGAGTCTATAATGTTATATTTCTTAAAAGAAATGGAAAAAAAATCTCCCTAGGGGGTGAGATCATTTTTCTTGCTTACAATGCCTATCATAACTTTCTTGCATCAAGTGACATGATCTCTGATATTATAGTGATCCGCCTATTTTTCAAAATAAAGTCACCTGATTCAAGAGTTATTTCAAGAAGTTGATTTGCAATGGAAAAAAGCAAACAACAAAGAAATCGGGATTTTTTTTTTAAATTTTTAAAGGTTTTTTTTAGACTATTATACGTTAAATCCTCGACCATTACCCTACAGCATTATGTCTCAACTCCATGCATACATGCACAGTAGGCTATGAAATGCACCATGGGATATTGCCTGAGATGGATACACATTTTAAGGTCAGGTTACAATCTTTATCATCCCCTGATGATGTCAAAGCCAATACAGGGGCGTCAAACTATATTCAACACACCTAAGTCTGCAGAACTGTGCAACTTTTCAAAAAACGCAATCCACTCTGACGCACACACGCACGCAATTTGCCATCATCATTGCTGACATATGCCGACTAATTGATCCCTTGAGCACGCTTGTTTTTGTCAAGTTGATGTTTCCCTGCCGTTCATTAGGGAGGGAGAGAGACACAGCAGTGTATGGATCCTAGAGAGAGAGAGAGAGAGATATTGATGACACCATGCTGAATACTCGGAAGACGCCAGGGCAAGCAGATGAGCTTAATTTCCCGATTAGTCAACACAGCAAGTATCCAAGAAAGCAAATTCTGCATGTGTGTGTGTGTGTGGGGTGCATGCATTTGTGTGTTTGGAAGCAATAGGCAAAAACATTCATTATTCAATTGTGAGACAACAAGATTTAATTCCCTGAAGGTTACCCTGACACAAACGCATCCAAAACAACCTCTGCAGAGCCTCGGAGAGAGAGAGAGAGAGAGAGAGAGAGAGAGGGAAAAAACCAGAGGCAGAACAGAAAGAGGCGGGAGAAAAACTGGGAGGAGGGCGACCGTGACCGCGTTCCTGGATTCAGGTTATTGCTCTTATTCCAACACTCGGAGTGAGCTGTTTACATAGATTGTGCAAAAAAAAAAGACGTGCACGGCGTGATGAAATAGCACCAGGACAAATCCGACTGACGCTACCTGCTTTCGCGGAGGGGGCACGCTTACACGGAATGAGATTTTAACAGGGGTGAGGAAACAGCGACGGCCCCGCGTCGCAGCATTGTTTTATTCAGGATTACGGAGGCAGTGGAGGGTAAAACCCACTTACGCTCAGCTTACCTGCCTTTGTATTTGCGGGAATAGAGTTCGTCCACCTTTTGAGGGCAGACATGAATTGAAATTCAGGGTATATATAAAAAAAGAAAACGCTTTTCTGAAAGTGTAATCAATTTTTCGCCGACTTGGAGGTTATAGTTTGGCCCAACTTTTTATCTACCGCACGGGAGAATACTGACCGTCTTCGTGACAAGATAACTAAGGGGGTTTTGATAAAGGAGGGAGGGAAGGAGATAGCAAGATAAGGTCAGACGACGGCGCAGAGAGGAGAGAGTTAGCCTCTCCTCTCTGTCCGAAATTGTATTAGCTTCGTTAGATAAGATGTGATTCGTTAGCCTTTTCCGTTTCCTTGGCGCCCGTCCTCGCCCGCTGAGGAGATTTCCCCCAGAATGCCTTTGTGTGAGGTCAGCCATGTCCAAGGATGCTCGCTCGCCGAAACACTGCGGCGCACCGGGAAACAACTCGGCGTCCTACGAAAGCGACAGAGTTCATGTCAAGAGGATCAGTCGAGGCGGTAAGAGGCCGTGAAAGGGTGACAGAGGAAAAAACACTGGCGCACAAGTCCCCGGGGAGAAGCCATTAAATAGCCACTGTTGAATTATTGATCCCGCCCCTCTCCCTCTACATATAAGTCACTCCACCGTGCACAGAGCCGTCTTTCAAAATGCATGAAATACTCTCATGTATGGATCATGGATGATATATTATCATTCCCCACGGGGGGGGGGGGCCGCATATAGAACGGCGCTATCTCGGAAAAAAGCGCGCAGAGCTTTCCGAGTAGCAGCTGAAGAACCCTCAACAACCGGATAAGAAATAATAGATTAGGGTGTGTGTCTGCACAAGAGAAGCTCGAATGAGATGAAGCCTCCCCGGTGCCTTGCGGTGCAGAGAGCCGGACGCTGGAGGCTCCCAGATATTTCAAGTGGAATAGGAAAAAAAGGGATTTCATTCTATAGCCGGCATCCATTATGCATCCCGGTCCAATATATTGGCGTCTCGCTTGGGAACGCGGTGTTAAATAATGAATTTGTTTTCCCACTTGATACACAGATGTATGGATAGGAGGGGGGGGGGCTGGGCGCACGTGTGTGTGTGAGGTTTGCACACATGATCGAGGGACTCTGTGTGTGTGTGTGTGTGCGTGGAGCGGAAAGCATCAAAAATTGAGGTTGTTCCATAAGAAGGGTTTGTTCTGTCTGCTTCAATAAATGGAAGGCAGACCCGTAAGACACAAGTAGAAGACCGGCCTGTTGTTCGCCGTATGTTGCATCCGTTGCACGTCCTCGTCTCGCAGAGTCTCCGGTGGCCTCGGCGCAACATCGCCGCCAGAGCCCATAACTCCTCCAGCCTGTCAGTGTTTCTGTTGTTATTACGAGAGTAGCTAACTCAACCAGGACTCGGTTAGCGTAGCAGCTATTTGCTCATTAGCTAAGTGGTCTGTCAGCACCCCAACACCCCAACACCGATATCAAGAAAGACATTTAATGCTAGGTGCTCATTTCACAAAATGATGCCGTTACTGTGATGCTGTGAACTCTGAACGACAGTGGACGGGGTCTCCACATTCATTTGGCCCGATTCCCACGGGTTTTCAACGCTGGTGCAAGCCGTCTTAGCAACATCTAGTCAACGTCAAAATGTTTCATGGGTATAATGACTGTTCTCACTGGTTTCATGTGTAATAGTAATAGATAGTGGTAAAGTATAAAAAGGCTGATCAATATAGATTCCTGGAGAAAGATCACACCATAGAGTCAACGCTTGTGTTCCTCTCTCTCTCTCTCTCTTTTCCTATCTGTCTTTGTGCGTGTGTGTGTGTGTATGCGTGCGTGAATGTGTGTGTGTGTGTTAAATACAGATAGGGAGTGTGAAGTCTCCTGTACTACTCTGTCTTCTTTCAAACTGCAGTGTGCTATTATGTAAGCTCTGGCTTAGAGCTGGAGGGAGCAGCAAGCTATGGCAGCGAGTCTCTCTCTCTCTCTCTCTCTCTCTCTCTCTCTCTCTCTCTCTCTCTCTCTCTCTCTCTCTCTCTCTCTCTCTCTCTCTCTCTCTCTCTCTCTCAACAGTGTCTTTGCCATTCGTAGCAGACCAGGGCTCACTATAAATATTTTATATGGCACAGTGCATGTGGGAAAAATGTATTTTTAGACACTTTTCCAGTGCTTTCAGGAGAAGTTCTCTGGCTGTGAAGTCAGACAGCACCTTAGGTGTAGATTAATTTGACCCTCTCCATGCAGTACATGCACATTTGTGTGTGCACATGTGCATGTACTGCATGTGTATGTGTGATTAATGTGTATGTGCATGTGCATGTGTGTGTGTATGTGCATGTGCATGTGCATGTGTATATGTATGTGTGTGTGCGTGTATGTGTGTGTGTGTATGTGCATGTGTATGTGTGTGTGTGTGTGTGAGTGTGCGCGTGTATGTGTATGTGTGTGTGTATGTGCATGTGCATGTGCATGTGTATGTGAATGTGAATGTGTACGTGTACGTGTATGTGTGTGTGTGTGCATGCATGCATATGTGTGTGTGTGTGTGTGTGTGTGTGTGTGTGTGTGTGTGTGTGAGGTAAATGAAACTAGATAAAAGGACGTGTGTCTCTCCAGTGCATTAGGAGGGAACTTCCTCAAGGTGACCCCCCCCCCCTCCACAAAGACAGAGACAATCAGAGACAATCAGCATCCACGTTGTTGTGTATTCATTTCTACACACCACCACACACCGAGCATCAGCCGTCCACGTGGGAGTTATCAGTGAAGAAAGACACATTAAAGATACGATGTGTACGTCTCTCTCTCGTGCTGTCTCGGTGACATGTGTGTCTGAGTGGAATGTGGTGTGTGTTACACCCGGCCCGAACTTCTGTATTTTTAAACAAGGCTGCAGGTAACTGGGTCGATCACACACACACACACACACACATACGAAACGCACACACACCCGGAGTGCCCTCGGTCTAACCTTGATCAGTGCCATAAATGCTTGTAATTGGATGCGTTGTACAACAGCAAGCCGGTCATTACTTGCTCGTTTTAACAGCTCTCCAGTGGGATGCTGCGGATGAAATGAAAATCAGAGTGAAAATGAGATAAAAAAAAAAAAAAAAAAGCTCTAATGTTGGATGGATGTGTACTAATCTATCTGTCTCCAGGGAGGGGAAGTCATGCAAACATATAACACTGCAGAGCACTCACTCACCCACAACCGCACTCTGGGTCTCATCCAGAGGGCAAAGTGTTGTGAAATGCAACAAACGCTATGGCAACAACCTCGATGGATATTTTTTTTCATTGCATTTCTCGCTTTCTCTTCTCTCACGCCTCTCCTCGCGCTCCTTTTCTCCTCTTCCTCCTGACAGGAGGACAGCAGCCATCATGACTGCCAATGAGAAAGGGCTTTTGCTATGTCTGTGTGAACGTGTGTGTGTGTGTGTGTGTGTGTGTGTGTGTGTGTGAGAGAGAGAGTCTTTGTTTGTGTGTGTGTGCATTGGGATTTTGGAGGAGGGTAAGGCCAGGAGCGAAGAGAAAGAGTGAAAAAGATAAAGAGAGATGTGCTCTCCGGCTCTCTTCCCTCGATCTGTTTCCTCTCTGTTACTAGGCAACACCTGCAGGCATGCACTAAATAAAGCCTTGTAGCCGCCATTCACCCCCCCCCCACCCCCTCCTCCCCCGCCCCTCCCCTCCCTTCCCCTTCTCTCTCATCTCCCTCATCCATCTCTCCCTCTCTCATTCACCCCTCATCCCTCCATCCCCCTGGACCTTTACCCTTTCGCTCCGACGTCCCACTACCTATTACTTTCCCTCACACATCCGCTCCTTCTTTCCCTCCCTCGTTCCCTACCTCCTCCGCTCTACACACAAAAAAAAAAAGGGAGAGCTGTTAGGGTAGCGGCTCTGCAGTGAACTAATGACTCAAAGGACCCTCTGATTGGTTCAATTAAAAATGAAACATCAGATTAAAGGACCCAGCGCGGTGCTTAATATGTGAAAACTAGCTTAGCACACGCTACATGCTTACCAGCTGTGAGCGTCAGAGCAAATAACCTGACCGAATCCAATGGCCAACAATAACTCACTGCTACAACATACACTTAAACCCTAAATCAATCAATCTGGTGTTGTAAAATGAAAACAACTCACCTCAACAGGAGACAAGGAAGCCTGAAATGAATCTTCCCGCTAACGAGCGAAACGCTTCCGCAAGCAATTTGAAGCTGAAGAGAAATCTGACATAGAAAAATCAATCTTTTAACATGAATAGGAGCAGTAAGTTACAGGCCATCGATTGCCCTATAAAGGTTGCTGCAACAGACATTTCAGACATTAGTTCAACCTAATGAAAATCCTACAGTCAGGCACTTTTCAAGCAAAAGAAGCCTTCGTTGCATGGTTATTTTCAAAAGAACATATTAAAACTAACTCAACATTTTTTGGCCGTACTGTGGCCTTCATCAGGGAGTAGCACATCAAATTGCACCAAGGACAAGATAGCCAGGGGAAGGTGCATTTTAAATGCAGGTTGTTGTTTTGAACAAGTAATGCAATGAAGGCTTTTAAAACCTTGGAGCTCCTTCTTTTTCATTCCATTCAAGCCCAAACCA
The DNA here is from genome assembly GCA_034670405.1 of Hoplostethus atlanticus. Taxonomy (NCBI): domain Eukaryota; kingdom Metazoa; phylum Chordata; class Actinopteri; order Trachichthyiformes; family Trachichthyidae; genus Hoplostethus; species Hoplostethus atlanticus. The sequence continues at coordinate 792,995 of JAXDDX010000139.1, read as the reverse complement.
AAGAGCACATTGAGCAAATGCCTCTGCAGACATCTTTCTCCTCGCTGTTCATTTACTACTAAGCTGGTTTGGAGCGTTTCATGCGTTCTTTCATGGGTTCTGCGATGGCTTCAAGCCTCGCGAACCATTTCCTGGAACGATACAGAACCCTTTGGTTAAAGAGTGTATTTGCCTGGCACCGGTCCTTGAGCTGAAAGTGCGAGAGAGGCTTGGTGGCGGCACTCGCTCCTGAAATCTGCAGGAAGGAAGATGGATTCAAATGATGCTGCGGCCGCGTTGGTAATCTAAGGCTTGTGCTGCGGGAGCTTCCACGAGCAGCGTTACTGCACAGGCAAACAGGTGGCCTGGCCCTCACCCGGAATCTGCCCCGAACCGCGCCGCGCATTTACCTTGAGAATACCATTTCCTCTTTCGGTGATCCATCATCGGAGACAATACCGGGCGACGGATAGACAGAGACAAAGCGCCAGAGGGAGACAGATAGAGAGAGAGGGGGCGAGGCGGTAGTGAAAGACGGAGCGATTTGGGGAGAACGAGCAGGGAAAAGCTAACCCCATACTGTCACCCTGACATACTACCCCATCTCCCTCCCTCGTTGGACCAGATATGAGATCAGTCAACTTGACAGGGCTGCAGGTAAGTACGCTTTGTACAGCAAGGGCCTTACTGTACAGTGACCTAGGGTTCAGGCTTGCTCATAGCCGATGTGTTGCGCGGATGTTCGGTGTCTTGAAATTCTGTCCCATTTTCATGCCAAAAAATAAGAATCGTACAACATATCCATGCATACTGTTGCATTAATAGGTCTTCAATTCTGCAATATATACTGTATGCATTCAAACAACCTACATCGTATCCATCATATCGGAGGTGGACGACACTGACCAGACACTGATCTGATTTTTATTAAAAGGCTCAATATTTGGCCCGACGTGCCGGTGCAACCCGAGACCTCACATTGAGCTGTTGAAGTAGTTTAGGGAGGGCTTGTGGGTGATCTGCAAGCGATGAAATTCACCGTGACGTGGGTGATGCTCAGCTGTTGATTACAGGGCTGAAGTGCGCCACTCGAGGCTTTAAATTGGACCGCCGCAGGAGTGGGTGGATTACTCACCTGTGGGACTTGGTTGTGTAACAGTTTAAAAGGTGAATTCAGGTTGAAAACCCCCGAATCCAGTCTTGGGAGACGGCACAGTCGGTGCTAATGCTGCCGTATGAGCGGTGTGTACGTGCCTGTGCGCACACACACACACACACACATTTAGCTTGAGTCAGGAACAGAGGATGAGGGGGAAAAAGGATTAAAGCCTGTGAAATCTGCATCGTCATAGAGGACAGTGTGTGTGTGTGTGAGAGAGAGAGAGAGAGAGAGAGAGAGAGAGAAATTCACACAGAACATTCACTCTCTCTCTGCTCAGTTCAGGTGTATGTGTGTGTGTGTGTTTGGGAGGGGGGCACATTGCACCTGCACACACACACACACACACACACACAGGCTTTGCACAGACACTCAGACAACATAACACGACCAGAGATTTACGGATTTTAAAAGGGCAAGCAGTTGTGTGTGTATGTGTAGAGCTGAGTGGGATTTGGTTTAATCCAAACATGAAACACAAGCTTTACCCCCCCCCCCCCCCACCCTCCCCCTTCTGAGTGTGTGTGTACGTGCGCGCCTCCTTCAGTCTCTCAGCGTTGTGTAACAGCTTGATTATATAATCCCAACCATATATGCTCGTGCACGAGGCTGAGTGCTAGAGTGTATGAAGCATGCAGAGGAGCATCACATCGGAGAGGAGAAAGAGGAGGAGCAGGAGGAGGAGGAAGGGGCTAAGAAGAGACAGCATCCATCTGAACGGCTCCGGTGAAATCACTTTGTACACAAACACATTCACTCCATGTAAATCCATTGGTGTTGATTTAAGCTGGTCTGCCAGCGAGCGGAGGAGGAGGAGGGGAGGGTATGTTATTAATTCTCCCGTGAGGAAGGTGACAAACACGCTGATGATGTAATAAACGTCGTAATAACTTAAACTTACTCAAAATGTAATAAAACATTCCTCTAAAAGGGTAGAAAATGGAATAAAACCTGTTGATGTAATAAATTCTATTGTAATCATTTTAAAGTTGCACCACTTATAAAGCAACAATTGCCCGTTTTTGCAATTTAAGCTACATTTTATTACATTTTGACGAGTAATTACATTACCCAGCAGTTATTAGATTGTGCTGCCCAAATGCTTTGTAAGCACGTGCAACAGGCGTAGTAGACACAATGTATGAAAAGATATAATAATGGATCATATGGAAATATGGAGGATAGCAGAATAACACTGGAGCATTTTTTTTTTTTTTTTTTTTTTTTTTTTAAAAAGTGTTGAGGAAGAACAAGGAGCCTTAAATTGAGATGACAGTTTGGGAACATTGTGGAATTTGAGCTTCGGAGGCCCAGAGTGCTTTGAAAAGCCCTGCCAGGGAGAGAGACAGTCAACACAGAGAGAAAGAGAGAGAGAGAGAGGAAGCGAGAGCGGGACGACTAAAGTCACAGACGGAGACCGACTGGAAAATGAAAACGGAAGGTGAAAGACAGAGCGAGAGGAAAGAGGAGAGAGGTACAGAGGGGGGTTACGGTGGTGGGGGAGAGAAGGAGAGTTTGGTCTGGAGTTGGATGTCATTACTAGTATTGGTGAGTTGGCAGGAAACGCTGCTGCTAAAAGGCAGAGGGCATCACTCACACTGACGAGGCAACACACACACACAGACAGGCCTATGACTCAGTAGCAAGTTTTGCCTTATCTCAAAACCTCTCTCTATCTGTCCAATTCAATTTATTCATCCCCGCTCTCTCTTCCTCTCCATCCACCCACCCAAGGCTTTTTATCCATTTTCTACTACCCTTCTCATGCGCCATCCTCTCCTCAGCTCTACAAATCAAGACGTGTCCTCAGCTGACTCGACAGTAGCTCCCCCTTCTTCTTCTTTTTCGGTGGGAGATATCTCTTTCACACGCGCACACAATTTTTATCTTCCACTTCTCTTTTCTCTCTCTCTCCGCCTGATCTCGGCCTTATTTGTCCAACCGCCAACCAGCACCCCCCAAAAGAAAAACAGTCTTTCACTTCCACCTTTGCTTATCATAGAACCAGTGATGTAGCGTTAACAGGTGGGCAGACTAGGACCTATGGTGACTATGGTGATCATCATAAGCCACCAATATCAACAAAAATCAAAACCCTTTTCCCTTGAAAACTTAGAAATTGTTTTGATAATTCATTTTAACTGATTGTCAGGATAAAAAGCGGGTAAAATGGGTTTCGGTTTGTTTACGTTTGCCCTCCGATACAGCCCTGTATGTAACACAAACATGGACTCCTCATGGATCATCCTTGTCCCACTTGCCGTAGTCTTTTCCCCCGTCTGCCGTCACAAACAGTGCCCTCACTGGCGTAGCCAATGCTGAGGGAATCGACATAACAGACACTTTCCTGCACGTTAATATCACCGCCGCGTTTTTTTTGTTTGTTTTAGAGGTCACGGAGCAAAAACAGGGACAGGAGGGACACAACGGAGAACGAAGAAGAAAGTGAGGCAAGAGCAGGAAGAAGAAGAAGAAAAGAGAGACGAGCAGAGGAGTAGCGGATGCTCTCTATGGTCCCTCTGTCCTCTGTTCCCTCCTGTCACCAGGGAGAGGTGAGGGGGCTGGTTGTCATGACGGCTGTTGTCATGGCAGCTGGGTTGGGTAATGAACAGGAGCAGAGATGTCCGTCCGTCCGTCCGATGCAGTGACGCTGCCACGTGGCAACGTGTATGTCGCTGTAGTCATGGAAAAACCCAAGTCTAATTGTGGTGACTTTCATGTTGTGAACTTCACTTGAGGGGGATCACATGGTTGAGACAATTCTACAACCTTTTTTAAAAATAAATGACAGGATACACTGAAATATACATGGCTGTCTGGAAAAAAACAAACAAGGTTTACGATTACATTTTAGAAATAGAGTTTTCGGTGAATTTGTGACCATGCAGCCTAAAGAAGACACTTCTCAAAGATGTGTGTTTTATCCAGTCAGCCATAATCAATCCCTCTCATGCCTAAAACATTTCAATAGGCACAGCATGGACCAAATATTTTATGCTTTTAATCAACTCTGTATTTCTTCTTAATTACAGGTGTAGAAAAACGAGATGGCAGCCAATATAAACCTCTCCAAACCACACGCAGTACAAACAGAACCCTGTTTGGCCACTCTGAATAAATCAGTTAAAATAAAATAAAAAAAACAAGCTGTATAAAACAAGACAAGCCACTTAACTAAACACTTGACTCCTGGGGCCGATCCACAACTGAGCAAGCATGGGGGAGTCCACGTGGCGTCACTGGGAGGGGTGTTCTGTCTGCTATGGCAGTGTGGGATACTGAGCCCCCCCTCTATGAGTGACACATTTGGTCTTGCCCTGATCAACACAGCTCCAGCTCTTCAGTCAGTCCGCCTCTCCGTTCTTCCTGTTCCCTCCATACCCTCAGCTGCTCGTCGCTTGATCGCCACTGTTGGTCTTTGGTTCCGTCGATCCGTCTCGGCCGCCGTTCTCCGAGTCCGACTCTCCCTTGTCTTCCGGCGCTCCTTCCACCTCTCCCTCCTTCTCCGCCTCCTCCGCTTCGTTTCCTTTCTTTTGTCCGTCCCTGCGTCCCTGGCCCTGCCCCTGCTTGTGTCTGAAGACCTCCACGCCCAGCATTCGGAGGTAGTGGAACCTCTCGTTGCGAGGGACGAAGGCTCGGATGGACGTCTTCCCCCTCCAGCCGCACAGCTCGATGGAGCACTGGGGCTCTGCCGGGTTACTGACGGAGGAGAGGGCGAAGAGAGGGGGTCAGGAAATCAGGTCACCTCCAAAATAAAATCATGTTGAGACACAAACACTTAAGCCTTCAGACTTACTTTGGGTTGGGCTGATACCTTAACACGATGCTGCCCATTCCTGTGAAGAAACAACAGTGGGTGAATGATTTGACACCAATGCGGGATAATACCAAGGTCTCATAACTTCATGCCTCAATTTATTTAAGGCAACGCTGTGTTACCTGATGTTCATTGCTTAGTGATGACATTTCTTTCCTGCCCATGGAAAGTCAACTTTTCCAGCACCACCCTGCTTCCATTCATACAGTTACACACATTCACACCTGGGAGCTGCCTAGTACAACCACAGTCTTCTACTGTTGGCCACTGAGCAGCAAGTGGGGTCTGAATGCCTTGCTCAAGGGCATCATGACAAGAGTTATCGAGGGAGGGAAGAACATTATTCATTCTCGTTCCCTTCGAATCCACTCCCTCCCGGGGGTTTCGTGAGCAGTCTTTTGGTCGGGGTGGATTTTAAAGAGACCTACCCATTTTCTTGGCCTGAGCGTGAGAGTTGTCCTCCAGTTTGCTGATGAAGGGGTTCTCCTGGGTCAGCAGCACTTTGATGTCCTCCACACTCACTGTGATCATCCTGGAGCGAATGTATGGGTTGAGAGTATAGATACCCTGGTGGGATCGAGGAGGAGAGTGGGATGACAACCAGAAGAGATTGGCGGGTAGTTGCTGTCAGTTCATTTATCTCAGCTCTCTGGTTCTTCATCTCTTCTATGGAGAATACAGTACTGCTGATACAACTATGTGTTATTTTGCAAAATATTTAGCTAGCACCAGACGTCACTACATCACAGCAGTTCATGCTAACTGATAGATAAACCAGGTCGTGGGATGCCATGAATTTCATTTGCACACAAGAAGAGGATTATGGGAGCTGTGCGCAAATTTGCAGCCCCGGTGTGAAGACTCCTAGTTGACGCTACATTTTCACAAGTTCTACTTCCTGTTATTAATTAGACACTCAAACTGTGCACTGTGATATGGTGTCGTAATGCCATGGTATAGAGGAGGGAAGTGTCTCATCACGGACTGTCTGACCTGAAGTTTCCTCCTGATCACCAGTGTGTGTGCGCTGTGGTAGAAAAGAGAGAGAGTGTGTGTGTGTGTGTGTGTGTGTGTGTTCGTTACCTCCTGAGCCAGTCGGAAGGCACAGCCAAACTCCTCTCCGTCACTGTTGCGAGACCACACCTTCACCCCTGTGTTGATGACCTGAGGATCATCACACACACACACAGATGTAAACAGGCTGACACATGGCTTGGTACAGTAACGATGCAACAGAGCCACTCACACTCACAGTAGTGTTTAACATCTGTCTGAAGAAAATGACTAAGGGAAGAGAATGTATATTAAACAAAAATCAAAACATGAAAAAAAAGAAGATTAGTGGCAGTTGACTTTGTAATTACTCATTCACAAAACTTTCTCGCTCCAGGCATCTACAAGAAACTGGGCAGCTTGTCTCTGGTGGCCCAGCAGGGGTGGGTGGCAAAAGTCAACAGAGATTTGCATTGTAAAACTGAGATGCATCTACAGGAAGCAAGCAGCAGAGATAGACCTATTTCATATTACGTTATGGAAGCATAAGCAAGGGATATTAAATATTTAGCTTTAATATTAAAATATTAAGAAGAATGGTAATCAAAATCTAATTTCAGGCCGATTTTCAATGCAATGTGAGGGAAAAAAGACTAAATACTAAAAACAACAGATTGCCTTCGTGAAAGTTGTCATGAGGAGACGGGATGTGAGGAGAGGCAGTGCTTTTGAACCATCTGGAACTGTGTGGGAACCAACAACAGAGTGTGTACTGTGAAAAAGATGCAATTCGTTATAGATAGTGAACATCAGACACTAGAAGGGGAGATCCACATAGAGATGGACACACACACAAACAAGTGCAGGTGCTAGAGTGGAGGACTAGAGAGATTTGGGATAGGAGAGGGTCCCGTCTGTTAGGCTGCTTCCCTCTGATGGGCTGGTACACACACACACACACACACACACACACACACACACACACACACACACACACACACACACACACACACACACACACACACACACACACACACACACACACACACACACACACACACACACACACGAGTTAGACAGACCGTTACATCAGGCCTTTTTTTTTTTAAATAAAAAATCTGATATCAGTCTGTCGTCCACGTCTGATGTGATTTGAGTTTCTTTGATTATATTTCATGGTAGAATTGATCAGTGCTACACTGGTTGTCTATGGGAAGCCCTTAACCTTGACAGATTCCACACAAGTATGAATGTTTTACTATTATTGTCCTGGGTTTCATGTCCTATGGTCTAAATGCTGTTTCAGAGGAATCACCACCCTGACAAAAATAAAATCTGAGGGAAACACTGAATATTTGGGGACATTTTATGGTGTGAAAGATAATGAATATTGGAACGAAATATCAGCTATGAGCAGCTTCAATCAAAAATGTTGGTATCTGCCTTCAAAAATCCATATCTGTTTAACCCAGCGCACGCACACACACACACACACACACCTTCATGCGTTCACTGTTATGGAGCAGCACGTTGCGGAGCTCTTTGGACACCATGTACAAGTGTCTCTTCTTGCCCTCGTGGGTCCTGGTCAGAACATTGAGCTTGGGGAAGTCAGGAGACAAATTATAGAAGGTCCTAGAGACAGAAAGAAAGAAAAACAACAACACTGTTGAGCAACACTAAAACGCTGAAAATGATAATCCCCCCCCCCCCCCATCACTCTCACACACAAAGACACTTACTGTATTGGGGCGAAGACCGGGTCGTCTTCAGTGAGAAACACAAAGGGGTCTTCTTTAAAACCAAAGAGCTTCAACTTCTTAGAAGGAGGAGGCCTGGGAAACAGACAAAAAGTAATCTATTACTCATTGCAAAAGTAATGTCTATTTATATTTGTCTATTTATTAAATAACAATAAGTAACAATATATTTTTTGACTGGTAAATGTTACTGAAATTCAGATTCATTGCATCACTTGTTATATATACACATATATATATATATATATATAAATAAAAAACCGTATCCCTGTAACGTGTTACTGAGTAAACGCGTTGCCACCAAACAGTGGTTAGGACAAACACACACTCACACACTTTGACTCACTCTATTTACCCACCAGTCCAACGTGACTCACCCACACACTCCATCTTGCTTAGCGGTCGTCTCCTGGGCCTGGGAAGCTCCTTTGGGTGCCTCCTCTGCTCCTTCCCCCTCTGCTTTCCCCTCTACGCCTTCCCCCTCCACCTCCTCCAGAGCGGCCTCGGGGAGGAGGGAGGCCTCTGTGGGAGTCGTGGCCGCCGGAGAGTCTCCTGTCTGGGCCGCTGAGCTGGAGGAGAGGTCCTTCCTCAGCTGGAGACGGTGGGGATGGAGGGAGGGGAGAGAATGATGGTGATGGGGGCAAACAGAGAGAGAAGATAAGAGAGGAGGCCCCAGCTGTGGTTAGTAAAGCTGAACAGGTGAGAAGTGTGTGTGTGTGTGTGTGTGTGTGTGTGTGTGTGTGTGTGTGTGTGTGTGTGTGTGTGTGTGTGTGTGTGTGTGTGTGTGTGTGTGTGTGTGTGTGTGTGTGTGTATCAACACCCACACCCTCCATGTGGGAATTCCGCTCCATTTCCCTCTTCAGTCGGCATGAGGCAAGGAACACTGACAATCTAATCAACAGCCTGAGCCCATAGCAAGTGTGTGTGTGTGTGTGTGTGTGTGTGTGTGTCTACCTTGGGGTATCTTTTGTTCCAAGGCATGGGGGCTTTCTTCACCAGGACGGCCACAAAGAAACCTCCAGTGTTCTGGTGATGTGGCAGAATCCTCATACTGACATTAAAAAAAATGCGCACACACACACACACACACACACACACACACACACACACTTATATATCATACACTTTGGGTTTCATGGTGCCACCTACTGTGAAAAAAACAAGGATTTTTCCCCAGTATTAAATCATAAGTCTTTGAAAACCCTGAGACAACAGCGCCCTCTGCTGGTCAACTTCAACCCTGAAGGTGAAGACAGGAATTGCAGTAAAGAAATGACATCATCCTTCCACACTACTGGGGCTCATTGTAGCAAAGGTGTGCGCCAAGAAGAGAACTGAATTAAGGAGACACTGTAATCAGCTGATGGACTGGGCCTCAAACCAAGTGTGTGTGTGTGTGTGTGTGTGTGTGTGTGTGTGTGTGTGTGTGTGTGTGTGTGTGTGTGTGTGTGTGTGTACCATCTCTCCAGATGCATGCTTGCCAGTTTCTGGGGGTCTTTTGGAGGGAACATGGTGGGGCGGATCTGTGTGTGACGATTGGCGGGAACCTCGGACCAGTCCGCGTACCACTGGCCCTCCTTGGTCATCAGCTACAGAGACACCAAGGGACAGAAGATGTTTTCCCATCTGCTTTGGTACAAGCTGTAACTTTGCGGCATTTATGCATCAGTTGATTGGACTAGTAATTTCTTTCATTGGTCAAGAATTTGCTGCGGGAAAGGACTTTAAACCAACATAGGGCATCAGTGGCGTTTGGAGAATGTGATCCGACCCAACTAATGCAGTCAGGATTCCCACCCCGATGTAAAATCCCGCAACTTTACCATGAAGTTGCATCACTAAGTCGGAGTGCTTCCATGACCATAATACTTTCTTCCTGCCTGGTTCGTTAATGTTGTTTATCAGCTCCACCGGTGGGGCTTTGCTGTGTGGAAAAAAACGGCTGAAACCAACCATCTGATGCAATGAATGTGAGAAACTATTTGAAAACAACATGCTGGTATATTCCTGCGAAACGACCAATTTGTAAAATTCTCCTGATGTTCCCTGACTTACTCAGAGAATTTGTCAAATTCCCAGACTTCCCCTGTTTGGGATACACTTCTACGACAATCCAGAAATTCCAGGACCACCCTACAAAGTGCTTCCTGCAGTTGGGTGGGATTACGGTCGGATCATGTTCTCGGTCCAAACAAAGCTCCTTGGAAATGCACAGAGAAACCTTACTCTCGACACGGTCCCGGTCCGACAGAGGGCGATTGCTGTTTCATTTTGTTTCCATTTGCCTAAACGAACCGAAGCAAGTGGAAAACCTCCCGGGATTCAAAACAACTGCTCTGAACCAACTAGGTGTGAAATCCCCCTAATTCAGCTGTAAACCCTCACAACGGCCGGGTGCTGAAGAGTGTGTAATGACCAGCGAGGACAAAGCGCCCGTACCTTCCAAGAAGTGACCCCAGGCATCCACTTCAGCCCTGGCAGATCAGCTGAGCCGTCGGCCAGCTCCAACGCTCCTGGCAGCGTAGATGGGACAGACGTTACAACTTGGCAGACAAAAACTGAGTGGATGGTTTTATTATATATTGTCCTTTTTTTTTTTTTTTTTTTTTTCCCATAGAGTGGATGAAAAAAAAAAAAAAAAGGAATACAAAACTAAAAACTAGAACTAAAACTAGCTGAAATAAAATTAAAAAAAATACTCAAATATGAATTTGGGTCTTTCGGTCAAATTGACATTATAAAGAGAACGATTGTATCTAGAAATTAGTAAAAGCCAAATCTACTAAAACCTCTTTCACACATGCAGTGAAACCCTGAACTTATCTAGACGTTACTCGGAGGGGTTGTATGTGTGAACGCAAATGTCCAAATCAGTTGGTCTGGAAATTAAAACAGATTTTACTTCTCCGGTGGTGTGCTGTATGTGTGGAAGAGCAACTCCAGTTGAAGTGCGGACCTGATTCTCTGGAGAATATCTGAGGTGTATGTCTGAAAGAGGCTTAGCATTACATTGATACATACTATGACACTCCTAAGGTAATGTAACTATGTTGCTTTAACACTGGACTCAGGACACTTTCTCCTTATCAGAGTCAAAGTGCAAAAATGTAAACTAAATAAAATGAAAACTTAACTGGCAAACCTGTCAGAAAACTGAAATTGTTTCAACAAAGAATCAAAATCCAAACAAACTACTGCAAATCACAAATCTTGTATAACCCTGGTATGTGTGTCTCACCTTCGCTTTTCTCCAGCAGTGCTGCTATGACGGCTTCGTCCTCTATAGGGTTGAGTGAACAGGTGGAGTAGACCATCCTCCCTCCCACAGCCAGCTGTTCGACACCACGCACCGCAATACGCATCTGGAGCCTGCCGAACACACACACACATTATACATACACACTTTGTGCTAATGACAGAATGACACTTTGTGCTAAATTAGTACCAAAAGCACACACTGCATTCCCTTGTCGGGCAGTCAATTTGGCTTATCACACAAATGCAATGAATTACTGCCTTATCGCATATCCACACACACACACACACACGCACACGCACACGCTCTACTAACCCGTGGAGGTGCAGGCTGTTGCTGGTCGTCCATTTCTTCCACACGTCTATGTTCTTCCTCATGGTGCCGTCTCCGCTGCAGGAACACAGAGCAGACAGCACCGGTCAAACACGCGTCCGGTTCGGCCTGAGGCTCTAAAACCACCAGCCAGTCCCGACGCTTCTCTCACGACGCTAAAAAACGTCTGCAAAGCACAAACTGTCTAAACGCTGGGCTTTAGCTAACGGCTCCCATCACTGCCGCCTGTCTTCATTGCTACTTTCTCTTTCTCTGTCGTCCACTCTGTTTGCATTTGGCAGAGGATCCCGCTACATCCGGCCAAACTCAGTCAGTATTTGCAAACGAATGCAATTCTGTTGCGGCCACAAAACGACTCTCGATCTAAAGTGAGGACAAACACACTCGGGTGGCTGTGTGTGTGCTGTAGTAATTTCCTTTCAACAGTTTTCCCTTTCAAACAAGAATTGGCCTGCCAACAGTCTCAGCCAATCACACCAGCGTATCTGCAGCAATAAAAAGCCACTAACACATTTTAAAAGACCATTTTTCTACGTGGAACTGAATTTGAAACCCATTGCTGGCAAAATCAGCCTATTTACAGTAGATTTAATATAACTGATGAAAGTCCCCTGGTGTTTGGTAAAGCAGACATGCGTGTCGGACTACTAACCCTGTCAGTAAAGACGTTTGAAGACTTAACCATTCAGGCTGCATAGCCGAAGCATGTTCTTCATGACTGCTGAATAAAGACGTTATTGTTTTTGGAGCATGCAGCCCAACACATCACCTCCAGCTTCTACTTGATCTTTAATCTGGAGTGGTCACGCAACACAAAGAAACCAGTCAATGCATGCTAAAAAATAAAACCTCTAATAACTGTATTTACTGTATTCTTATTGAGGCTTTAAATTTACAGGGCGGCGCCATGTTGGATCTCCATCTGTTTGTCTTTCCATGGTTTTGCACCTCACAAAATCTCTCTCCCACCCACATACCCAGATAACAGGGTGCATATAAACCACTCTGTCTTTCTTTATCCACTTCCTCCTTGGAGTTTCAGACCCTGACTCCCCTTGAGTATCACAACGCCCGTCTGCAGCATCTCTACCAGCTCTACCTGTCATTTCTATGTCCACCATGCAAGCCAGATATAGAAAGCAAAGTCATGTAGCCCTCTGCTGACCTGCAGGGCACATCGCAGAGGATGCGGTCGTAGAAGAGGATGCCCTTCTTGCCATCCGAGTCGATCTGTAGTGTGGGGATGCAGGAGGCGTCGTGGTTGACCACCATGATGCAGGGGCTGTTGAGACGCTTGGCCTGGTGCACCAGCAGGTAGCAGCGCTTGTTGTCCACGTCGTTGGCAATCACGAAGCCCTCTGGAGGGTGAAGGGGGGAGGGGGGGAAATTGAGTAAACAAAAGGTAAAGCAGATATAGAAACTTCCATTTTTGTTAAGAAATCAATCATCGCAGCATCTACTCCAGTTTTTAAATGTGTGTGTATTTCTCACCTGGAAACGGCACGTCCATGTCGGCGTGGAGCATCTCAATAAGCTGGGCCGTCTTCGACCCCGGAGCAGCACACATATCCAGAATCTATGCCGAAACACATGCATGTCAACACAAGCAGGAGCACAAAGCACTGTCCAGGAAACAAACCAAAGAATACAGAAAAATACATGAAGTACAGAGCAGCAGCCTACAATAAGCAAAGTTGTTTGTTGTACCTTGTGGTGAGGCTCAATCTTCAGGAGGAGAGGAGGGATCATGCTGACAGCTTCTTGTCGACTGATATTACCCTGTAAGACAGACCAAAGCTCATCTCCCCCTCCTTTTCACTCTCTGGTATTTCTGATAAATTATTTGCTTGGCGACTCACCGACTCGGTCTCGCTGACCAGGAACTGGTGGAACTTCTCCAGCAGGGGAGACTTCCTGATGATCTTCCTGCTCATGTTGGTGTGCCAGGCCTGCTCGTCAGGATACCTGTGCAGGATGGACATCGCTTGTACTGGGTTTCTAATTTGAATCTGTTAGTGTGTGCTCCGTGTGAAGACTTTAAAATGTGTCTGTGTAAGTTAACAAGCCATATGAGGTAGTACCAGCTCAGAGGCTGTGGAGCCTCTATCTTCTGCCCATCGATATCCACCTCCTGAATATCCTTGAAGTATTTTTCCTTCAGACAGTGGAGGATCTCTTTGGCATGGCTGGAATAGGACAGTAGGGGGGAAACAATGGTAACTGAAGTTGGTTTACTGGTGATTAGCAGTTTCTTAGCACACTGGAAAATGGAAGAAATTAAAAAATGAAGACACTACAAGGAAAACAGGCACAGAATGAGATTCAAGCAGCTTGTGGGATCACTTGTATGCCAAATTTCCCAGTGGATCCTAACAACTCAGAAAATGTCTTTAGCCATGTTACGAGGAAAGGGCACATTAAATTGGCAGCATCTTGCATGGAGTTGAGCGTGACACTCTCTCCCGACAAGAGAGAGTCCACTCACCTCTTGTATCCAGTGATGCGGATGGTAGCCGGCAGCGGTTCTCTCATGGCCTCCATAAACTGTTCAAACTCTCCCTCGGGCACCAGACCCTGCTCCTTGTAGTAGTGCTCAAACAGCTTGTTCTCTTTGACGATGTCAGCATAGCCCGCTCCCCAGCCCTGCAGCACGGGAATGAATTGGGATGAATGTGTACAGAGTGATTATTGAGGTAGTGCATGCAATCTCTGCAAATCACACCAAACTCCATCATTCAAGTCTACTGGAAAATTCGGCGTATGGATAATCCACCAAGCAGCACGTACTCGAATAAAATCTCAATGTTTATATTGACACAGCTCGCTACCGCCCTCCACGGTGTAGTTTGGTGGAAGATGTTAGAATAAGAAAGGTTGAACTCTAATTGAACCAAGTGCTGCTTGGTGTGTTGAATGTGTGCTGCATTTAATGGCGTCCCCTAACGATTAAAAGGTGTTCATTTTATTGCCAGATATTTGAATGGAGTTTTGTCGTGACAATCTCTCCATACGACAAAGATTGACGAGAGAAACTCAAAGCAAGGAGTTTAAAATGCTTCGCAGATAGCTGTGAACTAACGTTAGCTATCAGCCGAGCTCCCTAAAGATGTAGCCGGTAACCAGAGTGCCATATAGTCATATCACAACGATCCTCCTTTACAAGCTTTGTAAATGTAGCCTCCAAGAAATACCACTTAGGTCGCCCAGCTGTGTTTATACAGTAAATCGAGGTGCTAGCTGGCCTCGCTAAGCAGCTAGCGTTAGCAAGAGTTGCAGCAGCACCGTGAAACTTACAGCGTTGTCGTCTCTCCGGGTAGGCTGGTTTTTCTGCCTCTGTCTGCTTCTTTTCCCCATGTTGGAATAGCAGACAACTCTGGAGAAAAAATCTGCGGAACAGCGCGGCGGGTGCAGATTCAAAGGACAGTGGCGTTATATGGTTAAGAATGAAAGTACTGTAGGCTCTGGGACGCTGTATGTTTAACAAAACGTGTTGCCTCTGACGCGCATGTGAGTCAGGACCCCTTTAGGTGGCCGCGGAACCTGCCTAAACAAAGTAAAGACTCTAAGAGAATTTGGGTAATTTTATATTTAAAACGTGCTCTGGAGTCGGTGTAAATTGCAGCATATTGAAACCCTTGTCTGCTAGACCGGAACAGTGCTTTCTAAAGTTAGTATATTAGTGAATAATCAGCAGGTTAATGTTTACAGCCGTTAATGTGAGCAAAGCCCGTAAGGAATATTCATTACTGATAGCAGCCACCATCATACTATAGGAGTGAAACCTCTTGCTTTTCTGCACAATCTCCGTGGTACATGGAATTTATATCACTGATAACGCACATTAACTGTGATTTAAATTCAATATACCGCGGCCTGGAGTGGGTTATTGGTTTTATAAAATGATAACTAAATTATTTCCATATATTGCCATACATTTTCATTATAAAAGATATAAGATTTTACTTAAAAATTACAAAAAATGCAATTTTGTAACAAAATAGGGCGCTCGACAAGCCTGCCATTAGAAAAGGCCGGAGGTCCGCACTGGTATATAAAAAAGCAAAAATGGACAGATATTTGAAATGGAAAACAGATTATGGTGACCTGCTCCTAAAAATGTCAGATTATCAAATATGGATTTTTGAAGGGAGGTGACGATATTTCACCAAAAACCCAGTGTGTTGAGTGTGGTTTAACTTTGTCAGATGAGGCCCTAAAACCAAAAACATTTTTTGAATAGCCTAATTTGGCATTGTATGTATATATAAATTGATCCGCGTGTTACTGTTGTGATCAGAGGTGTCACTCCTGACTATTGTTTAATTATCAGTGTGAGCACTTGAAAGAAGAGAAACCCCTGTTATCGGATATAGACCACGGATATCGACCAATCAGAGGGCTGTATTAAACCTAGCCATTATAGATGGATATTATTATGCAAAACTACGCACTTGGATTGGTTCTTAAGGACTATGGTTCCTTTCGCGATCTGTGATTGGTGGGTGTAAATTTGACAAACCTTGTCAGCTAGTCGCGTGCAGGCAGGCAGCCAGTGACAGCTGTTATCTGCCTGTGGTACGTAGGTCCTGCGGGCGTGTTGCCAGCAGTGCCAGACATTTATGTACTTCACTTAAGTTTTACATTTACATTGTATCCATCTGGCTTTCTAACTGCGTTTCGATAGAAGTTCTCCAGTCGCGATGGACGCGCTCCTCTCGGCGCTCTTCTCCTCCGAGGAAGAGGAGTTGCAAGTGTTGGACTACATGGCTCACTTGATGGTCCTCATGGCTGCCTGCACTTTCTTTGTGTTGCTTTTCGAGAATGTACCGTATGGGCGATACGCTTCCAGCAAGTATGGGTTTCCAGTCAACGTTAGATTTGCCTGGTTCCTCCAGGAGCTGCCTGCGTTCTGGGTGCCTCTGTGTCTAGTGGTGTGGACAGCCTCTGCAAAAACCTCACTGCTGCCCAATCGGTTGTTACTGGCAATGTATTTCTGCCACTATGTTCAGAGGTAGGTAGTTGGGTATCACTGAAGTTATGTTTAATATGGTGATTGATTATGGATTACTATAGGCTCAAGTGCCTACAATTGAATTTCCTCAAAGTTAGCACAATGTAAGAAAGGCTGTTGTGATCAGGGTTTTAAATTCTTACCAAACAGGGGTTTGTTGCTTAACACATATCTCTTTAGGAGTCGCTGACATGGTTATGACTAGGTCATATCAGTAGTATCAGCAATAAACAATACCAATATATTAGTTGCAACATGTATTGCAGCATGTATTTTAAAGAACTGATGTGTAGGGATATATTCTTGTTCTGTTGCAGAGCCTTTATTTATCCATTTTTAATCCGAGGAGGTAAATCGACACCGGTCATCTCGGCCTCCCTGGCCTTTGTCTTCTGCATCTATAACGGCTACATGCAGGTCAGATACCTGAGCCATTATGCTGAGTACCCTGCAGATTGGGTTACACATCCCTGCTTCATCGCAGGTAGGTGGCAGGTGTAGCCCACTGTCCGCTTCAGAATCAATCTAAAAAAAAAAAAATTCTGAGCTCTCTTGTACCTGATGTCGGCAGAGGCCTCATTGCCTTAAAGAGCGGATGTCCCTAACTCACTGTGTCACTCTACATGTCCATAGAAAAGAATGGCAGCGGCTGCCACTCACACATACATGCAGACCTAGGTTGGCCTCCAGTCCACCAAGTTGAGGTCCATCATAGTCTTGTGCAAAGTTATTAAAGGTACAAGGTACAAATCAACTATGTTCACAGCTGTGCACACAGTGGCAGTGGTACTCTATATACCCACACTGCTGGGTACCTGGGTTTCATACCTGGGCTGGGAGGGTTTTCTTTACATTCAGTGTCCTGGATTTAAGTCCATTGCTAGACAGTCTGAGGACAGGGACCCTCAGTAACTAGGCATGGCAAAGGTTAATGAGGCCAGTTATTTTATATTTTTAAGGAACTCTAAAAAAAATAAAATAACAGGAACAGTAACATTGTGCTGGTGAAGAAGTGTGTATTTATAGAAGTAGGCTATTTATAAAGTTCACTTTTGACCAACTAGTCAAAAGTCTTGGTTTTTCTTATTTTCCTAAACTAGTAATGCTTTCTTTTCCATGCAACTCTAAAAAGACGAGAGCGCTGAGTTGAAACTTCATTCTTATAATTGGGACTTTAAGTGCATAAACGGAGGAAAGACAAATTACTTTTCTCTTCACTGCTAATGGCTCCACAATTGGCCAATTTATGATTGGCGCTAATGGCGAGGGTACAAAATGTGCACTCTGAAATCAATGTGATTTTAAAATCTATCAAAGTACAATACTTATGTAAAAGTGTATTTCAGTTAAAGTACAATTACTAACTTAAAGTAAAAGTATGTAAAAAGTGACTCAATTACAGTAACGAGGAGTTCAACAGGAGATCACCAGCCACATGGCACAGGGACAACAGGACCTCGTACTCACAGGGCCTGGAAGTCTTAAGACCTTAAATGGTCTCGGATCCAGTTAAATATAGCATTTAAAGTTGAGTTCTAGAGGGCTTTTGTTTTGGTGCACGCGTCAAGAAATGAATGGATTGATGCACAGTTGTTTTCATTTTCACGCTTTTTTAAACTGGCACTTTAACTGGCATTTAAAAAGTAGACACCCTGATGTAGTACAAGGTGGAAACGAAGGACGTACAAGACATCATTGAATCATACTTATCGCTAAAAGATTACATCACTGTGCATTCACGTAGAGCAGCATGCCGTCTGTTTGAGCAAGCACGTTTTATGGATTTCAAACCACAGCAGCAGAAATACTGATCTGTGAATAGATACTCTAATGCTTAAATACATAAAAACAAAAAATAAAGACTGTACCTCACTGACTGACCCTCAGTAAAGTGCCATGATAAAGCAGCTTTTGGTTTTGATTTCCAGGATCTGGGCTGTGGTTGGTCGGTTTCGTGGTAAATGTCCACTCTGACCACATCCTGAGGAACTTGAGAAAGCCTGGGGAGACTGGTTACAAGATTCCCATAGGTAAGACCTCCAGTCTGTCAAAAGAAAACTTGGGACTTGGGAGTGGGTGGTTTCCCTGTGAAGATGTCGCGACGAGGATGTCTTAGGGGGGGTGGCAACATCATCGCAGGGTGCATCACGGCCTCTTCGTACGGTGTGTGTGTGTGTGTGTGTGTGTGTGTGTGTGTGTGTGTGTCTCACTTGTTCTGCAATTCAGTTTCAATTCCCTAGAAAATTTCTGGAATAAGTGTCACTAAACAAATAGCTCGGGGGGGGGGCGGGGCGGCGACTTGCACACTGCATAGCTGCTCTATCAGGTCACATAAACGGTAAATTCAAGCCATACAGTGCTCGAATGTGTGGAATGTATGCACCGTGCCAGACGATCCAGTAATCCTAGCAGGCTCGCAAAGAGTCGCCCCGCTCGCCAACAAGTCGGTTGCTACAAAAGCACCTTTGGCCTCAAGTGAACTTGTGGAGAACCTGTTGAAGCGATCCACACCCCCCCCCTTACGGCAATAAAGTCGAGCGGGAGAGGCTGGAGGAAGCTGTGAGCTGGGTCGCGCCAAATGAACTCCCAGGCACGTCTGGAATCCCCTCAGCCAAGAATCTGACATTTTCACACAAAGGGGTAAGCAGCACTACCGTACACACGGCCTTGCAGTGAACTAGCGACTGCTCAGCCATCTATGGTCAGAGCAGTGTTGATGCCCTTTGATGCTGCCACGGTGGTTTATCTAACATTGAGAGAGCTGAGATGTCTTCACTCATTCAGCTAAGCGATGAATTCTCACAGTCAGTGAAAATCCAAATATTTTCTTAGAGGGAAATGTTGAGATTGTTTTTCCACCTGCGGACATATGAAAGGCTCAGCATACCATGTTCCTAATTTATGTGCCTTCCACCCACAGGCGGTGCGTTTGAGTACGTGTCCGGAGCCAATTTCTTAGGAGAGATAACCGAGTGGGCAGGCTTCGCTCTGGCTGGCCACTCTGTCCACAGCGCAGCCTTCGCCCTCTTTACCCTGGCGGTCCTCGCCAGTAGGGCCGTGGCCCACCACAAGTAAGAATAACACAAGAGCACACACACACACAGCTAGTAGGTTTGCATGGAATATATTACTTTGACCAAAATACTTGCAATCACAGAATAAGACGGTTCTTTCCCCTCTCTCTCTCCAGGTGGTACCTTGCTAAGTTTGAAGACTACCCGAAATCTAGGAAGGCTTTGATACCCTTTGTGTTATAAAAAAAAAAAAAAACACTGCATTGCAAAAAACCATTAAGGCACTTAAACACAAGTTTCCTCGCTGCCTTATAAAATCAAGTTGACTGAATGTACAGAACAGTTGGGTCAAAGTTCATTAGTTCTAATGTAAAACTCACTGAAGGAACTTTAGACACAAGAAGTTGAACCAGCAAATGTCTGGTCACGTTGAGTAGCGTTCATTAGTTGAATGCACTAATTGCTGAATTGCACCCCAGTGTTTTATTCTTTCACTGGTGAGAGGTTTTTTATTGTCAGTTGTTCATGTGGCAAGAAGAGGTGGATTCTACTCACCACATTCAACAGAGTTTATAAAATCAGTATCAGGTTTAACGATTGAACTGGACACTCATTTTCATCACAGTTATCAAGAAAATATTCAACATTTTACTTTGAAATTCGCAAAGGATTATGGGAAGTACAAATCAAGAAATTGGCCGGGCAGGATCCTAAAGCTCTATCAGTCCTCCTTTCCTCCGCGACATGGAAACTCATGTTAGAGCCTCCATGTTGCTTGCTGTCCCAGTAGTGACCAACTCTAAAGTTTCCTTTGGTGGAGGATCCACAAGTGTACCGTAACCAGGAAGTCTTTTCAACCCAGAATATGACATCATCGACAACTTGAAAACATGGCAGGGGAATTACCAGCTTCTACATGTGACCTACTGTACAGCCTATTAATTATCAAATGAACATCAGCAGGATGGCATCGCAGGTGAAATATGACTATGACATTCATGGTTTTTGCTGGGTGAGCATAACAACTTTGATTGGCCATGAGTATTGAGGGCTTGGGCTGCATCGGTTATGATAGGGCCACTTCATCAATAGCAGACGTCCATTGTTGATGATGGAGTAGCAAATAAACCGTCCCAAATGGCCTCCACTTTCCCTCGCCTCCTCCTTACTTCCTGGTAGGAGACAAGTGGTAGTGAGGAAGGAGAGGAGAGGAGGAGTAGTGAAAAAGCATTTGGATCCACCCCTGGAGCCTGCACCTAAGCATACTCCATCAGGAGGACGATAATCCAGGGGGAGGGATCACTGATATGAACTGGACTCTAAATGAAATGGACCGCCACTCCAAAAGGAGGTGTTAACACATCCGGGTGAGGAGAGATCCAGCCTATGTATGTAAACCTGACGAAGACAGTTGTAGCCAAAACATGTTTTTAACATTAAAGCTTTATCATATTGTTCCCCATGCATAGCTGAGGTTTTTTTCCATTCTTTTGTTTTCTTTTTGATTCATGCACCTTGGAGGAGCTGCAAGGTGGTGACAGATTTTATACCCTTTGAGAAGAACAAGTTGACCACATATCCAGCCATCAGCTATTTTATCAGACGCTTTTGTGTTTCATCTGTTAAAGTGTATGTCTCAAGATCTGTCTTAAGATCTGCAAAGAATGCTTTTGAATCTTTTGAAGATACCCACATAATATAATTCGATTAGGCAAATATCATTTTTGTCTTGTAACTTTCCAGAATTTAAAACAAAGGTTTAAGTTATTAGAAAAATCAGGAAAAGGAAAAAGACATTATTACACATTATAACACATAGGTATTATTATCAAGATCAACAAAAAACAACTCTTAAGAGTTATTTCTCATCAGGATCCACAAAAAAACTCCAGTTATCCAGTTATCTGTTATCAGATCCACACAAAGCAACCCTTTACAGTTTGTCAGTTGTTATGGCTGCCTCCATGGAGGATCAGAGCTATACTGCTAAGAGCACTGGCCCGAGCAGAAGGGTATACCAAAGTAATATGTGTGCATGTCTTATCGAGTGATCTTCCTGCAGAGGTAACATACTAAATGGCATTGGAGGGCCACATCATCCTCAGTGCTGAAGACAACTGCAGGGGGCCCTTTAGTTGAAGACTGTTGAATCAATGTTACATATCAGGTTCAAACCATTATCCGTAGCTACGTCTATTTTGCCTTACAGTCTGCTGGTAGGCTTCAAAGCTAACCGCTAATTATTATTCTCCCCCGCCCTCTTCCAAGAGTTGGCACATGAAGTCCTCCACTAACATTAGCGTCAGGCTCAACCCATGTAGCTGTAACGCTAGGACATAGCTAGAATTGAATCCTGTATGGATTACATTATTAACTATGGTCTTAATGCTATTTGAAAATGTAATGTACAATAAATAATCGTATCATCCTCAGTATCAAACAGATTTCCATTATGTGTTCCCCTTATTTGACGTTGCTTTTAAAATCAGAACCATGATCACATTTTTTCTCTGATCTAGAAAAGCTCTAATGTCAAAACAAACCTTGAAGACAGAATCATTTCAACTGTTGTTAAATTACGTTTATTCTGAGCTGTGAGCAACAGTTGAATGCCAGCATGTTATTGAGATTTTTACTGTTGCCATTATTTTCACAATGGACCAAGTAAACTTTCCCATCCAGGGACTGAATGTAAGGGGCGGGTTTAAGGCTCCTGCAGGGGAAATATGATAACGGATGGAGCGTGCCTCATCAGTAATACTTTGGGCTTATATGGCTCTGCACTGGCAATAAACAGCTCCCTGCATTTTAACAGCCTCCACCATGCAATGCTGTATATCCTCCCAGGAACAGGAGGCTTCAATGCAGAGCAGTTGTTTAAAGTTTCCATTCATCCTCAGGAATCATCCCGTCCAGGCTGCTGTAAGCAGATCCATCATGTTGACGCCCAACAAAGATGCAACCTATTTTCTCCCTTCATTTTGTTCTGGGTGTCAACAGGGTGACTTTTGAAAAGGAAAGGTGTGGTCATTTGAAATCTGCGGTATAAAGTATGTCCCCTCCCATGCTTACCAGCCATGTTCTACCTGCCCAGTCGTCTCCCGTTCGGGTGGAGGGAACTGATGTAGGAGGGAAAAAGGCTGTGCTGTAGAGACCCTGGCAGGCCTGTCCCTGGCTGCTGGGAAATCAAATGGAGATGAAGCACGGCCCCTCAATAACTCATTCATGCCTGAAATGAGAAGAATGGATTGTTGCCTTAACGCATCACTCCTGTCAGGCTTCCCAGGCACAAACATGGAGTAATCAAAGGAGGGAGAGCAAAGAAAGGTGGGGGCGTCGACTTCAGAATCATGTTGGGAGGGAGTGATATTGAAACGAATAATGAAATAATAGGAAGGATAAGGAGTGAGGAGATACTGAGCGAGATGAGAAAAGGCTGGCAATGCAAAAGAAAAAAAACTCTTAGTCTCGTATTGACTTTTACCATTTGATTTTTCTTCAAAGTCAAAGAATCTGCCAACGGGGGGTGGGGGGGGGGATAACGCCCCTTGTTTTCGGTGCAGGTCAACTTGTTTCGTGAATTGATTTTCTTGAATCAAGAGACATTATCTTGATACAAGTGAAGTAATCTGCTTCATCTGCCCTGTTTCTCAGGATATTGACTCTGAAAATTCCCGCAACAAGTGAAAGCCACATCGGAAACAAGTGGAATTAGCTCCACCTCATTTGCAAACTTTTTCCACTTCTTTCAAGAAAAAATACGATTCCGAGACTCGTTGTGAGTCTTAATGACTTGTTAAGATGGATATTTCTTTTGCGGTGTAGCTAGGAGGGGATTGCACTGGAGCTCCCCACGGTGCACCTGACAGCGCTGGATATTGTCAGTTCCTGGGAGATGATATTTTCCCAACAACAATCACAGGCGAAGCCACGTCATTGAGAGTCCCTGGGATATTTGTATATACCTTGGACTAATATGGGTTTTAAAACTGTATTATTTAGGCTGGAGAAAACATAAATAATTAAAGTACCTTCACTTTCACACATGGTGTCATCAATAAATAATGGTGTGTGTGTGTGTGTGTGTGATGAGAAATGACTGTCGTGAGTCATTGGACGCTATGCAGACTAACCTCTTGTTAGAGGTCCCTACTGTCTCTCTCGCTCTACGAGGCTATTTCATCTTTATATGGTCTTTATCCACGATCCTAGTCATCTGCATCGTCGTCCATCACGCGGTCAGTATTTACTGAGGCTGACACCTGACTGGACTCTATAATGCCGTGCATCTCCAGGCAAACGCCAAAGGATTTTCTTTTTATGTAGGTTAAATATCTGGAACGGCCTCATTGCCATTCAAGCCACACGCAGTCTCACACAACTCCCCTCCTGCTTCCCAAAGTTTGTTTTACGCCTGAGACCGTGCTGTTAACTTTCAGTACGCTCTTCTCTCTCTGTTTATATATATGTGTGTGTGTGTGTGTGTGTTAAAGGCATCTGTCACCCATAGTCCAGTCATCACTGATGTGGTACTCCCACAAAGGCTGACAGTGAGGCAAACCAATCCTGCAAGCCACACACACACACATACAGAGTCATGGCATTTGGCCCGAGGAGAGGTTGAGAAATGATCGGTTATGATCCAAGCCTTTACACCACAGAGAGAAATAACCTATTCAGCTTGAGAACCTGGTGTGGGACACGGTTTCACACAAAGAGAGAGAGAGAGAGAGAGAGAGAGAGAGAAAGAGAGAGAGTGAGAAAAGGAAAAGAGCTTTAATTTCTACAGGCGTACAGTGGGAGTGAACAGCTGTGTGTACGCCTGAGTGTGTTACAGAGGCAGAGAGAGCGATCCTAGCTGACACATAGCCTGCTCTGGGGGGGTTTTCCTTGTCTGTCACATGCTGCACGTGAGTATAAAGGGGGGAGGGGGGGCATTATGCAAGGCGCTCTCTCCCTCCCCCTCTCTCTCTCTTACACGCACACACACACACACATGCGTACACATCCCAGAAGGTGCTAGTTCTGCTGCTGTAGCTCCAGCCCCGACTCCATCACAGGGCTTAATGGGCTGGAAGATGGCCGTTATCGAGATCTGATTGCTTACAGTGCCTGGAATGATCAACACCTCCTGCTGTGTACGTGTAAATCTGAAATGATAAACAGAAAAAAGAACGGGGGTGGGGTGGGGTGGGGGGTTGGTGGTTCTCCATCTATGCTAATACCACTGTGCTTAGGCAATTAATGAAAAAAGAAATGTTGTCACACTGTGGAATGGCATCTGAGCTTTGCGGTGTTTGGGAGAGAGAGAGTGTGTGTGTGTGTGTGTGTGTGTGTGAGCATTTTGAGGGGCAGAGGTTGTGATTATGGCCCCCAGCGGCATATTCTGAGATGCCATCTGACTACATAATGTGGTCTGCCTCTCTCGTCTCTCTCTGTGTGTCTAATGTGTAAGTAATAAATATGTGAATTGCAGTTTTTGTTGAAGAATTATCTTACTCTATTTTCTTTTTACAAAGAATCCCACTGTTAACCATAGGCTGTACAGCAGGGGTTCCCCAAAGATTTTATTTCAAGGCTCTCCCAAACAGATTTTGTCTATCTGAAAAGATTTTTTGTTTCTGGATGTGATTTGGGACAGAAGTAGACAAAATTGTTTATATTGAAGATGGGGAGATAATAGTGAAGAGTGAAACCTCTGTTTAAAATAGTAATTACATTCTCTCACTGTTTATGTCCTCAAAAGAAATAGAGTAAAATGTAAAGTAAAATGATGTTATTACTTATTTTGCTGGGGGATCCCCTGTGGACCCCCCCCCAACTTTGGGAGCCACTGGGCTACAGGACCCTTGTTCATTATTAACGTTTTTTTCCTTTCTTATAGGTCATTCGCTGCTCAAATAAATATTTGTCAATTCAAATTCAAATCTTCATACTGTGCAGTTAATCAATCGGCCGGCTGAGAGAGCTAGAGGGGTGATAAAGAAGTGGGCGGACGGGGGGGCAGTCGTCGTTTAAGAAACCCCACTCAGTACGCATGCGCATGGATTTGAAGAGAATACGCCATATTGAATTCCCGTAGGAATCTGCTAGCATTTTTTCCAGCTAGCGGTGTAAAGGGGCCACTTTATCAATGGTCCTAATTCGGTTTAATGTTTAGTTACTTCTCTTTTCGTAACCCCGGATAGCATAACGACCTTTCTCCGGTCCTGGAAGACGCGCAGAATCATAACGGGCACGCTGGTTTTAGTTAGATACTTGTAGTGGGGTTAGCAGAAAAAGAAGTTGAATGGATCCGAGGGTAGCTTGGATTCAGCCCGAACAGAAAGGACCTGCGAACGCATTATGGATGCACGTCTGGGAGACCTCTCAGGGAGTACGGCCACAGCAGCAGCACCACAATCAAAACCACAATCAATGCGTGAATTATCCTGCGTTGGACGTTTTTAAAAATGTGGCGGCCGTGGTGGCATCGAGCAAGATCATTTGCAGCAGCAACGGTAACGTTACTGCTAGTCTGAGCAACAGCAGCAGCCATCACAGCATCATGAACGGCACTGCGATTTCTTCGCTGGGAATAGCGCTATCCAACGGGAACGTACAGAACTCTTTGACCCCGACAAACGCCGATCCGAGCGAGGGGAAAATCCTGCCTCAAAAGACGGGATCCGTCTCCTCCACGTCTTCGCAGGAATCCGGGACGGACAGTCCGCCTTCCAGCTGCTCATTAGAGAGGACTATGGGTGGAAATGTAACGGGCAACGTGAATAAAAACGTCGGGGGTGCCAATCTGCTTTTCAACTTCAGCGACAGCATGCACAATAATGTCAACCATTACCACCATCACCACCGTAATCTACAGGAGCACCCAGCTTTCAATTTACAGCAGACTTGCGTGAAGCGTCACCAGGTTCACCCCTCTGTACCTCTAAATCACACACACAATCACCACCCGGGCCGGAGGAAAAGTGACAACAAGGCGAGCACTTATGGGATGAATTACTTGCTTTCAAACTGCACTAATGGAAATTATGCGAGCACTTGGACCCCCTGGAAGACGAGGAAGTACAACCCTGGAGTCCTCGGGTGAGAGACTGACTACAATTTTCTTTTAGAATTAAAAAGAAGCTACCGTTGTCTTTTAATGTTTGTTTTCGTGGTTAAAGGCAATTGTGCAGTCATACCTCATTTTGTGTCTTTACGGATACATTCCCCAACACCTTTTGAACGTGGCAATGCATCCATAAATTCATCTGGGGGTTTGAGTTGGGATGACTAGCTAGCAAGCTACCGTTCGTTAGCTGCCTTAAGTAGGCTAGAGATAGCCAGAATAAGACCGGAAAAGATTGAAGTGATTTCGCTTTCAAAATAAAAGCGAAGGAAACGTCACATTTGGAAAATAAAATATAAGTAAGAATTGGGGCGTGCATTACAACACATTGTATCAAAATGTTCAGAGAAAATGTCACATAATATATGGAGTGAAACTATAGCAGAAAAATAAGCACAAAACGTAGTGCATGGTGTTTGGAAATTTTTGACCGGAAGTCTCGGTCTTTTCTGCGTGGCTTGACACTGGTCCGTTAGCTACCGCTGCTGTTTTAACTGACTAGCCTGTAGCTAATTTAGCTAACGTTTTTCTCCGCTTAACCAATGCAGTACGTTTGCACGCAGCTGAACAACCTGGTATTTTTTCTAAAACTAGCAAGCGCATTCTGACAACTAACTAGAACTAAACTGAATTAGAAAGTAGACTAGAAACTAAAATAATAAACAAAATCTAAACCGTGAAACCTAAACCTTGCCCGGGACGTATCAGAGGGTTGGGTAACCGCTTGTGTAATAATGGGTTAAGTAACTGAGCTGTTCATACAACTATTTGCAATCTCTAATGTTGCTGAATTATTCCCAAACATCAGTAATCTTGACAATAAAATAAGTAATCTACTTTACACTGAGAGCAAAATGAAACTTTAGTTTCAAGCCAAATTAGCCTTTCTTTCTAACCTGTTAATCGTTACTTTGGGTGACATTTCACTACACTTAAAGGGGAATGCCACTTTATTGTAAAATTCACATAATTATGTTAGAATCTGTGTCATTAGGTTGTGTTATAGCATGTGTACCAGAATTTGAACATTTAAAGGAGCTGCATTTCACTGTACTGGAATCAGTTGTAGATAATGTGCCCATACACTCAGAAAGTCATTATGGGTACAGTTGAAGTCCACTTCATCTTTTCCAGTTAATTCTATAAGGAGCTCTCCACGGGTATGCCACAACAGACTGGGGGGTGGGACATACTGTATATTTGTCTTATTGATAAAGTTGACCTAAAGCATAGGAATAACTTCTTTTGAATGCTGGAATTGTCCTTATTCCCCCTTTCTACTTTGCTCCTACTATTTAGCCATTCATTTAAGATGTATTGCTTGGCTTGTAGGTGTTATAAATGTATAGATTAGGATTTATTATGTTCTAGTCATGGTCATTAAGCTCTGACAGAAGCTCTCTCACAAAACGGACTATAGAGGCCCAAATGTGTTGCAGGAACTTGTGATGTTTGTAATGGATGGTTGCACCCATCTGGGATTTTTCTGTGTTAAGAATTTGGTGTTTGTCAGGAAAGCAGCACTTCATGCTCGACGCTAAGTTTCACCGCAACCTTTCTAAATCCACTTAAAATGTACATTGTTCATTAACGCTTGGTCATGCTAAGTGTTAATGAGTAATTTGATCTTATGCTCTTCCACTAGTTTTCCATTGCGAGTTTCAGCCTATGGATTGAATGGGGAACCTGGTTACTTTGAAGTTCCAGTCAACACCCAGACAGACTTTGCACTTGGAAAATATACATATTGGCTCAGTTGTGTCATATTGTGATGATCATTTGCCACGTAGTTAATTGAAAACCATGCAGTGTGTATGGCGGTCATAATGTTCAATCTGAGCTGCAAGGCTGTCATGATAGTTGGTTAATGGACCACGACAACAGGCACTGTTGATTACTTCATAGTGTGGTTCAAAAGTTGTTGAAGAGCCATGGCTGACAGTAAATGAGGTTGTCAGGGATGGCTGCTACACATAGTGGCACGGCTGAGTTTGACTGTGGGGGAGGTCTAACAATAACCATAGCCTTGGTCAGCGATAGACTCTTGGCATGGATACGCCCCAGCCTGGCTGGTCGCTGGCAAAGAGTTTTCACCAAGGAGTGGGCACATGGGCTGACTGCATTTCCTCTGGGCTCTGGTAATTGATTGTGACAGCCTCCCTGTTCTGTATTTCACTCTGACATCATGGCGTGCATTCCTAGAAAAATGAATGGCCATGGGGTTGAACAGAGATCCACTGTTCGCAGGCATTTGACTGGTCAGAAATCTTTACATTATCCCTTTGCTGCCACACACAAAGCAATAACAACAAGGAATGGGGCTCTCAGACATGAATGGGCCATCTTGTTACATTAGAACCTGTTTTTGCATTCCTCTCAGGCCCTGGTGTAAAGCACTACTACTTCAAGCATCATTTCTTTGGAACAGAGGGAACAGAAACTACAAAAAAATATTTCCCATAGGACTTATTACGCTGTTGCACAACTTCCCTGGCTCTGGAACGACAGCAGTTAAAACAGCACCGTTTTACAAACGAACAGAGCATATCTTGGGTCACCTGGAGTGCAAATGTCTATTAAAATGTATGCCAAATCCCATCTATGTGCAAGTCAAGTTTTAGAACTAAGTCCTTGTCTGTATCAGATATCTAAATATCACACAAAATAGGAGAACCTGTTCGTATAGTACTGCTTCTCAAACCAGGGTTCCACAATAGTTTTTTTTTTTAGTTCAGGTAGTTTTCATGTGTGAGAAAATAACTAATAATAACGACCTGTCTCCCGCCTCTACTAGACTCCACGAGGAGGTGATGGACTTCTACAACTTCATGTCTCCTCGGCCAGAGGAAGCAGCTATGAGGAAGGAGGTGGTCAACAGGATAGAGATGGTCATCAAGGAGCTCTGGCCCACCGCAGATGTAAGACACACACACACACACACACACACACACACACACTTCTGCCCCCTTCCAGTCTCTTAATAACTCACAGCCCTTTTCAATGAGTTTCCTGAAGTTGAACCAGTGTTGACGTGAGATGACACTGAAATGTTTTAGATGGATTCTCTAACTATACATTATAGGAGCTTAGGTGGGTGGGCCACAAATTGAAAAAAATGTATAACTTTTTATACATTTATAAAAGGTAATTTTGCACCGTGGGCATCAGGAGGCAAGCTCAGATCTGTCAGCCAGGAGCTAAGTGGGACTCTTCACTCCTCTTTACTTGTTACTAGTTTGTATAGACTGCAGTACAGTAATGTATGCCGATATATAGCCAAATAATTTAAAGATTGCAACAACTGTGAACCGCTAAGTTAATTAATATCAGAAGTAATGGTCATGCTTTTATTTAAAAAAAAATAATAATAATGTTCATGTATTTATGGAAATGCTTCCTGTCTATATGCATCGAGAGCGGGAAGAGGGTTTTGCAGCTAGTCAATTTGTGAAGCGAAGTACGGTTGATTTAACGCAGGCCCTCATCACTTAATCACGTAAAACACGCACAGCGGTGATTTGTTGGCTGCCAAGACGTTCCCACTTCCAACGTGCGCCCGATTGTCAGGTAAATGGATTTAACCCATTAATCCACGCCCGTCTTTGTTTGCATTGTCGGATTTGCCAGACGGAAGAGGAAAGTATTCCAGTTTGCTTCCTTTGGAGAACCTTTGCTTGCAGCCCCAACATGTTTTTTTTTTTAGCCATTGTACGCTCAGTTTGGCAGTGCTCTCAACTTGGCAGCGTTCACCGCCTCTGAAGTGGAACCCGGAAATGCCTGGGTCCTGGTTGTTTGCAAATATTTGAAGTAGGTCTATACATCAGTGCCACAAATGAGCCGTGGGAATGTACAGGATCTGTATTTGATAAAACACGTGTCATTGAGCGTTTGCATTAAGGGTAGATAGTGATACGAGAGGCTGGGGAACGTGACTGCGTTCGAGCGTTGCCGTGGCGCTGGAATGTCCCGTATGAGCATATCAATATATATGCTATCATTATTTCTGAAAAACACAAGATGACCTTGATCGTCACGTTGATATTTTAACACCTCTTCAATTCTGCTTTTTCAGGTCCAGATATTTGGCAGCTTCAGCACAGGGCTCTACCTTCCAACAAGGCAAGACTTTATTATTTATGAGTGAAGAAGGCTTAAGATTTATGGGGCATTTCATGCTTTTCTTTTCTTTTGCAGGCCCGTTTTGTAATGTTGCAATTTTTGCTTTGCCCTCAGTGACATTGACCTGGTGGTGTTTGGGAAGTGGGAGCGCCCCCCGTTGCAAGAGCTAGAACAGGCTCTCCGCAAACACAACGTGGCAGAACCTTTCTCCATCAAAGTGCTAGACAAGGCTACGGTGAGTAGTGGTGAATGTGGTCTTCCTCTCAACGCTCCCAGGCTTTGTGGACCCGTGTCATGCTGCATTCACATTGTGGCTTAAAATAAAGCTCCACCGGTTGGCATCACAGGATGACAGACAACCACAACAGCAAACATCCTAAACAAGAGGTTCAACCATTCCACGTACACGGGTATAATAAAAAATACACACATATATATATATATATATATATAGGGATGTGCACATACATGTATTCATATTCTGAAAATATCTTCTAGCTTCTGTACATAGGAAGTCAAGCACAGAACCGGAATAAACACAACCAAATCACAATTTGGCAGTACTGCTTATTGGAAAAGTTTTGAAGTCCAGACTTCAAATGGTCCGTTAAAAGAGGAAAGCTTTTGCTTATTCGCTATTTTATCTCTGTTGGAAGACAGGACAAAAAAGCAGGTGCACCGGCACCTTTCACCTGTTCCCTCTGCAGGCGCGACAGGCTGCAGTTTAGCTTACGTTTGTTCTCCTCTTCACCAATGAACATCCCAGTTTGCCGTTTATCACGCACCTTCACGATGTGAATGTAGATAATTTTCCAATGAAGATTCAGTCATTAACTACTCTACCCGGTGTCAGTCAAAACTCCATTGAAGTTTGTACAAAAACCCAAACACAGATCGAGTTCCATCTCAGCCTTCTTCCAAACTATTGGAGTTATCGTGGCCATCTTTTTTTACAGTTACAAAAAAAGCATAAAATGTCCATCAAATTTCTCCAAACATGGAACTACTGGGGCTAACTCGCTGTGTATCTGATATCCATATGAACTTCATATGAGCTTTGATTGACATGGGACGAGTAGTTGAATGATTCCTTTAAGCCATGTTGTCTAACACCACTCTTGATCCTTCCAGGTGCCGATCATCAAGCTGACCGACCAGGAGACTGAGGTTAAGGTAGACATCAGCTTCAACGTGGAGACTGGCGTCAAGGCAGCGCGCTTCATCAAAGACTATGTCAAGGTGAGATACTGCCTGGGTGAGTTGCTATCAGGATCCACAGGCTACCGTTACGCTCGTAACCGTAACTCAAAGACAAGACTTTCATCATCCGATCCGTCTAGGACACATTCAGTGAAAGGTTATCGGATCTTCAAAACAACATATGGAAGTGTCCAGGCTCACATTGTGGTCTTAATTCTGCAGTAAAGTAATGCGGCAACGTGATCTCAAAACATCACTTCTTTTATAATGAGATCTCAAAAATCACAAAATGATGCGGAACCATAGCCATGGCGATGTGGTCAGTTGCACAGTCGAGAGAGGTTTATTTTAAAAGCTTGTCCTAGTGATTACATATTACAGTCTGAGCATGTTAAAAAGAAATTTGCCGCAGAGTTTTTTATTTTTCCGAGACACAGGCCTTCTGTTAGCGAGGGCAATGCAAGCACATGACTCCACTGCTCTCAAATTCACATACAAGCCAATTCAAACAATTTCCTTTCTTATGCTATTACTACAGCTATGGAAGGATATAGACTGACTTGCACATGAATGTGAGAAAATGTTTTCACACCCCACTGGCTTTGATTAGCATTGCTAACGAATGCTAACAGGAGTCCAGGCGCCAGTTTCTCAGGAACAAAAACTTGTTTAAAGTGTTATTTAGCGATGGAAAGGATAGACTTTTTATGTGGGGAGCAAATACAGGACTGTGGAAATTCCTAGTTGAATAAGACGAGCCAGTGCAGTTTACAGAGCCAATACACTCCAATCATGTATTGGCTTGTCGCATTTCCTAAATGAACCTGGAACAGACCCCAGCAGCACCGCTCAGTGTAATCCCAACTGAACTTGAACTGAGTCCGTGTGTTGCTTAAGACCTTGCTATGCCAAATCTATTTGAGGATGGAGGTAATGTTTTTCTCTTCACCCCATGGCTCTGACAAAATTCCTGTTGGAGGTGGATCTCTGCCTGCTTTAGTCACGGTTATAGTGATTCATGCATTAGTGGAATTCCAGGTGCAGATGTTCCAGCAACCCGTCAAGAACACAGGTTTCGGTCTTTTGGCTTTTTGTTATTTTTTACATAGTTGTGTTGTGGATTACCCTGGTGATGCGTGTCGCAGCCTGACACCCTACTGTCTGCACCCATGCCTGGAATCAATCCAGTGGGAGTTGATGTTGTTGAGAGCGGGCGCGAAGGGAGTCCTGTGCAGTCTTGCCATTGAAAGGTCACCTCTAGCTCATGTGATCACACGCCGGGTTCCCCCTCCAGTCACCTGTTTGAAAGAACTAACCATGACATGTCACCTAAATGCCTCTGGCGCAGATATATATATACACACTCACGCACATGTACACACACCTAGAGGTTATGCTGCCTTTTCAGCCCGAATTCTATATATATATTTCTAATTCCCATTGCCAGTCCCTGTGGGGCTTCATGGGTTCTGGGAAGCATCATTGAAGACCTTTTTATTATGAAATGTGTGGCCCAGTTGGACTATGACTAGTATGAATGTGTAGATGTAATGTATAATAGTTGTTCACATCCATGTAATCGTTTGGATGATTGTCTCTCTTCACTTTGACTGTAGACCGGTGCTGTTTAAGTCATTCTATAAATCTCATTAGAAACCCCTCTAGCTCTCCTTAGTGAGCCATATGAATTGAAACTAAATTAGATTTTTTTTTTCTTCCCATTTTGTCCTTCACCCTCCTCCTTTTGCTTAACCCTCAAGTTTGACTTCATCCGCAACCTCTTCCTCTCTGTCTTGTTTCTCCTGTCCACTTTCAGAAGTACCCGATGCTGCCTTACTTGATCTTTGTGCTGAAGCAGTTTTTGCTGCAGAGGGACCTGAACGAGGTTTTCACTGGAGGCATCAGCTCTTACAGCCTCATCCTCATGGTCATCAGCTTCCTGCAGGTACAGTAAAAACACACACGCTTAGTCGAAAAATACTTGGTAATAAGAGCAGCAATCCAGTAGTAGTAGTTTTAGTACCTTAGTGCACACTATTACTTGTCTTCTCTGCATCGTAACCCAGTCTCCCTACCCCTGACTTTCAGCTCCATCCTCGTATTGATGCCAGGAACCCCAACGAGAACCTAGGCGTCCTGCTGATAGAGTTCTTTGAGCTGTACGGACGCCATTTTAACTACTTGAAAACGGGGATCCGCATCAAGAACGGAGGAGCCTACATGGCCAAGGAGGAGATCATGAAGGCCATGACCAACGGATACAGGCCATCCATGCTCTGCATAGAGGACCCACTACTTCCAGGTGTGTGTGTGACAAACTTTATACATTGAGTAATACTCAGCCCATAAATGTACCAGATGTTATGCCATTTGATCAACTTTGATTTGTGGCTCAAATGGTCATCAAATCCCAATACAAAAAAAAAGTTTCAGGATGATCAGGCAAACAAGTTCATCAGTTAGTAGCAGCCATGTTGTTTATCGAGATGTAGTCTTTCAAATTTTTCAAATTGGACTAAACAATTTTGGCCATTTGGCATCATAATACATATGTAGTTGTCTGCTAACAAACCTCTCAGCCTCTTCATTTACATCTGTAGCATGTAACATATCTCAGGCGATTTGAGAGTTTATAAAAAGCAGAAAGAAAAATGAAAAGGACTGAAGCCCAGGCAGAGCGACT
The DNA here is from genome assembly GCA_034670405.1 of Hoplostethus atlanticus. Lineage (NCBI taxonomy): Eukaryota > Metazoa > Chordata > Actinopteri > Trachichthyiformes > Trachichthyidae > Hoplostethus > Hoplostethus atlanticus. The sequence goes on along the minus strand of JAXDDX010000139.1, from coordinate 758,560 downwards.
TGTTAGGACTTTACTTTGCAAGATCTATAACTGTCACATTCAGGATTGCAATGTTGTTGTTTGTCTCGGTGCTGTGCAGGTAACGATGTGGGCAGGAGTTCCTACGGGGCCATGCACGTCAAGCAAGTGTTCGACTACGCCTACACAGTCCTCGGTCACGCCGTGTCGCCGCTGGCCAGGTCGTATCCCAACAAAGACTCTGAAAGGTTAGACAAACTGCTTTTTCGCTTTTTACTCCCGAGTCCCGAGTGCCAAACGTGTCTCCAGTGCTCGGCTAACAACCTCCCTCCTCCTCCCCCCCCCCCCGCAGCACCTTGGGGAGGATAATCAGGTTGACCCAGGAAGTGATCGACTACAGGGAATGGATCATCAAGAAGTGGGGGGGCAGGCATCTGGCGCGGACAGAGAACAGAGGTACGATACCTTCAGACTTTGACCTACAATCCTGCAGCTCTGGAACGAGGAAACGGCTTCTGCTCTCAGCGATAATGTCTCGAGACTCGAGATTGTGTGAGGAGGCTCTGAATAAATGATGGTTATTCTAATAACCGGGCAATGCCTACATTATTAAGAGAGCTTTTTTTTTCTGTCAGATGAAGTAGAACTTTTCCCTCCTATTGTAGCTCCAGAGGACTTTCATTAGATGAAGAGATTTGATAATAAAGTACATGTATAACTTGGACTGGATAAAGCATTTACAACTAGCAAGTTACTGGATTTCCTTGTGTGCTGCTGTGGGTCTCATCCATCCCTACGCTCTTATTTGCCTCCTCCTAGTTTCCCTCCCCAAGGAGCCGGTGTCGGACCAGGAGCCCGGCTGCGTGCTGGGCGTCGGGGTGGACGAGCAGCAGAGGGACTCGGTGTCGCCCCACAGCGCCGACTCGCCCATGTCCATCTCCAGCCCCCAGCAGCACTCGTCGGCCTCCTCCGTCTCCTCGCTCTCCGGATCAGACAACGTAAGGAAACGCAGGGCAATTAGTCCAATTATTTTTGGACTCTATGAAATATGTCCAGCATTAGCTGACTCTTAAAAAAAGCTCACCCAATATTTACCAAGACCTGAAAGACACGACATGGTTTTTTTTGGCGTAGTTTCATGTTCAGGAAGCCGATTTATACGCTTCCCGCCAGCTTATGGTACTGCACCCAGTTAGCATTTTTTGCTATAACTTGTGTCATCATTCCCTCCTCCACTCGGTCTGTCTGTCAGGACTCTGATTCGACGCTGCCGTGTCCCGTCCCTCCGCCGGCCCTGCCGCTGTACGCGTCTTTCCAGCCTCTGGGTCTGGCTTTGCCGCTGGGCCTCACCATGGCCACTGGCAAGCCCGGCATGGGGGGCCACCATCTCATCATGCCCTCACAGGTATTGCGCAATACGCATGTCAGTGTGCTCAGTGAGATCAAAGTTGTGGTATTTACCGATACATGGGGAAAGCGACTTGTTTTATTACGTGCTCATCGCTGATTGTGACCGCTTCCATCCTCCAGGCTCGCGTCTCACTGCCCGGTGGTCTAGCGATGCACTCCATACCTGGCAGACAGGTGTGTATAGACACCGGGCTCCCCCCCTTCTTCCACATGCCCCCCCCAGCCCATGCTCATGCCCCCGCCCCCTCCAGCCCCCAGCCTCCGCCCAGCCCCCACTCCAGCCACACACACAAGGTAGGCTCAGCTGGGAGAACCCCGTCTCTCTCTCTCACACAAGCATTCACACTCTTTCTCTCTGGTGTCTTCTTCCCTGTCTGTCTCTCTACTCTGATTGATTGTTTTACTTCATGCAATGAATTGACCCTTCGCTTCGCTTCGCATCCCCAGCAATCGCCACCGACTTGGGCGAGTCGTCCCAGCACACATTTGCAGTCGAAAGGCGTCTATATGGTATTAGCTAGCTCCAAGCAAGATCTAATAACACAGGGCAGCTCCTTATCTGAGATGGAAGAATGATGAGCGCTGGTTTAGGGCTACATCCAGCTGAGACGTTGTCTGTGCAAAGCCATTCGGATCATCTCTGAACGGAGGGGAAAGGGCTCACCAACCCATAATCACTTTCACTTTCCATTCTAGCCAGCTGGCTTGTCAGGCTTGCATGCATAACATGTCAAAGCAGAATTATTATTATTATTATTATTATTTAAGTCTGAAGTATTCTGGTACATTTTGCCTTTCTCGCTATTTGCTAGCATCATCACATTTGGTTACCAATCACAGCCATATCTGCAGCCTCCCCAGCTTCAGCCCTTCCCCCAGCATCTTGTAGGCATCGACTCCGTTTTGTCAACGCCCGCCCCTTTACACTTCATTCAGCCATATCTGCTCACTTCAGGGTGTCTTTTTAACAGAGACTGGCAAAGGCCCGTGTTTTGTCTGAGTGAAAACCGAGTGAGGCGAGGCGGAGGAATGTTGGAGTTATCTGACAGTATTGTTATTCATTGTGGTTTCAAAGTTTTCAGTGTGGAATTTAAGCGATGGATGAATTATTTTATACTAGTTTATGCTGCGTTTGTTTTGGTAAAGAACTAGTTGATTTCCAGCTCAGTACGCTCCATCCTTTCTCACTTTGCATGGGAGACTTTTGGCCCAACAAAGTGCTTTGCGAAATGTTACAGTTTACTGTTGCTTCGCTCATTGGCGGTCATATACACCTCACAGACCATGACTTCTAGTCCGCCCTTCGATTCGGCATGCATTCAATCCACCCTGCAGCAAAACGTGTCAACCTTTAGAACCCTTTGACTGATTTTGGTCCATAGAGTGAGCGCTTTCAAACGTTGACCTTCTGTTGAAACACGTGGAACTTGGTGGATTGCGTCTTGACTGAATTGAAGAGACCCTTGCGATTTGGAAGAGGTCTTAAGTCTTATTCTATGAGGAATGCACGCTTGCCAACTTTAAACCCTGGTCATGCGATTTCACACGATTCACTCCCACACCACAAAGACAAAGAACAGATGCATGGTCCTTTTTCGCGCAAAGGTTACGTCCCTTTTGTACATTATTTGTAATTGTCTCAAGCAATGACTATGTCTATTCTGTCTCCTTCCTCTCCCTCCGTCCCTCCTCAGAACGGAGCCAAGTTCAACGTGAAGGGCTTCCACAACCCGGCGCTGGTCAGCAACCCTGTCCTCGCCAACCGCGGACACACGCACTCTCACACACAGTACCACCGCAACACATGGCGACGCAGGAAGAGAGACAGCCTACCGGTCAGCCTCAGCAGATAGAAACCACTCCACGCCCCCTCACCCTCACCCCCCCCCCCCTCCTCCCTCTCCACTCTGGCTGCGAACCCTGGCTCTTCGTTCGCCTCGAAAGGAGGACCGGCAGGCAGGCAGAGTACCAGAGACCAGCCGTTAACGCTCGCCGGCTGCCGCAACACGGAGCAACAGCCTTCAGCTCTGCATCTTCCTCTTCCTCCTCCTCCGCCACCTCTTTAGCTCTCATTCAACTCCATTTCTGCATGATATTTTTTTTTTTTTTTTTTTTTTTTTTTTAACCGAGCGGCAGGCCAGAACAGGGCCAGCTGGCTCCGAGGTTCAGCAGCTAAACCCTCTAACCTCGGGCTTCCTGCTTGGGATGCGGACATGTTTGGATTTGTTTCCGTTCTGGATTTCTGTTTTCCTTCTGCGTCTTTATTTGAAGTTTAGTAGTCCAAATTTTTTTCACTTTTTTGTTTTTCACCTTTATTTGGGGACTTGGTGGTAATATCGTTGCCGTGTTCAGTGTCTTGAGGGATTCTTTCTTGACCTCGCCTTGAACCTGTCTCGACCCCTGCAGCCAAGCTGCCTGTTTTTGTCCAGCGTACACACTTAAGAACAGTTTTTTCATTTTGTGCAATAATGTTTTTTTTCTTTCTTTTAAAAGTAAATGTTTATTTAATGTTTTATGTACATAGCGTTTTGTTTTTTATATTGTTATTTTATTTTTGTAGAGTTTTTAATTTTGCAGAGAGTTTACAGAACTTTTCCCCAGGCAGCATCAATAGAGAGGATGTGTCGGTCACTTGGTGTGTGTGTGTGCACGTGTGTGTGTGTGTGTGTGTGTGCACGTGTGTGTGTGCGCGTGTGAAGGAAAGAGAGACAGAGAGATTGTGTGTGTGTGTGTGTGACAGCAGGTTGAGATGGACCCCAGGTCAAAAGCCCCCCCCTCAACCCCTCTACTATGTGTCAAAGGGAAGCAGGAGCAGCAAGGGATAAGGAGCAGTTCTCAATACTCCTTCCACTTTTCCTCCATCTTCTGAAAACAGACAAGGTTGGGGAGAAACAAATCCCCTGGAAAGTTTTGTCCTCAGTCTAGTTAGTCCAAGGCAGCCTGGGGGGGGGAAGTGGAGCGATGGAATTGCACCCTGGGATTGTCCAGATATTGAGGGAAGAGGAGGCAGCTCCTAGCGTAGACGCCCATCGACCCCACAACCCCACCGCCACCACGTCGTGTGCATGAGTGTGCCTCTGTGTGTATGTCTGTGGGACTTTATTGCTGCCATACTTTAGCCAGTCAGGGGAAGGCTAGCAGTGGCCTGCCATTTTTGTCTTGGCAGTCTTCGTCTCCACTCGCCCAAACTGGAGACGAGTTAAAAGACAAAAAGCATCCCTAGCGCAGGTTTTTTGGCCCAAGAGCGCTTTATTACCTACACATGTTGTATGCTCGGGACACAGGAGGGGCGGGGCCAGATGACGACGACGACGGCGGCGGCGGCTACGCTGACCTGAACTCGAAGATCAAGAGTATTTTGGGGACGCGGTCATTCATTGAGGTCGACCCTTGCCTGTAGCTGTTAATCAGTGCAGACCAACACTAAGGTGCTCAATGATGAGGGGTTTCTCCTTTTATAGTCGTGGACAAAAGCGAAGGAGGGAGGGGTGGGCGGGTGGTATGTCTTCCTGAACCAAGGACCCTAGAGAAAGGGAATTTATATTTTGATTCCATTCAGGAATCTCGTGTATATTTGATTGCCAGGTACTTCCGCTAATTGTTTGCAATGCCTTTCTTTGCGTTTACTTGGAGAGTGTGTACGTCGTTTCTGCGAGCGCACCGTAAACACACACACACACCCACAGACGGGACTGTCGAGAGGCTGTGACTTTGCCCAGAGCGCTACACACCCTGATGTTATTACTATGCAAGTGGATTATTCTGATTATTGTGTCCCCCCCTCCCCCCTCCCCGTATTTCCGTTAGTTTCCCTCCCCCACAATGACGAAACACTGCTTGTTGGATTTACCGGCCGTCAGACTAGAGTTTCCGTAACTTCGGACAGGCATCCAACTCATTAGTGAACTACTACACTAGTGAACTACAGTGAACTACTACCCCCCACCCCCCCCCCACACACACACAACACCCTATGTATTTGTATGCAAGTCCTGATATGTTTTCAAAGTCTAGTTTTCTACATCTTATCAGTCAAGCGTAAGGAAACGGGGGATGTTTATGTCAATGGTTGGGTCTGTGTAGTGTGTGTCTCGGTGAGAGTGACAGACAGTAGCGAGGCTCGTGACCCGCCACCGCTGGTTTTTAAATCCAACACCCCGACAGCTCATGAGCAAAAGCGCGCACCCCAGAGAGCGACTTGCACTCTGTTAGGGGGCAAATGTGGAAGGGGGGTCGACGGTGTCCGCTACTGAGTCTTTTACCTTTTACCGAGACGTTGTTCAGTGCTAATGTTACACTCTGTATTTTTTATTTTATTTTATTTTATTTTTTAACCATGGCAACTCTGATCCGTCAGTCAAAACTCCACCGATTCAAAATCAGATGTGGGGGGAGACAGAGCAGCTTCTGGGCTAATCGTCACCTCCAGCCAGAGAAATTCCCCCTCAAATTTAAGAATTTGACAAAAAAAAAAAAAAAACACAGTTGGACGCTGCAGACCACCAGGAGACGTCCATATGACGTCAATATGATATCGCCACCCACCGGGAGATGATTGGAATCGTCCATGAAATGCTCAATTGCATTCAATCCTAACCCACGATAGAATGGAAATAACACGTATCTGGGTTGATGTAGTAGGCAAGCTTGTTTGATCCCTTAAATAAAATCAGCATCCCTGACAGCCATGCCCGCTTTCACAAACTAGAACCAGCATTGATGGGGAGGCTGAAAATGAAATCTGTGGTGGAAGGTTGCTGACTGGGTTGGAGTTGCCTGCCATTTGACAGAGCTAAGACTGACATGCAGTATCCTCAGAAGTCTGTATGTATTCAAATCTCTGCATCTCAGCGGCCCCGAGTAGTTCACTCTCCCGTCTTCACCTTTTCCTCTTCATCTTCTGCGTCTGGAGGGTCGCGGGAACAGCAAAGTTCTCTGTTTGCGCTCTGCCATATTGCCTTCGCCTCTCCGGACCAGTGCAAGAGCGGAAAAGGGGAAGCAGAGGACAGTGACCCGGGACCGCCGAGGTTTTGGCGTACACACGTACATGTAGATGCAATGAAATCCACCCCCCATTGCAATACAATGAGGGATTTTAAACTGGCGGCTGCCATTTAGAGAAAGGTGGCGGCCCCTCTGTGTCCTGGCCGATTCATGTGAGCAGTGGCCCTCAGAATGGCCACCTAGCTAGAGGTGGCTGGAGGGAACCACTGCCCGGCTTTTGTTTGAACATTTTTATGTATATTTTTTTCTATTTTATTTTTTAATAAACATTTTAAAAGCCAGTCAATGTGTGGTTGCCTGTTTTTCTATGGTGAGTCAGACAAAAACTGCAATTTTGGATCTACTTGCTGTGTACACTTCACTTGTAATAGTAACCTTTGCTTGCCAGGTTCTCGATGCTCCTCACGTGGTCCCGTGTAGCTCGGTGGATAGAGCAAGGCACCAACTCTTCCAGGGGTGGGGGTTCAACTCCCACTGTGGCCACCCATGCTAGAAATATAGGTACTGTGAGGCACTTTGGATGGAGACGTCAAAAGTATAAACGTCAAGAACTGTGAAACATACACATGTCCCATGCATGCATCACACCCTGGTGTCGGCAATGTGCAATGTTCCTCATCAACACTAGGTGGTGCACACACACCGCTGTCGGCCTTGAACCAGGAGCACTTTGAACACAAGGCTGCTCTAGATTACCACCCACCCTGGCCGCCTCAGTACCCTAATCCCCTACACCGAATCTAGAGGCGCCAACTCCATGTCACACTTTATCCACAAGATTCACATTCAGTCACTGCATGTCAGCTGTTAGTATCTGTGTTGGTGCTGGACTGCAGGGCATTTCATGATCGAAATGCCTTCCACGTCCTCCCCGCCTCATCTTGACACTATAGCAACACCCCCAGCATCTTCCTGATTGTCATGTTCCCCGATTTGTTCTCTTCACTGAAATTATCTTCTCTCATCAGGAAGGAAGTTAAACGAAGAAAGTGAAATGGGACTGAAGCCAACAACAAGAAGCATATTGAAACTGTAAAGCAGCCAGCAGTTTCAAAGGTGCGACATCTGGATTAGTGTTTTGAGAGAAGGGTGGCAGGGAAAAGATGAAGAGATGAGAATCAAAAGACAGTAAAGAGCTCTTTTTTTTAGAGCCTTCCACACAGAAAGTCTCATCAGCCTTGAAAATGCTGAATTTCCACAACAAACACACACAGAAGACTGTCCATTATGATTGAGCTGGAGAGGAATCTGTCCGCTGAGCTGTGCCAGCAGACATCTCGGCAAGCCTTGAATTAAACCTCTCTGGGTGGCGAAGCTCCATGCAGGGCTGACTGGAGGATCTCTCACAAGTCAGTTGACAGAGGCAGGGAAGGTGATAGGAGGGGGAGGGACAATGACAAAGGTTGCCTGCCTGCTGCTAACCCACCTATAAGAATTTCATTAGTTGGGCTTCAGTGGAGAGTGGAGTGAAGAGGCTTTCCCCCCCTGACATGAATTCTGGAGGAAACTCTGATTTCTTCTAATGTTTTTTTAATTTCTAGAGCATGAAAATATTATGGTCATGAATACGACATGTACTTTCAGTGGAGGATAAAGGCAGCCTGAACCCAGTTTACCCACCTTTTCATTTGCACAAATACAGTTTACCCATGTTTTTAGGCTGATAGAAATCTTATTAAATTCATAGTATGCATGGTAAGTAATTATTATTATTATTTTTATAAATATTATGGTGAGTAAATCAGATTGATGAAAGTTATATGAGGATATTATATACTGAGCTTTGTTCATATTAGTGGTTGTTTGACTTCTGTCATTTATCATTAGGCTATACATCACTGGTTTCCGTGTAGAGTGAGGTCACACGCCACAGTGTTTCACAGCAATACGGGGGAATCCTCAGCCTCCCCATCTCACCTCGTCTCTAAAGAGGATCTGTCTTCTTGCTGCAGCAACCGGAGCCGAGCGGCGTCTTAACAAGCCTCGCAAGAATCCCCCGAACAAAAGCAATCAGAGGCAATTAAAAGCCTGATTAGCAGTTTGATGATTCCCAATTACGTTGTGCATCTCTCATCTTAAGGCATTTTGTCAAGGGAATCGGACACGCGGAAGGTTTTTAATCACTGCTTTTGGTGGAGGAAAAACATTTACAGTGTGTTGTAGGCTATTTAATGAATCCCTCCGAGTT
>JAXDDX010000139.1:742500-745000 GCA_034670405.1 Hoplostethus atlanticus | reverse complement strand
TGCCTTTGTCAAGTGACAAGGCTGTTTTGGCCACAAACACGCCACACAATAAAAAAAAAAACTCGATTGTTTGTGGAGTGCTGCTTTTGTGTTTTCGATGAAATAGCCGCACAAAAGCGAGCCCACTCACCCCCTCGTCTCCGCTAACCAATTGATCACTCCGGACTATACAGTATGCCGTACGTGGCCCCTTTTGTGCTCTCGGAGGCCCGTCGATGAAGCCCCGTTGATTTCCACTCCGCGGCGGGGGCGGGGGGAGGGGGAGGGGGGGGGCGTTCCCGGTAAAGCTCCACCTGAATCAATCTCTAAACCGTAAGACAAATCAATAGATTTCAACACATACTTCATTTAATCCCCCCGTGTCCTCCACCGGGCCGTCCGCGGTTCAAATTACCCGTCTCCCGTCGGTTCGGAGAGCATCGTCGAAATCGTTCATCACGGATCCACTCATTTTTCTGTGGTTTGTCTGTAGCGACGGCTAAGTCCGCTGAGTGCGTATTTATTACTGCTGGGTAAAGAAGAATGGCAGGAATAAAAATAGGGTAGATGCAGAGCCGGGGCAGGACCGCGTCAGGGAGGAGAGGATGTTGTTGTAAGTGCTCTGGCTTTATCAGAGGGCCTGCAGAAACTCAACCACAGCGGCACTAATACTCCCAAAATTGCCACATGTTTATCTTTTTCCGCACAGTACCCCTCCGCCCATGTGTGTGTGTGTGTGTGTGTGTGTGCGTCGACGCTTGTGTGCACGGTGTGTTTGGGAGGGTGTGCCTCTCATTTCCTACTAAACTTTATCTTAAAATCTCAGAGAAAATAATCCTCCTTGTTCTTTCCTGCTTCATTGATTTGGAAGTGTGTGTGTGTGTGTGTGTGCGTGCATGTTTGTGTGTGTGTGTGTGTGTGTGTTTTCATACACCGACATGCGTGCCTCTGTTCAGATCAGGCAATTATGTGGCAGCTTGTTAACCCGATGACACTTCATTTGACAGTTTAATTGAGATCAATTCAACACGGGCCTGGTAATGGTACATTGGAAATTGATGTATTGAACAAAAGAGCGCCGTGTTCGTCGTCAGCCTCTTTTTAATGGGCACAGTGTTCACTTAGGTGTGTGTGTTTTTCCCCCCCCAGTTTCCATGTGATCGTTCCCAACACAGACACATGTTTTCACTCTCTGCGTTTCACAATTATGTTCACAAGCGCGATCATTATTGAAGCCTTCTGGTTACTCTTTTGGGAATCTCTGCATGTATGAACGCATTTCAGAACCCGTCCCCTAACCTCCTCCAGATCGGTTACGATCCACTCAACAGCGCCCCCGTCCCACTTTGTGCCTTGTCTTTCCGCCGTTGCGAAATGACAGGCCGGCGGGTTTGCATTTCGAGCGTTTTCGTCATCGCGTCACGTTTTAAATCCTCCCCTGGAGGTCGGGTACCGGATCGCTGTCGGAAACACGCGAGATCTCAAGATGTTTCAGCTGAGTCGCATTCCGTCGTGCATGAAGAGTCCGAACGTCTATAGACAGAGGGAAACCCACCCAACATCACTGGCTCTCTATATAGCTTCCAATGCACATGTACATGTCTGGACACGCCCATCTATACACTGGGAATAATGTTAATAGCTAGCGATGCACACTTGCACTTTTTTTCAAACTGTTTTTTCAAGGTTGTATTTGTTTCAAGTCATCCTAATCCGACCTATCTGTATCATCCTCTGCTCCTTGTTCCCCCAAAGGCATCATTAGTTTCATCTAATCTAATATCTGTTTTAAAAAAATAAATCATAGCCTGCAATTCATCATTCAGTGTCTCTCACACGTAGACCAGGCTGTAAAAGAGTTATCGCATTGCGACTTAAGGTACCTTTTACGCTTTAAATCGTGTCGTAAATTGTATTAATTTCATGCTATCAGCGGTGTCGTTTTTTTTTGATGTGTCATTTGGGAACGAAGCTCTTCATCTACTCCGCCACCTTTGACCTGGTTTATCGGAGTGCATTACCATTCCTCCACGCTGGGACCGGAGCACTCGGGGGGGGAAAAGCTTGTTGATTATTGATGATTTTCATATCTAGGCTGAGACCGGAGAGAAGAAATACGACGAGACACGCTTCATCTGCGGGATAAATATTCAACAGGCTCCCAAACATGGAAAGTGCATACACCGCATCATGATTTATGTGTTTTTTTCTCTTTCAACTAATCATTTCAATGCTGAATAATCGGATAACTCTGTCTCTCCCCTGCTACCACGTCTCCCCTGTCCACCCTTTTTCCATCCAGTATAATGGCTGGATAAGCCAGACTGGGTTAGAAAAAAAAAAAAAAAAAGGAAATAATTGTTCTGGTCGACAATGCAGTACATTAGAGCAGACGGGGACCGCTCCCTCCCTCTACGCCATGTGGGGGGGAAATGGCTTTAAATGGCTTCAAAAGGGGCTTAAATGGGCTTAAATGGGCTACAATGAGAAATGTGCAAAGTGCAGATGTTTTGCCTCGAAT
>JAXDDX010000139.1:610000-735000 GCA_034670405.1 Hoplostethus atlanticus | reverse complement strand
GAGCTTCAGCAAATGTTTTTTTTATCAGAGAACAACTCTCCAAACATCCACTCTAAACGGAAAAAAAAAGCCTCTCCACCACATCTCAATGATGATAATAGAGGTAGAGCTCTGCCTGTAGCCGTGACACTCCACAGACCAATGACGTTCTGTCATTTTCAATACAAATACATCAACAGACCAGCACCGTCCACACTGTCAGATAGAATTGATTTCTCATTACATGCATGTCTGACGGCTGAAATCGTTCAAAACGCGCACGCAGCGAAGCTTACTAATCAACCACCAGTGTAGACATAGTGATAACACTCTAATCTCTGCAGGGTCACACACACACACACACACACACACAATCACACAGTGGAAAAGCACACCGGCGATAAAGCCCGTTCGAAAAAGTTTATTGCCCTTGGCTGCAGCGTCAAGGACAGCCCATTGATATGCAAGGCCACATTTTAAAGAGCTTGAGGTTGACATAGTGGCGGAAGGGGATGGAAAAGCAATGTGGGAGTGTGTGCTCAGGTCAGCTTTTACGAGGTAATAATATAGGCTGGAGTAGTAGGGGGTAGGTACCGGGGAAATTATGCTGAGAACATGCATCACCTCCTAACATCATTTTAATGCCTTACTGTGTGTGTGTGTGTGTGTGTGTGTGTGTGTGTGTGTGTGTGTGTGGTATATGTCTACGTGGCAGATCTTAGCCAATGTGATCATCTTCACTTGTGGTAACCTGGCCGGGGCGTACCACAAGCATCTGATGGACTTGGCTCTCAAACAGACCTACCAAGACACCTGCAACTGCATCAAATCCCCCATCAAACTAGAGTTTGAAAAGCACCAACAGGTACGCACACACACACACACACACATACACACACACACACACACTACAAATAATTGATGAGTGAACTCTAAGAACATTCTTATAAGAGTCAGTTCCTGTCATCAGTCTACAGTCTGCAGAAAATGCATGTGACTATTAATAGGGATACTTTGTCCCTGGGACCAGGTTTGTGGTGTGTGTGTGTGTGTGTGTGTGTGTGTGTGTGTCTTCATCAGTCTGTGTGAGACTAAAAAGGCTTGATTGCAATGATTGCTAACAGAGAGCCAATCTCTGTTGGTCATTTCATTTAACCTAACAAGCTTAACCCCGGTGCTCCACGGTTTCCCACCAGCAGCATGGACTGAAATGCTTCAGTGCACTACCGCAATACATACACACAGCAATGCATCTGTTAGCTACCATGCAGCCGCTACAGACGCTGTTAACTCAACGCGGTCTGTTCATTTCGTGTTGGATTCGTAGACTGGCATCTGTGTGTGTGTGTGGTGTGTGTGTGTGTGTGTGTGTGTGTGTTGGGGGGGGGTAAGTATACAAACATCTCATTCAAAGCCTGTATACTGATCACCCTAATTCATTCAAATAAATGAAAGAAAGCCACATCTCTTCAGTCTGTTATCCCCCTCCTGCATGTTCAGAAAGCGTGTTAATATTGGTTCAGTGCTGAGTAAGTACGGGTGGTGGAGGTTTCTATTTTTAGTTACACCCACCCCCCCCACCCCTCCCAGCAATCCGCCCGCCCCCCCCCCCCCACTCCCCCGCCTTTCTAGTTAATTTGCTGCTGTCTTTTAGGAAATGAGCCTGTGGTGTGTGAACAATATAATGACCCTCTCTGCTGTGAGCTGCATTTATGAGTCACACCCCCTCAGGCCGCTATTCGCTCACTCTAACACACACACGCACACACACACACATACCCACGCACACACACATACACACACACACACACACACACACCGTCACACATCCCAAAATCACCCTTTCTCAAACAAACCCCCACCCACAGCGTATGGCTCCAAATTAAAGGGAAAAATTGCACTAAAACACTTTAACAATGTTACAAAACATTGTTAAAACAAAACAATCTAAAAAAAATCAACAGTAAACGTCAGGTTTTGGTTTCAGTCCCTCAGAATCGAAGAACATGGGGCTTCTTTCTAGCCACTCAAATATCGTACGTGCAGGGAGAAATCCATTGTCGAAGAGGCAGAGGTACCAGTTTCTCCACTGTCAGCAGCCTCGATAGACCATAATGCAATGCAGCCGCAAAACATGTTGCGTTTTGAGTCAGGGGCGTGGCCACGATCATAGCCACACCCCAATGTTTACAAACTAGTTGGCTAGCTAGCTTTATTTATATGCCCATACACCCAACTTTGATTGAAAGCAACAAGATCACTTTGTTTCTCTGGGGCTTGTCAAAAAGCATCTGAAACCAAAACCTGCCCCGTTGCATTTCTCTGTTAGCCACGCCAGTGTGTTTCAAAGCGAACACAATTTGTTCCTCTGCCTCCACTGCTGTTCTCTACTCCTCTCCGTGTCCAACACGACTAGCTCCTCCACTAGGGTAACCGAGGAGCTCGTAAAATCAGTTTGAAAAGGCGAAACATCAAAAGTGCGCGGGGAATCTTTTGTCGAAAGCCTTCGTCAGCTTGTGAATTACATGCATTAGGTCTAATGCGGGTTAAGCTGTTTACATGCATCTTTGATACCCTGCACTTCCAAGTTGCCGCAGATAAAAACAACATTCCTGCCCACAGATAGAGCAGACGAAAAAAGTATGAAAAGGCTCAACTACCCCCTCCCTCTTTGACTGAGGATACTTCTATTACAGGGAAAAGAAGAGAGAAATAATGATCCCAATAGGAAGTACTGCTCGCTGCCATTATTTTTTTGGCACCAAGATGTACTGATAATGTGTGATATTGAGTCTGGGTTTGTGCAGACGGTGAAATCAAAAAGTGAAAGCAGTAACCCATTTAATATGGGAGTGAGCATAAAGCGAGTACAAGCTTATTAAGGGGTTATAAATGATTTATGACCTTTACAAGCGTTGAAAAACAGCTTTCATGAGCAGCCGGGTTAAAAAGAATAAGAAAAAAAAGCAAGAAAGAAGAAAAACAGAATATTGTCCCTGTGCCTCTCCATCATCCTCCCTTTGATCCCTCTGTCTCCTCCTCTATCAATCCCTACAGGAGCGCTTGCTGCTATCCCTACTGCCGGCCCATATAGCCAGAGTGATGAAAGCCGAGATCATCCAGAGGCTGCAGGGACCAAACTTTGGCCGAGCCGAGAACACCAACAACTTCCACAACCTCTATGTGCAGCGGCACACCAACGTCAGGTAAATTACACCCCGGTTAAGCTCATTCGGCGGCGGCCCTCGCTATATCTGTAATTTCCTATAATAAGGGTTATTATTTTCGTCTCTACCCCGCTCTAACCTCTTGATTGCTCCTATCTTCCAATCCGCCTCCTCGTAATTGGTCATCTGTCTCGTCCTCTTTTCTCCTCTCCCCTCCCCTCCATGCACTCTCACATTTTGATGGCGCCTATCCTCCTCTCATCATAGCTCATCCTTTGTCCTCTACTCGCATCTCCTGTTTTCTCCTTTTGTTTCGTTTCTTTTCCTTTCCTTTCTCTACATCTCATCTTCTCCATTTTCATCTACAGTGCCCAAATTCAGTATGGAGCTAATCCACCTTTAGTGTACTCTGGGGTCACGTTGCCAAATGAAAAGGAGGGCACATCCTGTATTCTCAATGACATCCTTCTGTATATTGTCTGAGGAAGGAGAGAGCTCACAGACGGAGAGCACAGTAGACAAATCCAGGCTTTAGGTGAGAGTCTCTCCACGGGATGTCCTCTAAAACCCCTTTTTCCATCATAGTGGAGCTTTACGGGAAAAACAGTATCATCGTGTTCCTGGCATGAAGTGGGGCTCAGGTGTGTGTGTGTTGTGCATGTACTGTATGTGTGTGTGTGTGTGTGTGGCTTCATGTTGATCCAGCCATGATTGTTCTAATAATAACGTATCCTCATGGAGCCTATCTCACCCTCCTGGAGGGTGATCTCGCCAGAGCACAGAATTGATACCCAAGGACGGGTGGCTCCTCCCACACTGGACTTTCATTGGACAGTCAAACAATCGAATACATCCATTATCAAGTACCCGGCTAATAATTGGCGCTTGGTGTTGAGGAGCAGATTGTGTGTCTTTGTGTTTGCCAGACTTTTCAAATACAGGATAAGGTCATTGCTTTTCTTTGGGAAATACCCAGACACCCATGGAGGCTTTGCAGTTGCGTCACAAATCTCCTAGCAACCACGGCTGAGCCACCATGGAGGTCCGGCTGTGGCTGTGCACAAATAATGGCTGAATACTGTGTATGCAGTAACAACGAGGCTAGAAAAATACCAGCAAAACTCTCCGAAACACTCTTGAGTTGGAGCTCGAGAAGAGTCAGCTCAGTTAGCCTGAACAAACTGTTAGCTAGCTAACTAGCCAGCAGGATAATTTACTTCTAGCCACTGCTAACGCTAGCTCCTGCTAGATACGTTAGCTAGTGTGCTAAAAAGATGTGTTTAAAAGACAGTGATAGTTAGCTGACAGAAGGCTGTTATTATTATTTGAACATAAAAACAATCAGATGTATCAGTTCCCTCTCAAAAACAGCACAGAAATTCAACTCTTCAATTCAACGCCAAGTTGTACGTGTAGAAACACAATCAGCTGAGCGCCTTCCAATATGGCCACTAGGGGGTGTGCTATGCCACCGGAAAGCCCACTATAGGTTAAACAAAAAGCGTTAACATTAAACCAAAAGTGAATTATCGTTGGTATCCTGTTAATATCTCCAGTTTTTATCTGCCTTTTTGTTGCCATTGTCCCAAGGAAATGTTTCTTGATCCTGTGACCAAGCCAAACGATTAATAATGCGTTGTTAAAAATGCATGTCTCACTGGAAAAATCTTTTATCATGAAAGGGTACGTAATACATAAATATGCTCAATGACATTGCTCACGCGTGTTATTTGTCTCGTTCCCCAGTATTCTGTATGCTGACATAGTGGGCTTCACCAGGCTGGCCAGTGACTGCTCTCCGGGCGAACTCGTGCATATGTTGAACGAACTCTTCGGCAAGTTTGACCAGATCGCAAAGGTAACACAGACACCTGGAAACTGCTTTAGCTGAAAACAATAAAAGCAAACCACATGTAAACCGCCATACAAATACATACAGTAGTAGCTTGTGTGCATGATATTGTGTGTGAAAATATATAAATGTGCTGGAGTTGCATTAAAAGCGTACAAATAGATATGAAATGTGTGCAGGTTATAGGTTAATACTGTATAGAGACCCAGTGCAGCTGCACCATGTGGTGTTGGAGAACTTTTATTGTTGACCGTTATAAATCCTTTATAAAGCCTTTCAAGGAAGTTGGGATAGATTGGCTCCATCGGGTTTTGGGGTGCGGAAGCATTTGTTAAAGATGCTCTTTGGTTTGGGGTTCCAAGGCGGCCTTTATTTCATGGCTAGTTCAAAAGAACATATCTAAAAACATAATTTGGTGTGCTACTCCCCGTTAAAGTGTGAAATGCATTGGAGTTCTATTCAACTAGCCAGGAAATTTGATTTACTGTTTTATTTGCCTGAAGACCGCCTTAGAACTGCTTCTTTTATAGTCTAGTTATAGTCTATAAATTTCCTTCAAGTCTGCATATTGTTGGTATGATGTTTGATGTTGGTATTAGACCTCAGTATCCTTATCGATTATTTCTTACTAACTATAACGTCTGACATCGCAAGCACTGTCAACAGGCAATGCCTTGTTAACTCATCCCTTGGTATCTGAGGTAAAACTCGATTTACAAATCTCTCCATTTATCAAAAGCCTGATTGAACAAAGTAGATCTTTATCGGTGTTTATTCAGTGAACACAAAGTGAGGGTGAGTGAACAATTACACTAAACAAGGGAATGAGATCTGTCTTGTGCGCAGGTGTTACCACCTCATACCCCCGATGTCGTAAATCACGAAGTCAACTTTTTTTCTTCTTCTGGGCCACTGCCGGCCTACATACTTTCCCCTAAGCTTTGTATATGTGTGTGTGTGTGTGTGTGTGTGTGTGTGTGTGTGTGTGTGTGTGTGTGTGTGTGTGTTGAGGCCTGCAGGTCGTAACAGTGTGGGATGGTCCGAGTGTGTGTTGTGCTCCCGTGGGTATTCTCCTATCCAGTGCTCATGGTTGAGTCAGGTCTCTCTAGGCTTTCTGTCCGGCATCTCTCCCCCCCCCCCCCGATGCTGATGCTGCTGTTATATAACCTGCGGCCCGACGATGAGCTGCTGCACATCCCACATGTGAAATGAGAGCACGCGTGTTCTTGTGTGTGGGTGTGCGATGGTGGACTTTATGGATGTGTGTGTGTGTGTGTGTGTGTGTGTGTGTGAGGGTTGTTCGTAGGTGAGAGAGAGCGAGAGCATCATGACCCAACACACACACACACACATGCAGACATATATATTATATATGTTTTGAAACCATATAATGAGTCGTTACTATAGCGGGGGTGTTGAAGGATCAAAGATACTGATGATTATGGATGGGCAAATATGACATATCACATTGATGATACATCCACTTCTCCCTCCTCTCTCTCTCTCTCTCTCTCTCTCTCTCTCTCTCTCTCTCTACCTCGCTCACCCTCTCTCTCTCTAGGAGAATGAGTGCATGCGAATCAAGATTCTGGGAGATTGTTACTACTGCGTGTCGGGTCTGCCTGAGTCTCTGCCTCACCACGCCAGGAACTGTGTGAAGATGGGCTTGGATATGTGTGAGGCCATCAAGTAAAATACCAGCTCACACACATATATACACACACACACACACACACACACACACACACAGACGCCTGTCAAACTGATTGAGCAGAAGGAATGCCAGACTCTGTTTGAACTGCAGAGCGAACGCAGTGTGAATGTGATGTGATAAGCCCACAGACTGAACAAATAATAAATACAAACAAATACAAATAAAATCTATTTTCTCCTTCAACACCCCCGCTACGCTCGCTCTCTCACAAACACACACACACACTCTTACACACTAGGGCTAGACTGATATATTGGTTTGCTGATACTGGTCCTTAATTAAATATGGGATATTGGCAGTGTCGTCCACCAGTATAATGGAGGTTCCTCCCTGGCTGCAGCTACATAACAACCTGCAATGAAATCTATTTTCATTACATACATACTATATTCTTCTCATCTCCACAGGAAGGTCCGAGATGCGACTGGAGTTGACATCAACATGCGCGTCGGGGTGCATTCTGGGAACGTCTTGTGCGGCGTGATCGGCCTCCAGAAGTGGCAGTATGACGTCTGGTCACACGACGTCACGCTGGCCAATCACATGGAGGCAGGGGGTGTGCCAGGGTAAGCATTCATAAGGTTCACTGTATCTACTTCTGTCTGGTGTGCATGCTCCAATGAGAGCATGGGTCAAACTCCCACAAAGGGGTAGTCCTTTAACCCCCAGCTGCTCCAGTAGAGCTCCCGGTGGCCAACAGTAGATGGTTGGTGTAGGAATGGTCAAATAAAAAAATCAAATATCAATTATTTGGCCGCTCCAATCTAAAAGAATATTGGTATCGGTCTTGAAAAACCCATATTGGCTGAACTTCAAAGCAAATACAATGAGTGGCAGGGGGAACAACATATCAATAACGTATCAATGACTTTGGCAGCGGCCAGAGCAAGCCGTCAAGACTCAGCTGCAAGCAAATAAAACAAACATCGAGCAGCACAACCTCCCTGGGTTAGTCTGGTTATTGAGCAGATAATAAGGTTACTGAAGGAACCTGCCAGCCTCTCCTCTCTCCTCTCTCCTCTTCCTCTTCCTCTTCCTCCAGGAGGGTCCACATCTCCTCGGTGACATTGGAGCATCTCAAAGGCTCCTACAAGGTGGAGCCTGGAGATGGACAGAGTAGGGACTCCTACCTGAAAGAACATGGCGTGGTCACGTACCTGGTCATCAACCCCAAGGTTAGACATCATCATTCATCATCATCATCATCATTTATTATTATTATTATCCTGAGTTTTAGTGTCCCGCAGTCTAAATGCTGTTTCAGAGGCTTTTCTACCCTGGCAAGAATAAAATCGAGCGGGAAAACACTTAATCCTCGTAATTGTTGGCTAGTTAACAGCAAAAATCCCTCTTTCATGTAGCTTGTCAAGTATTTTTTTTTTTAATTTTAGGATATGACTACGGTTTGGATTTCATAAAATGAAGATTATACCCGTAGATGCCAGTTTGATCAAATCAAATCAAATCAAAAATCAAAATCAAAAGTAATTTCTCCTTTTACGCCTCACACATTTGCTGCCCTCTGGCTTTTTGACAGGCAGTATTGCTGTCAGCCTATGTGGCGAAATACAACAAGTATTTGAAGTAGCTTGAGCGGCTCTTGACATTGACAACCAAGTCAGAGATGCTAAAAGATGTCAAGTGACCGTTGGGCCTTTAAACTAAGCACTTCACACCTTTTTACACCCGCTGAGTGTGTCAGCAGATGCGTAAAATAGTCATATTTACACTACAGATAACGAATCAGAGTGGACCGTCAGCTGCATGTGGCTTTCAGTCACTCCAGGTCTGTTATGGAGGCGGAACCGCTATTGCAATATTCCTTCAATAGCCCTTAAAAAAGCAATTGCAATGTGTACTAATATACTTTTTAAAGGTATCCTGGGCTCATTGTGCTATTTTGTAATCTGATTACATAATCTCAGTGTTACTATTACATCGAGTCAACCACACTGGACAGAAATAAATACATTTTGTTCAATCATTTCTATCAAGTCAAGATGGATAGAATAGTTACTGGCATGGTCACTCTGTTTTATGATCCTTGGTCTCAGCCAAACCACCAAAAAAAAATCTCCATCACCCAGGACATCAACCCATGTTTCTCCATTCTTGCGAAGTTGAGTTTTTGGAAATATGAGTGTTATATGAATATTGACATTGTGCATGCATATTGAAGTCTTTCCATTCAATTCATTGGGCAGTGCTGAGCATGAGATTTGTCGACAAAGCAACTTTTAAAAAAAGAAAGAACAATTTTAGCTTTGTTTCTGTCTCACTGTCAAGCGAATTTAACACAATCTTTTGAAATGTTGCAAAAAATAAAACGCAAATGGGCTGTGTTTCCATCGGCTGGATCGAGGCAGATAAACGGCTTCCTGAAGAAAACACATCCACAAGAAAAGAAAGAAAATAATTGATTAGTATTTGGCAAGTTGTCATTTTTCTTTTGACGAAAACAAAGAAAGAAACTTGGTACTATTCCAATGCACCAACTAGCATGATGGCGACATGGGAGAGACGTTTCAGAATTAAAGAATGATGTTCATTGATCACAATTTCATCAAGTTATCAGAATGCATTACCCATTTGGTGGGCACAATTTTGCTATAACCAACAAAGCCACTCCTGCATGGATGTTCTAAATGGTTATTAATCTCTTTCTCTGTTCCGCCGGTCGTCCCAGACGGAGAGGCACAGCCCCCACCTGGGTGTTCGCTCTCGACCCTCTCTGGACGGGGGGAAGATGAGGGCCTCCGTCAGGATGACCCGCTACCTGGAGTCCTGGGGCGCCGCCAAGCCCTTCGCCAACCTCCACCACCGAGATAGCATGACCACCGACAACGGCAAGATCAACACCACTGTGAGTAGACGCAATTCCCGCACACACACAACACACACACACACACAGATATTAGACATTAATGACGTGAGCCTTGTTTCAGGACGTTCCGATGGGGCAGTACCACTTCCAGAGACGAGAAAGGTAAGACGGGAACAGCTCCGGCTGTCTTTACAAGGTTTCTTCGTTTGTTTCTGTGTTAATGTCTGAACGCATTTCTCCCCCTGTAATCCCAGATCCAAATCTCAGAGGAGGAGGTTTGAAGAAGAGCTCAATGAGCGGATGATCCGCACCATCGACGGGATCAACTCACAGAAGTCAGTACCTTTCTATGTCCACATCACCTTATTGACCTGTGACATGCTCAGTCACCTCAGACTCTCTATCTGACAGATATGGTAAGACGCTGTGATCAACTGTGTCAAAGATCGAGCAGAACTACAATGGAGCATCCACCCGCACCCGCTGCCAGAAGATCATTTCAGACTCTAAATACAGCAGCCTCAGTGTTATGTTTAGCACAGTTTAGAGCTCTGTAGTGCCATTGTTCAAGATGCAGGCAGCGGTCCAAGCCCTTAATGTGAGCTTAGGGCCTGAGAGGTTCCAGGACTGACAAATGACAAGGGCCCAGAGCTGCTGGTCTATTTTGAGACACGCTAATGTTTTTGCCTCCATGACTGTAGTAGTTTCATATAATATGCAAAACAAATATCGAAAAACAACTATAAATAGTTAATTGAGATGTTTTTTATAGCAGCTGCATTAAGTACACCAAGCACAACATTAGCTCAAGAAAAAACTTTATCCCTGCAAAACCTCCTTTTTTCCCCAATGTAACAGAAATAGCTGGTAATTAAGACCTTTTTAGTTTTTTTTTATATCGTTCCTTTTTTAAAAAATATCATGTAATTTCTATTGTATGTGGTATTTTTTATTAAAAACAAAGCGAAACATCAAATTAAATTAATTCATTCATCAAATTTTTTTTATTAAATTCAAATTTAAAAAAAAATTACAAATCCCTCTGGAAACTGACAGCTGTTGCTTATCGGAGGGAGGGGTATTCACTCTGAGTTTATCCACTGATAAGATGTGGAAAAGTTCACATTTTTCAAGTGTTTCAAATTTTTCTTAGTTATTTTGAATGTTAACAAACAAGTAAGTCTTTCTGATACGATCTTTTCCCCACTCACCTATCGCCTTAACACTGCTGTGATTTGGGGCATATCACGTATTCTTAGCGGATAACGCATTTCTGCTACACGTCTAAAAAAGGTATACGGTGCCATTTTCTGCTACTATATAGAACTCTTCCCCTTGTGTCTCTAGGCAGTGGCTCAAGTCTGAGGACATCCAGAGGATCTCATTGTTCTTTCACAACAAGGCGCTGGAGAAAGAGGTGGGCTCACATACGCGACAACAACTACGCACTAGGGAAATAAACTGAATTGTACCTGGCCTCGGTGAAACAGAAGTGGTTGAAAAGGCTGTATGACCTTGTTGGACAAAGAAGAACATAACAACCTTTACCTCATATCCTGATGTCCTTCTCATGTGTTGTATATTGCTTATATATTGATATTTTGTAGCATTTCATATTGTGGTATATTTTCACGTACATATTCTACATTCATTTTCTGCTACTTTGCACAGCCTCATAATACTGTAATACTTTTCAGTCATACATTCTATGTAACTAGTGTTGGAATTGACAGTTACAGATGTTTATATAAACCCCATTTGCTATATTCTTTATTATATTCTATTTTTCTTTGCTGTATCCTGTCGCTATTTGCTGCTGCAACGTACCAGTTTCCTCCCAGGGAAAGTTGCACCTCATCTTACCGTCTCTCATCTTCTCTCAACAGTACCGATGCACGACGTTACCCGCCTTCAAGTACTACGTAACCTGCGCCTGCCTCATATTCTGCTGTATTTTCATCGTGCAGGTCCTGGTCTTGCCCAAGTAAGTCCGCACCCCCATACACTTCATCCTCCTGCTGTAGTGCATCTCGGTGCGTTTCCATAATTCTGTCTTCTTTTCGGGATTTCTTCCAAATATGCAAAAGGAACGTCAGAAAAGTCAAACTAGGACACACACGGCAGCGTGTTGATTTGGAGAAAAAAAAAAGCCATTTGACATCAGCTGCCACATCAGCTGGAGGCGGAGTGCTTCAAGCAGATAGCGATGAAAGGCCAGTGTGTTCATGTTAGTGATTATAGATCAAGTAAATCAAAGTGTGGCGTCGCTTTAATGGCGAGGAGAGAAATTCATGGTCATGGTAATTTACCGCTTCTGGGAGCCAAAGGTGCAATCCACCGTCTGAGAGGCCATTGATTTTCTGATTCACCTCTCTCCCTCTCTCTCTTTCTCTCTCTCTCCCTTTTCGCCGAGCATCCCTCCTGCGCCATTTAGACGTGACATCATCTCTTTTATGGCATCCGTCCTTAAATCAGCCGTGCTGTGTGGCTCCTTTTAGAAAACCTTTTTTCCCCTGAAACATGAACTTAATTTCATCAAGCGCTACTGTACAATTGACTTCTGATACGTGCCGGTACTCTATAAATGGATTGTAAGGCTGGAAGTGGAATACATTAAGACCTTCATTACATTTATTGCCCTGCATGGCACTGCAGAGGGCAGAGAAGTGCTGAGAAGTGTAGTGAATGTGTGTGTGTGCGTGTGTGTGTGTGTGTGTGTTTTGCAGAACTGCTGTGTTGGGGATCTCCTTTGGCATGGCATTCCTTCTATTGGCACTGATCCTGCTCATATGCTTCGCCGGTCACGTTCTGGTGAGTTTACTAACTTTAATGTCACATGCATTCATCAGTCTACACACACACACACACACACACACACACACACACATTCCTAATGAAAAGCGAATGGAAAGGAAGCAAAGAAAAAGCTTTTTATGTGTGTGCAGATACAGAACACGTGGTTGGGGAGGATTCAAAAGCTCTCCAACCCATCTGATGTGACAATAAAACCTCGGGAGAAATACACAGCACTCTGTCTGAGAAATGGAGTGCGAGTTCTCGAAAGACAGGGAAATATTTCCAACAGCAGCAGTGTTCAACACATTCACCCTGCAGCAAGCACACCATCAATTGAAGCTTGTAGGATCGTATGAGGTGATCTATCTTTTATTCTCATGCGTATAATAGTGCATCCATCCGGCCCCGTGCCTGGTCTCTTAGACCGAGCACAAGTGGAGGGATGGGAGTGTTTTTTTCTAATCAGTTATTAATAGGCAATATTCCTCCCCCTCCCCTCTCAAGTGAGCATCAGTCTCCAAAAAGTGGGTCACTTTGAACTAATATGGGGTCCTCAATGACTTTGTCTGTCCTGACCCAGATCTGATGTTTATACTGTTTGCATGGGAGGGAGAGAGAGAGAGAGAGAGAGAGAGAGAGAGAGAGAGAGGGAGAGAGCAGACAGTGTTACATTCACTGGATCTGAGTGTGTAATGGGGCATGTTATGGTTCAAGGGTATGCTCTGTTCATCTGTAAAGGAGTGCAACACATGGTTATTAAATAGGTTTCTTGGAAAAAGCCTTTTCAAGTGCACTGAGGTGAGCTGTTGCTAAGAAGAAGCAGCTCAACCGCTGAGCAGAACATTAGGTAGTTAGTTAAACAAGACTTGCAAGCTCTTTTTTTTTCTTTTTTTCTCCAGTATCACATAACCAATGATATTCATTGTTTAATCATGTTTAGTGGTTTCACAGCATCCATATATGCAGCCTCCTCCTTGTTTCTATGTTATTTCGGAGCTGTAGGAATGCTCAATCTGCAGTATGAGCATCCATTACTGTCTGGTGGTCAAAAACAAGAGAAAAGTGTTCACTATGCACTCTAATCTAAATACATCTCACTTGAAAATGATTTGAAGAAGATAGAAAACTTGACTTCGTAGTATGTGTGCTCATACTCTGACGACAAGAGTACGCTTTCACAGTCAAAACTGATAACACTGCTATGCAAGCCCTTGGTAAAAGCTTCATTTAGCCAAAACATTTGTTAACTTCCACTATTAATTGTTAATGAATAATGGAGCACCTCCAAGTTTTACATCTGCATGACGTGACAGCTTATAGTCTCGATTCTTCAGTTTCTGGCGTTGTTCTGGTTTGGTTGAAGTTCAGTAAGACCAACTGAACCGCTCTCAGCCATAACATTGTTTCTTAAATTGAGTGGTATTGCACTTTATTAATGTCCTTGCAGTAACTGGTAATGTAATAACTTGTCAAAATGTAATAAAATGTCCTCTCATTTGGTCGAAAATGTAATAAAACCTGTTCATGTAATAAATTAATGTAATGTAATGGCTGTAACATATTTAACTGATTATATGAATGAATAATAATATTGTAATATCTTACATTAAGAATTAGAATAGGAATAACATCTAATAATTTAATAACTTATTACATTAGTAGTCAATATTATTATTACATCATCAATTAAAATATGTTACAGTGCTTATACAGTAAAAACTGCTGTGATGCTATTACATCATCTGGCAATTTATCACGCTGACAGGTTTAACTTAATTTGTGACCAATTTAGAGGCTCTTTTTATTACATTTTGACAATTTATTACATCATCTGACAGTTCATACATTATCAGCTGCTAGAGCCCTGGTATTCATTTGAGTCACAACTGAGACCAGGAAGACACCAATGTCTTGCAGTGTGTGCAAGCTCAACACTGAGCCCTATTCAGATGTTCCAGAACACATGAACAGCAGGTTGTGGGTTATTCATTTTCTTTATTTTTTTCATTTTCAGTCATCCTTTAGTTGATCAGGTAGTCTCAAGAAAATCCCAATGCAATTCATCATTGTGATGATCATCATTGTGAAATGTTTATCCTCAATTTCTACCCCGTTCTTGTTTCTTTTTTTCTGTCTGCATCCTCAGCAGGGAGGGAAGGGGTCCCTCTGCTCTCTTCCCTGGTTCCCCACTTCCTCCCGCATCATCATCGCCAACAAACCCTGGTTGCGATTGGTCCTCACCATGACGACCACCGCCCTCATACTGGTGATGGCCGTCTTCAACATGGTGAGAAACCAGTTACTGGTTATGTTGTTATGAGTTTTCCCATTGATTCTTTTGGTGCCAATAGTGTATGAAATGATGGTAGAGCAGTCGGTGTCACTGCATGTCATGTTGGCAGTTGCATAGAGAGTACATGATGTGAAGTGAGGAAGACCTCTGTCTCCCTGGTTAGTTCTTCCTGGAAGACGAAGTCCTGACAACTACTCCACCTGTGAATCTAACCAATGACAGCCTGCTGGACTCCAACGGTCCCGCCCACCCTGCAGGTGAAAACAAGTTCTACCTGCCTGTAAGTATAGCAGGAACCAGGGGTGGGAAGAGTGCCAAGATGTCCTACTCAAGTAGAAGTGCTGTTACTTTGATGAAACTTTACTGAAGTAGAAGTAAAATTACTGGTGTGAATGCAGTACAAGTAAAATCAAAAAGTAGCTTTAATAGTATTTTCAACAAAAAAACATTGTTGCAAATGCAATGTTAAAAGGACAAGTGGGCAGAGTCCAAACTAGGTTCTTCTGAAACAAGCTAAATACAAGCTAAAAATAAGCTACAGCTAACATGAATCTCTCCTCCACTAACTGCCTTATCAACGTGTATTATTGGTTACTATCAAATAATGCACTGTTGCATACATGTTTTTGCATGTCATAATTGATCTGTGATTTAAAAAAAATGAAAATGCCCATCCCTGTTGTTCAGTACTGTTACTACATTGTTTCTTTTGCTACTAGCTATCCAATGAGCTAGCTAGGCAACAGCCACGCTAACGCTAATACTGTAGCTGGATGGATGGCTTGTTTTCTAATGTTAACTAAGCTACTACCATGGATAACTTTAACTATTTAATGTTACGGTTAGTAACATAGTTTTCTCCACGTTATTCATTTTAATGTAATTTACAATTGACGAGTTTCTGATGCAATGTTTATGGAGAGCCTACAAAAGTTGTACTCTGTAATGGATGCTATTTAAAATGTAGCAAAGTGTAATACTTCAGTCAAAACATACTTGAGTAAAAGTAATATTACTGACTCAAAAAATTACTAGTACACAAAAAAGCTACACAATTACAACAAGAGTCATTTGTTACTTCCACCGTTGTAAACGACACATTTATCTAAAAGTTCACA
Organism: Hoplostethus atlanticus; assembly: GCA_034670405.1. NCBI lineage: Eukaryota > Metazoa > Chordata > Actinopteri > Trachichthyiformes > Trachichthyidae > Hoplostethus > Hoplostethus atlanticus. The sequence continues at coordinate 719,257 of JAXDDX010000139.1, read as the reverse complement.
GGATCTGTTTACTTTTATAACATTCAGGGAATTGTTGCTGCCTTCATTTTACCTGCATGTGGTCTAATTGTAGTAGATTTGTGGACAAGATAAATTGTTGTTGTGGTACTCTGGAAATGGTCATATTGGGGTCGACCCACTGCTTGGGATTTGCTGTACTAATGCCCCCGGTTGTTCACTGTTTCCTTACTACTGTGTGTCTTCAAGAGAGCAGAAATACAAACTGCAGTACGTAGTATAGTATAGACACAACATTTCAATCCTTCCCAATTTCACAGGGGAAACTTGTGTAGCCATTCCAAATCTGGAAAAGGCTGATTATGTTTGCTGGCAAAGGATAAAACACATTTCAACGGGAAAAAAAACACATCCAAGCCTATCCACCGTGCCAAATTATTGTGAAAAGCAATTTAGAAAATGAATGTTCATATCTTTTTTTTTTTTTTTTCTTTAAGTCTTAAAGCTTTCATTCATATTCCAAATAATTCTTAATAAGCATGGTAGAGGCCCCATTCTGCATAATGTATTGAGAAGTCCCCTTTACTTTCTCACGCCCTATACAGCATTGTCATTTGTTTCATTCTTTGGTATTACATAAACATATTGTGTATTTGTTATATAAATATATTGATATAAATATCTTGCAGACTTGCAGACTCCATGCAGACTCTATTCCAACTCTCTCTGTAAATGCGGTGATGTGTTTAGGTGCTCGGTGCTCTGTGAAATGCAGACTTTAATATCATCCACACCACCCCACCTAACTCCATGTTGGCTTACACATCACTCCTAGACCAATGCAATAACTGGTAGGATATTACTGGTGTTTTTCCCCAGGTATTTGTATTTTGAGGGAATGTAATTTATGGATAGCAGAAGCAATGACTTGCTAATGCATCCACATGAAGGTTTCGCTGAGGTGACACAATGCAGACTTTTAAATTTGTGGGTCCTTGTTAATTATTCTCTCTCTCTCTCTCTCTCTCTCTCTCTCTCTCTCTCTCACTAGTACTTCATCTACTGCTGTATCCTGGGCCTGGTGTCATGTTCAGTGTTTCTGAGGATCAACTATGAGCTGAAGATGGTGGTGATGCTGGTTGCTGTGGTGATATACAACATCATCATCCTCCAGACACACGCCCCCCTGCTGGATGGCTTCAGCACTGCGCTGTACCACACTCAGACACTGGATAGGTACATTTGAACTGTATAAACACGCTCTCTCTTTCTCTCTATCTCTCTCTCCTAATGTTCTTTTATGCAGCTTCAGTTGTGTGACAAGCCATAAACAGCCAGGCCACAGTGTACCCTAGCGGTTAGAGAGACTGTCCTGTAACCAGAGGGTTTGATCCCAACAACAACCACGTGTCCTGTCCAAGTGTCCTTGAGCAAGACACTGAACCCCCTACTTTACTTGTTGTAAGTCGCCTAGGTTAAGAGTGACAGCTAAATTCCTGAAAAAGGTTAAATGTCAGGCGACACACAGTCTTCTGGTCTTTGCAGGAAGCGTATTACTGTCGAAGCAATAGCAACACTCCCACATGGCTGTCAATCAGCAGTAACCCCTGGAGAAGAGGATGATGGCTGGCAGAAGATGAGATACAGCAGTTTGTGTCGATGGAGCTGAATTCATTTTTCAAATCTGATTGACAGCTGGAGAAATCATCGCCGAACGAATCCCATTATGAAAAAAGTTTTCTGGCCAGCAAGTTAGACTGGTATACTTATTTCTCACTCTCCTCTCTCTCTCTCTCTCTCTCTCTCTCTCTCTCTCTCACAGTGGCTTTACTAGCAACGACAAGTACTTGTGTCGCAAAAGCACTTAGGGATATTAATAAGAGCAGGGATGTAGTGGTAAATAAAACGGTGGGTAAACTATGACCTCCAGTTGCTGATCATCTTGAGGCAGTACCAGTAATATATACAAAAATCAATTATATTTGCAGAAAAAAACAATAATTTATGTTTTTTGTTTTTTTAAAAAAACACTATCTTCATTTAACTGATTAATTTGATACTTCTAAGTATGATGTATGCTGTGAATTTATCTCAACCTAAACTGGTTTACTACATCTACATCTAGATGTATGTATGTATGTATCTCTCTCTCTCTCTCTCTTTCTCTCTCTCTGTCCAGACCAGGGGTCCTGAAGGATCTAAAGACCATGGGTTCCGTGTCTCTGTTCATTTTCTTCATCACTCTGCTGGTATTAGCCAGGCAGGTCAGTAGTTTTCCCTCACTGGCCATCACAATGTTGTAACTAAGATCACTGCAGCTGTAGCTGCATTATACAGGTATTACTGGTAATATGTAATAGCTTTGGTAATATGAAACTACTGGGTTATAAAGCACACAACTGTTTCCAATATGACTGGTTTCATTATGGCAGTGATGAGTCTTACAATCTTGTTTTTCTTAAAATAAGTCAACAAATGTGCTAATGGGGGAGAGATCATTTCACTTTTTTCCAGTGCAATTCACCTTGAAGAATTTTCTTCAGTCAAGTGTCCTTTTCTTAATACTGGTGATCTGCCTTATTTCAAGACATTTTCACTTGTTTATAGGAAATCCTTGAAACAGTTGAAGCTGCACTGGAAACAAGTGAAATGATCTAATACCATTGAAAATAAACATTTTAGGGCTCATTATGAGATAAAGATGGACATTAAGATGGACATTTTTTACAGTGTTGGAGCACCCAAGCCTTGCCAAGTGCCTCCACTTGCTTCTGCGTCTAACCTCCTCACTTCTTGTACAGTGAGCTAAACTTAGCTGGCACAGATATCTAGAGAGGACAGAGAAGTACCGAGAGCGAGAGAGAGAGAGAGTTTGTGAATATGCCGTCTCTTTCGGGGGAATCATCCATCAGCTGTGACCAGAAACAGATGCACTGGACAGGAAGTGCCCCATCTGAGACTATGTACCCAAAACTGAGGCTCCCCCAGGAACAAGAGTTGGCGCAAACAGTTCCCTGTGCTGTTCTCATTCTGGGTCACTGTCACCAGAAGGGAGGGGAAGATTTGTTTTGAAATCACAACTTTGTTGAGTAAAACTCTTCGTTACTGTCGTATCTTATTCATGGCTGTGCTCTCGTCAAGGTCTTTCGAGGATAATTGGGTTCAGACTTCCGGATGTTGTTCGGAAGCACTTCAGGGGTGTTTTGATGTCTGTAAATTAGTGAAAGAAAATGCTTCATCGCCTATCATCAAAATAACAAATTCTGGCAACAATTCAGAAAGTGTGAAAATTTGCGGCACCCGGAGCCCTCTTGTTTTGTCAGAGAAGCAGAACTACGGAAATCTTCTGGCTGGATATGAGGGGACGAGTCCTAAGAGCTGCCATTTCCCATGCTCTTAGCCTCCCATTCTAAGTCCTAATGAGCCCATTCCCGGCCATTTAGTCAGAGGGAGGAGAAAGCAGGTTAGGAGAACGCGAGCTGCTATAATTCATCCCTCATGGACAAAAGCGCGTGAACTAGTGAGGCTCATTTACAACCTTGTTAGCTGGTTTCTAAATGGCATCTGGAATGAGATTCCCCTCGCCTGGCCTACTTACTAGAGTCCTGGAGGTACCGGAGGAGAAGCAAATGCACTACATACACATGTACACACACACATAAATAGCACAGAGTGCCCATCCTAAGAGGGCTGGTTGGCAGCTCGTCTCCATTCCTGATTCAACCTCAGGCTAGTGAACCAAATACTATCATAGCATATCACTGGAGAGCACCATAAACTGCAGGAGCCCTGGTAAAAATGGTACCATACCGTATTCTCGAGGGAGATCTGCAATACACACACATACATCATCCAGACTGCTAGCCACACACATCATGAAATATATCTCACGGGGGGGACGGGAGGTACAGCATTGGATTCGCTCACACACACACACACACACATCCACACTGCAGGTACCAGCCCACAGGTAGCCTGGAGCTTTCATACACATAGGCGTAACAATGGCGCATTCAGGGAACTCTGATGCATAGATATGCACTCCAGGGGTGTTTTGACCCCAATAGATGAGCCTTGCTGACATATCTAAATGTGTTTAGCAGTCCCCCAAGCATGAATAACCAATAAAATAAAAAAAAGCAGTGGCTATCTTTTATGCAAAACAGTCCTGTCTGCTTACTATTTCCTTGAGCAATGAGAGCGGGGCTGCTTGCACTGTTTCATTGTCATCTTATTGGGACATTAATTTTCTATGAATACAAAGCATGCCCTTTAGTTGCAGTTGGTTAGGTTTCCCCAGAAATCCTATAAACTTTCCATTTGGTGGCAATGATTAGAACAGACTATCAGCAGCCCATCTCAAAGAACCCATCTCATATTATGGAGGAATACCAATTTAGCTGGAGGACTATAGGAGACTCAAGGAGATTCAAACATTGTGACTTCTCTTATCAAGCTACAATCTGCGCTTGAAGTCACGTCACGAAAATCAAATATTATCATTTATCTATAGGTTGTAAATAATTACTTTTTTTCACTTCTTTTCCAGATATTTTTCTCATGCATTTGCTGAAAGTTTCTACTGTGGCCTGTAGCCCTGGAGCAGAATGACGCAGGTATCTCTTTACTCTGTGTCCTCCTGTAACAGAATGAATATTACTGTAGGTTAGACTTCCTGTGGAGGGACAAGTTCAAGAGGGAGTGCGAAGAGATTGAAACCATGGAGAACCTCAACCGGGTTCTGCTGGAGAACGTTTTACCTGCCCACGTCGCCGAACACTTCCTGGGACGCAACTGGAAGAATGAGGTGAGTTCCCATGAATAAGGTAACTGTGCTGTATTTATTTGTTGTTTATTTATACATCCGCCATCTTCCCACCTATTTAGACTGTATTTACTATTGATAAATATTGCATGTATCTTAATACTGCATATATTTCTGTATTCTTTGTATATTTTCATGTCATACCAACATGCTCTACTGCTGTATTTTGCACACCCTACATACATGCTGTAATTCATATAGCCTATTTCATATATATAGTTCTACTTAATGTGTTCTACTGTTGAAAATGTCATTTGCTTTATGTTCAATACCCCCAAATTTGCTCTTTTCATAATTATATCCTATTTTTAAGACCTATCTCCAAATATTACAGCCCTATCTCCAAATTGCCATTTAAGCCAAGATTCTAGAAAAAGTAATCTCATCTCAAGCAATATCATTCAATTTCAGTTAGGCTTTAGGGATCTCCACAGCATAGACATTGCTTCTGATAGAGGTGACTGTTCCGTCTTGATTCTGTTAGATCTTAGCACAGCTTTTGACACTGTTGACCATGACATTGCTTAATTGTCTGGAAAATTGGGTGTGGCTCACAGACACAGCTCTGAATTGGTTTAAATCCTATTTTCTGAATAGAACCTTGTGTGTGCTAGGCAATTCTTCTTCTTCTACTACAGTTCATCTGAAATATGGCGTTCCACAGGGGTCAATCTAAGGCCCTCTTTTATTCTCCATTAATGTGCTTCAGTTTGGGGACATCATTGCCAGAGATTCCAGCACCCTCAATGCCCTCAAAGGTTGCCTTTAAGATATTAGGTGCTGGATGTCCAATTTCCTCCAACTGAACAAAAATAAGTCTGAGATTGTTCTATTTGGGGTCCCCCAAAGTCCCTCCATCAACCAGATTCAAGTCAATATTGGTATCTGACAACCTTAAGCCTGTAGCCATAAATCTGGGTGTAGTATTTGATTCACCCATGGATTTTCCCATGGGATCATTAAAGTATCTAATTTATTTGAACAGACAATTTATTCTGGCCATAGATCAGGTTTCTGTGGTTGAGAGCCATTTGTAACTGCTGACCATTTGTCTATAGCGTTCCTTCACCAGTTCTTGACACAGTACAACACATCCAACCTGTTCCTTCTGTTTGGTATATCTATTTCTGTTATCAGGACCTATATCACCAGTCATATGAGTCAGTGTGTGTGATGTTCGCCTCCATCCCAGACTTCAAAGAGTTTTACACTGAGTCTGATGTCAATAAGGAAGGGCTGGAGTGTCTACGTCTTCTCAACGAGATCATAGCTGACTTCGATGAGGTAAACCACCCTTGTCTTTATATTCTCACTGATTGAAAATGAAGGTGTCTGCTAGTGTCATCAACTTAAATTAATGCCAGTTAGAATGAAATATAACATTTACAACATCTTCTCAACAGAAGAACAGCGCACCAATAAACAACATTTTTAAGAACTCTAAAACTGAGACCTTGAGTTTAGATGATATATTTTAAGACTTTTCCAGGACCTGCAGGCACCTTGCTCTCTTCATTAAAGAGAAATCAGACTGGGTGGTTGTGTGCTAAAGTGACTGGAGAGAGCAGGCTAATTTACCAATATCTGGCTGATAGCTAGTGTTAATTTCTCAGCCTGCTCTCATATCAAGGTTGCAGTCATGAAAATTTAAAAATGAAATTTGGAAATGAGGCAGCGGTCACAGAAGTGAAACAGGCAGTGGTGTGACATAAAAAGAGTGCGGTTGAAAGAAAGGGCATGTGTGTGATTTCAGTTTTCATTTTCAGCAAAAGTTTTTCTTATTTAGCCATGACCGAATGTTGTTTTACTCATCTAACCTTAACTGAAGCTGCTTTAGTTGCATAGCCTTAACTGGAGTAGTTTGATTTGATTTTGATGCATGCGCAGCGATAGCTATAATGTTGTTGTATGTCTGCTTGTGTCACTGTAGTGACGCTATGTACTGTACTCCCTTTGTATCTCCAGCTTTTGTCTAAGCCTAAGTTCAGCGGAGTGGAGAAGATAAAAACCATTGGTAGCACCTACATGGCTGCCACAGGATTGAATGCAACCCCTGGACCAGAGTGCACACAGGCACGATGTCACATTCATGCACTCATTAGCGCGCGCGCACACACACACACACACACACACACACACATCTCTTGACCTCATACAACTTAAACAGTGAGCTCCAGAAATAACCGGACAGCCACACATTGTTTGTTTTCTCCACACCGGATAGGAAGCGACACAATGAGTATGAGGCTAAAATTCCAACTGTCAGCTTTAATTTGATTCTATTTTCAGCCATAATAGATGACCAGACAAAGCCCTTTTTTCACATGGTCCGCCCATTTCATGGTGCCAAAATAATTTTGGCACCATTGGCATATTCAATAAAATGTATCATTTAGACTCAAAAACAAGATGAACGGCTCTGTAATATTTGTGTGGGTAGCTCCTTAAAGGTGCTACATGTAGCATTTTAACTTAGCAACATTAATTACTGTAAAAAAAAAAATTTAGACCATCGCTGGGAAGATTTGCAGCCTCTTCCCACCTCTTCCGCCACATTCGGCACAAGAGAGGAAGAGGGCGCTATTTTTACAGTGTAAATGGAGCTGAAGCTTTCAGAGTTTCTGGCAATGGCAGATGGCGGAACGAGTGAAAAGCCGATGGAGAAATCACTTCCAACATGACTTAGCAACAGGAAGCAATGGGGTTTATGGGAGCACTAACAATACTACTATCATGAGTTTGAGGCTACCATTCGTCTCCACCATGGACTCAATTGATCACAATTAATCTGACAATGATGTGTTGATGCTTAAAAATGCTGTATGACCTTTAAGTTGCCGACTACGCTCTGTATTTCTCTCAGGAACATGACAGACAGTACATGCACATAGGCACGATGGTGGAGTTTGCCTTTGCTCTGGTTGGGAAGCTAGACGTCATCAACAAACACTCCTTCAATGACTTCAGACTCAGAGTTGGTGAGTGCGTTTCTTCATATATGCATGAATATTTCCATCAAACACTGTATTTTTAGAGCGAGAGTTAATGACGCCCCCGGGGGATCAACAATGTTGTTTGTGATTTCCCTGGCTAGGGATAAACCACGGGCCGGTGATTGCGGGGGTTATTGGTGCCCAGAAACCACAGTATGACATCTGGGGAAACAGCGTGAATGTAGCCAGCAGGATGGAGACCACCGGGGTACTGGGGAAAATACAGGTGGAACTGCGTGTATTGCAATATGCTATTAAGCAGCCATGTTTCCTCTCCCTGGTTGGATTTTCAGTTCAGACAAAACTATAACGTAATATTGTCCATACAGGTAACGGAGGAGACGAGTCACATCTTATCAACGCTGGGGTACATGTGTTCATGTCGAGGCATCATCAACGTGAAGGGCAAGGGGGAGCTGAAGACCTACTTCGTTCACACGGAGATGACCCGATCTCTGTCGCAAGGGACTGTGATGCCTTGAACCTAACACGCGTCACACCAATACAGAGACTTGAAAATACAAACACACACACAAAGTGGCTCTATAAGTGATTTGCCGTGCTCTGCGACTCCCAACACCATCATCAGAAGCCAGCAGTACAGTGGATGAGTACCATGTAGAGCAGGGCCGGGGTGCAGCGCTGTAGTCCTTCAATGCTGCACTACAGGTGGTTTTCACAACTCGAGTGCGTCAAGGACTTCGCGCAATGGAGTCTCTTCGCCGTCTAAAGGAGTGCCTGACTAAAGAGAGGTTTGTTGAAACCGGGACAGTGCAGCTCTCAAGGACTGCAGTCTTCCACCTGTGTGGAGCTAATTAACCATGCCAGTGTTGCAGTGCTTCAGAGCCTTATACTTCAGCAAACTGAGCTGCCTGACGAGCTACATTTTTTTTTTTATTTTTTTTTTTTTTTACGGGCGCCTGGTTGGCACTGCGTCTCTGTTTCGTTTTTGTCCAAACAGACAATAGACAACATTACAATAGTTTATTGTCATATAGAGCGTTTGGCGCCAACAAATCGGCGGCGCGGCTGACGATCTGTGAACTGAAGAGTAGGCGGACTCAGGCAGAAGATTTGAGCGTGAACTGGAGTTGTTGTTTTGTTTTTTTAAATCCATCTGGAACCAAACCAACAGCCATGTGTGTACATTTTCACTGCCATCATTTTGTTATTCATTAAACATTTGTATATAAGTTGATGTCCTCTCTCTTTGTGTCTTTCTTTTGGTGCTCTATATAAAAGTGTGCCATGAAAGCCTTCTATTATGAAGGACCACTGAATGTGCTAGCAATAGAGACAAAGGCCTAAAACAGCATTAGCTTGAACACAATACAATACAGGTTCTCATTGGGCAGTTGTGTTTTATTGTATCCAAACAAACAGGCCAGAATGTGCTACCAGTAATGGTCTCTGCCTGTATATTTCCACAATAGCTCTTTAAAAATATATTTTAATATAATATATTATTATATACACCATATTTAGCATTGCCAATACATTTCATAGAAAAGTGTGATTTTCAGCCAGCTATTTCGCCGCTGGGTTATAAGCTGTCTTTGCCATTTTCACAAATTGACTCATACGCCCACTGGCTTGCCAACACCAATTATGATAATGACTAGTGCCCATGGTTAATACAGGGCCGATTTTTATGTGTAGCTTTCTGCCTTCTGTATTGCACCTGTTCAATTCAATTTCATTATTTTTTCTCAAGTCTTGATTTGAACTGGTAGATTTTTCCAGAGAGATGTAAAATTCAAGCACCTTCTAAATGATCCTTATAGCAAATACGTGGGTAAATACTGGCTATCCATCTGAAATGCACCGAGATGCAAGATGCTACATTTAGGGCTTAACAGAGATCTCTGAGGGTGAGTCTGATAACATCACTAACTTATATCTCAACACTTCCATTTTAGTTTTTTAGTTTTCTTCTTCTTTTGAAACACTATAACACGTTCCTAGTGGTATCTTCTTAAATAAATATAGTATAATAAATTCTAGAAATGAAAAGGTTCAATGCTTCAAAAAGAAACTGATGCAGAAAAAGGACTGTCATTTGTTTACATAAAGTGCAAGCGTGCAAAAGAACAACAATAATAAAAAAAAATTAAAAGTGCAAAAGAGAAAATATCTAAAATCTCTCAGTAGACCATCAGAAAAAGCCACACCTGATACAAACATGGTTGTATTCAATTATTCAATCAAGCCATGGACTAGCAGGACTGTTGTGATTGGATGATTGGATGATCCAATCATCCAATCACAACAGGGCAGACCAGAAAAACGTCTAGTGTGGGAGAAATCCTACATGCTACAGGCACAAACTAAATACAGACAATGTAACAAACATGAACATGAATCTCCTCAGCACTGATGATGGTCTACTGACCAAAACCTTTTCTGTTGAGCACTTTCTTGGAACTTTTGCACCTTATGTAAATAAATGTTAGTGCTTCCTTTGAATCAGTTGGCCTCTTTTGGATTTCTTCATTTCATATGAGCGTGCGAGTTCTTGTTGGATCTTTCCTGTCTTTATGGATACTGTGAATACTGATATGTAAGTCAACTTAATCTGCCCATTTCAATTAAATGTGCTTAGGAAAATTGTGATTAAATTGTGCAAATTATTATTTTTTCACAATAGTCTACTGTGCAACAGAATGGAGTGATGTGCTTTCATCCTAGACATGACAGCAGACCTAACATCTGACCACTATGTTGAGTACCATGCGTTTTGGTAATAGTTCATACATATTTTTATATGACAAGCTGATTGAAAAGTTAATTGAAAAGTTAAAGTCAACAGCCTCCTGGAAAATGTCACAAATCACTTTCTCCATATATTTTGATTCATTCTTTTGATTCATTCCACTAGCTTTTCACTTAAAATATGTTTTGTTTTGCTAATTACTTTTATTAAATAATCTTACATGTCTTCTGATCTTTCGGTGTCAATACACTATAACACTGATGTAATATTGTTTAATGTATTTACAGTGATGAGAGATGTTCCCTTCCCATGCACTGATACTTCAGGGTTTCAAACTGGGACCACTGGTCCGTATCCTTCTGCCACATTCCAGATGATGCCGTTTTTCTGGAAAAATTCGGCTTTCATACGAGCCACATGGACAAACTGCCGGCCTGGTTGGTAAAGGACAGGAGGAGGGCGGCGGCCGTACTCCGAGGAGGATTGGACCGGTATATTCCTGGACTTTTCCTGGGAGTGAGCAGGACAAGGAGGCAGAGAGATGTTCAATGATCTAAAATATCAACGGTAAACGTCAGGTTTTGGTGTAGTCCCTCAGAATCAAAGAGCAAGTGCTTCTGTCTAGACTGACGTTCAACAACCTTACAGGGAGAACTCCACCATAAAAGAGGCAGAGATACCAGTTGCTCACACTATTGCTCTCCCCACTTATACATATAACCCACAGCTGAATAACACAAGTTCACGCCTGTTCTCTGGAGGCTGTCAAAAGTGGATGAAGTGGATGTAGGCAGGTTGAGAGAAAGTGGATACACCAAAAAAGTTGCACTGAACATAATAAATTGATATATCTTAGTGTAAGAGTACCCGGGGGTGGATTGTAGCTTTAAATAACATATACTTGAATTGGGCCTTTATTCATATTCCGATGTAAGTTATGTGCTATGAAAATGTCCTAATTCACACTAGGAACTGTCACCAATCCTGAGAGGCAACGCTCAACTCACTGTAATTACAAGCTCGGCAGTGTGCGTTCACCGCCCTTTCTCTGTGACCCAGAAACTCACTGTGAGCTAGTTTTCTTGAAGTCTAATTACTCTATAGAGATCAAACACTTTCAAAAGGAGGCAAAAACAAAACACACGACTCAGAAGTATATGTCAGACCTCATGTCTAAACAATGCACAGATAAATGCAGAGTGACGTCTGTAACCTACCATGTGAAAAAAATGTGAACTAAATTACTTTGACATAAACACAAATTTGTATTTTAATATTTTCACACAAACATGAGCGTTTGTATAGCTTAACCATATTCACAGTCCTTAAACTTATTTGTTGGATTGGCAAGTTTTCATTTTTGGATTTATATGTATTTTTGAATTATCACCTAGATCATTTTCACAGTGTTCTTGCGTTGCGCTGTACAACTACGTTGACTTTGAAAACTGCTGTGGTAGCACAGTGTTGTTCTAACTAAGAGAATCGCTGAACAAAATATTGAATTCATGCATTGACTTAGCCACCGCAGTTAGAAAATCACTGAGCTTCTTCCTGGTATGTGAACGCACCGCGCACCAAGCTAGAGCTGCTCATGCTTGTTTGACTTCTACCGTACTACCTGGTGTACGAGGGCACACTGGATTTCCTTTATGCAGGGCAAAAAGCGTTTCACACGAACAAACCAATGAACAAACACAAACACCCACACCTGGAATAGTCACGATGGCAATGTCCATGCAACAAAATTTGAAAGACATCCCAGATAGCATGATACCATCGATTCAACGTTAGAGCAATCAAAAATGATTTAATTTGAATTGAAACCTATGTTGATTTTGAGCCTGTTGAGCCTGAGGCTACATCAACATGTCACATCAGCTTGACTCGAAATTGAGCAGCCCAAAACATTTTAGGTGAGATGTTGTGTACTGAAACAGCTGCTTACCTCTTTATAAATGTCTAGTCCTCTTCCTTTACTGTGGTTTCTGTCATCCCGGTGAAGTCTGTTATCATAACCCTTGGCCCAATGGAACAAACGGTCATACATGCACACCTCTGGGGCCTAAGGAGGAAGACACACTAATCAGTTGTTATACATTCAAGGCCTGTCTTCTGTTAGCAGGGGATAATTTCTGTCCACTTTAGGAAAGATGGCAGGGGAAGGACTGAAGGCAAACATCACAACAAAAGTAGTCACAAGAGGTTACAGGTAAACCAACCGGCATAGAGATTGATGAGTAATCATTAATATTAATCACTAGGGGTACTAATTCAATTAATCAAGTAATTGCTTACTCGTCCATCAATTTTGAGTGTAAACCTGCATTATCTAACCAGCAATTTAGATGTAGTGTGTCTGTGGTACTCAATAGTCAGTTTATAGGAACCGTATAGTACTTTATAGTATTTCTATCTCCTATGATATTGCTGTAATATTCCTGTGGGAGAGTGTACGTGTAGTTTTTCATAGTGATATATATGAGGTTATACAGTGTTCCCACTGTGGCCCTGTTGTAAAATTCCATGACGTTTCCATGACTTTCCATAACTAATTCAGAGCGTCTCCATGACCTAAAAATGTTGTTGTTTAAAGAGGACACCAGTCTGGTTTCCACTTCAGTTGGGCTTGTTGTTGTGGGTAAATAGCCATACAATGAATAAAACAACTGAAAACCACCATCTAATGCAATGAATGTGTGATACAAGTTGTACAATATATTCTGGTATATTCCAGTAAAGTATATTCCAGTAAAATTCTTGATATTCCCTGACTTCCCCCAAATAATTTAACACATTCCCTGTCTGGAATACACCCCTGTAAATTCCATGATATGCCAGAGATTCCATGACCAGTGGGAGCCCATATTATACATACTTGTGTTGTGATATTTTTATAGTATCCTTCCAAAATGTATTACAGGATTACTCTCGTTCTTTTTCAGTTAGCTAACTTTTAGCTAGCTTACGTTGACCTAGCTCGCGACAAAGCGGTTGCCATTAACTGACCTTGGAGTCGTTGTTAAAGTAAGATGCTTCCTTGGGTTCTTTTCGCCGCGGTGGGATGTAACTGAACACAGACAAGGTAGAAATCGGTTTTGTTTGAGCTTCGAGTTGCACATCCATCTTGCTACCTGGAAATCACTCAGTAAAAATCCTTCAGAAGTGTGTAGAACAGCTCTGGCGTCTACGGTTGCTAGGACACCGACCCACAAGCTCCTCGTGAGCGTGTAGTTCAGAGTTGCGGTGCATTCAAGTGCTTTTGAACGACGGTAAATAACACTGGCATCAATCCACTAAACCATTTCCCACCAAAACTTCCTTTGTAGGGACAAAGTGGATGACTGACTGATGACCGACAATATATTATTTGGTCAATTTATTTTCAGGCTGTTCCATTTTAGAAATAAAGTCTCACAGAGTTATTTTGTGCTGCAGCAGAAGAATGAAGAAGAGAAAATGTACACAGCATGTAATTGAAGTTTCATTTAAAGTTATTCGACAGTGGCTGTTGCATCCTTCAATTTTACCATCAATTATTGAAATGGTTTCCATGCTGTCTACTAAGTTACCACCCAGTTAGGTTGTTAATATGTGCTTAAATCACAATTACTACATTTCCGACAGCACAGAAAGTATGCATTTGTGCCACAAAATCATTGAAGAATGCATCGTTTTAAGTTTTAAGTTATGTGACATCTGAAAGTTGTCTATCTATCTATCTGCCCAGTTGTGTTAGTGTCTTTCTTTATGCTGATAAAGCTTGTCCCTTCAAGGTCATCCAATGTCTTTCACTGCATCTCCTGTGTAACAGAATCAGCAGAATTAATTGATTACATTGGACAGACTATTGGACAGATTATGCCTCAAGCATAGTGTGGTTCTATTATGGGTGAGAAAAAAAGTCCAATTGCCAGGGATTCAAATAAAATAGAAATAACCACCCAGTCCCTCAGCGAAATGTAAATATACAGATGGTGCACTTCTAGTTAATCCTTGCAAATTGAGTCCAATGGGGAGAGCTGCCATGAAACAACTTAAAATATGACACATGCACCATTTGTATCCTTTTTGGTGTTTTGGTCTAATAGAGTGTGTCTGTCATCATCCACACAGTCACCTATTCACCTTTCCATTTTTGGGCCTGTAGGTGGGACACACAGTGTTTGCATGTGTGTGTGTGTGTGTGTGTGTGTGTGTGTGTGTGTGTGTGTGTGTGTGTGTGTGTGTGTGTGTGTGTGTGTGTGTGTGTGTGTCAGTCCCACCTGCTGCTATTGTTCTCTCCTTCCATATAATTATGGTGCAGCAGGGGGTAGCCAATAAGAGACACCACACACTGAGCTGTGAGTTGGCCCAGCCCACAACACGCATGCACACACACACACACACACAATTTAGAAACCTCACTGAGAGAGAGAAACAGCACTGATTTTTGCTGCAACTGCCCACAATTCGGTGCAGGTCAAGAGGTTTCTGAAAACAATGAAGTAGGGATGTAGGGCTAGAAAGAGAGAGAGAGAGAGAGAGAGAGAGAGAGAGAGAGAGCATGATGACAGACTGCTTACTTTCATTTTAGGGGTTGGCTTGGTCATCTGGAGCACAGGAGTAATTACGGCACTGACATTTAGGAGTGAGATATTGCTATTTGGCTGGAGCCACTGCTCTCTGAGTTATTAAAAGAGGATACCAGTGTCACACCTCCACTGCTTCAGGACCAATGAGTGTTATTCATATGTAATTAGAAGTTACGTTTCCCTTCTTCTGCTGAGCATATGTTCCAGTCCCATTTGAAATAGCATCAAATATTACTAGGAAGGATTATTATTAAGTAAGGACACTTACTCATAATAATATTAACGTTACAAACCAGAGAAGATGTTCATATCTTTAGAAGAGAAGAGAAGAGAAGAGAAGAGAAGAGAAGAGAAGAGAAGAGAAGAGAAAAGAAAGAAACTGATCCATTACATGAATGCCTCCACTACCCAGCCTAAGCAGTCTGTGGAGGAAAGCAAGTTGTTCACTAGGATCAGCCTCCCCCTGCTGGACAACTCTGGTAATGCATCAGTGTCCTTAAATCAATATGATAGAGGTTGATTTGATTTGATTCTTCACATCAACATTAAATGCTCAGGGCTTCTCTTTGGATTTGCACACCACACCAGCGTGATATGGATCTGCATCTATTTGAACACCTGGATATACATATATATGTATATGTAACTTATATCAGTTTAATACTACTTACTATGATATATACACTGAACTAGAAGGCACTCGGAGACTGCAAGTATCCACCAGTGCTGAAAATTTCTCCAATTTGGTGTTACAACCAATTTTAAGTCATATTGATTTCTTGACCATGCAAACATGCCCTTGGGATTTTGAATCAAGTCTATCTCTGTTAGTTTAATAGTTAGGGCTAAAAAACAATAATCGTATAATGGCAGAAATCCCGGATCACCACCAAAATTAATTGTTCCTTGGCCCAAGGTTTATCTGTCCACCAGATTTGATGGAAATCCATTTATACATGTTTGAGATATCCTGCTGACAGACAGACAAACTAACTAACAGGGTGAAAACATGACCTCCTTGCCAGAAGTAGACCTAATCAATGTCATAAAGATTTATGTTATCCTAAAAAGATGGACAGACACTATTCAGCAAATATAAAGGTGGATAAACTGAGTTTAGGTGGGTTCACCCTCCATCTGTAATTGTTGATAATGTGAAGTGCTTACACTGCACATTTGCCTGCTGTCATAGTTGATTGAGATTGGGATTGGGATTGGGATTGAGATCAGGACTCATCGCTGGTCCAACGTTTTCTCTTGAACCATTCCTGGAGCTTTTGGATGTGTTTTGGGTCATTGTCCTGCTGGAGGACCCATGACCTTCGATTGACACCCAGTTTTCTGACACTGGGTCGCACATTTCGCTCCAAAATGCCTTGGTGATCTTCTGATGACATGATGCCCTTAATACGTTTAAGTGTCACAGCCACACAGCGCCCGCGGCGCCTATAGCAGCCCTACCCTCCTAATGATGGCTGATTGTTCGCACCTGTGTCTTGCCCTATTTAACTGTCTGTGTGCTTTCCTTCAGACGCTGAATCTTGAGCTAATCCTTGCTGAGATATGATCGAGCGATGTGGTTCAGCGGTCTAGTCCTAGCGCTGTTTGTTTGATCAGCTGTACGGGTCTAGTCTTTAGTTCAGTAGCCCTGTTGGCTTTTGTTTTGCTACTTTGGATCTCGAGACAACAAATGCCCATACCTTGGTTTCATCCAGTCCTCACACCAGTGTTACATTTAAGACATCCAGTACCCGAGGCAGCAGAGCATCCCTAGAGCATTATGTGACCTCCTCCATATTGGACTGTACATAGGGTGTTCTTTTCTTTAAAAGCTTCATTTCGTCGCCTCTAAACTAAGCGCTGATCTGCTTTGCCAAAGATCTCTAGTTTGGTGTCATCGGTCCACAGAATATTTTCCCAGAAGGATTTAGGTTGGTCCAGGTGGGTCTTGGTGAAGATCAATCGGTCCTTCTTGTGTTTCTCTTTCAGCAGTGAGGTCTTCTGTGGCCTCCAACCGTAAAGCCCTTCTTGGTTCAGTGTCTGGTGTGTGGTACTGAAACCATTAGCTCAGACCTCTACAGCTCAGCCTTGAGATCTTTCAATGTCATGTCAGGTGATTTTTCAATGGCTCGCACCAACCTTCGACGACATCTGAGATCAATGATCCTCTTACCACCACGACCAGATTCTTAACAATTCCACGAGTAGCAAACGTCTTAATAACATTGCGAACTGTGGAAATGGCAATACCAAGGTCTCTAGAGATGCCTTACAGTCTTGTGAACGCTTCTGTTTGGTGAGAATAGTTTTTCTGACATGCTCAGACTCTTTTTTTCTTCACCATTTCCACAGACAATCAGGGAAGCACAACAGACTGTTTTATTAAAAATGGATAATTGACTAATTTATAATTATTCATATTGTACATCATCTGCGTAAAAAATGCAAGGGTGCCAATTACCTTGGCCAGAACTGTAAACAGAAAAACATGTTATCCAAGAAATGTCTGTCAGTCAGTGTCCACCTCTGTGACTGTACGTCGCTCTGCAATCCTCCACTGAGGGGAGTTTTAATGAATGTATTACAGCTAAAGGTCAATTAGCAATTTATAAAAGGACACTATCAATGTCATCTCATCGACAAATCTATCTGCTAGCTGTTGCGATTCCACAAGACAATATCAACATCTTCACTCACTGGAAACCAGCATTTTGTTGTGTGTGTGTGTGTGTTTAGTCGTTGCACTCAGAGCATGCAGTCATGTTGTGATGAGTCCTGTTCTCGTTACGGGAAGGACCCTGTCTTCCCTCCTAGACGAGATCCACTTTAATTGAAGAGGCCCTGGATATCACTAAGTAACACACAACCGCACGCTGTGGATTATCATCATGTAATCCACGAGCAGCAGCATTATCTAGATAATCTGGAATGCTGTTCGTGGCAAGAAAGGATGCAGTTTAAAGCCTCACATCACACAGCATTAATGTGACTTGGGCTCAGTGTTTTATCAGTGTGAAGCAAGCATTTGAAATTGAACATGACGTAACATCTCACCCAATCCATGCCCCACCACACACACACACACACACACACACACACACACAGTTCATTATAATGAATAATGTGCTACTGTATTGATCCCTGTATGGAAATTCTCTGTTTGCCTCTGGAGCTGACAGGGATTCAGTGTCTTGCTCAAGGACACTACAGCAGGGTGGATTGAGGACAGTTGAAGGATGGTCTCTCCAACCGCTAGTCCACCATGCGGCCTAATGAGCCGATCTTTCAAAGAGATGGGATTATGAACCACGCCAGGCACAAGCAAATTCCTTATTCCTGATATTCCCATTTGCAAGTGACTCATGGCAAATCAGACCAGAAGCATGGTTCCAGCCTAAACCTGCAGGTGGCGTCAGTTATACAGCTCAGATCACAGGGACTAGCAAAAAGAATGTCAATGATGTTTTGTGAACCCATCTTTGTTGAAGGGAGTTCATTAAATATTAAATATCACTCCAGTTGACTGATTCCGTTTGGATTTTCTTCAGGTGACTATCAAACCGCAGTCTACTTCACTGCTTAGGTATGAGTAAAGGAACAGATGTCTGCTGTCCATAGACACCTCACTGAAGCAGCCAGATGAATCATAGTCTGCTGAATTGCCAGTAATTTGGTCATATTTCCCCAATAGTGCTGCATAATCTGTGTATAAGATTAGAAGGATAATCTGCAAGGTTACACACATAAAACTGTCAGTTACATCCCCTAAATGCTTTTAAAATCCATGCATTTCACTCTGTAGGCTCTCTCACACACACACACACACACACACACACACACACACACACACACACACACACACACACGTTCGTTGATGACCCACTGTCTGCTCGTTTCCGAAGGCTTACGGAGATTCACCGAGCAGCGACCCGGCCCCTCCCGCCCCCCTCCTCCCAGAACAGCGACTCTCCCCTCGGCTCCACTCCGAGGAGGAACCCGGTGCCCCCGGTTGTTCATTTCCAATTACGTTACCCCAAGATGGAGGTCTGCAGATGGCACTGCTAGCGTCTAGGAGTCACCGTAACCGTCCGTGTGTCTTTACTGACGCTTTTGTCAGGACAGAAGTGATTTTGTGTCGTCTTTTTCTCGATTTCTGTGGGGATCTACTTTGGACATAACTGAGCTCCTGGTTCGGGTTGAGGCAGCCATGAGCTCCGGGGAAGGAGCGGACGAGACGGCGAAGGACGCCGCCGACATAGCGGCGTTCTTCAAGACCGGTAAGCCCAAAACGAGAGGGAGAGGTCGGGTTGAGCTCCACCGAGAGCCGCTCCCGTTGGTCGCGTTACATGAGGGACATTGTTCCCGTCTGTGTTGTCTGTTGCTGGGGGCTCAGACAGTGGAGGATGGGGAGGCAATAACTGAAGCATTTTATGACTATTGTCACAAATGGAGTGAATAGCAAAATAACAATGGCCCACACATGAGTGGAAATCGTCGCAAAGGGCTTTCTTGTCTGTATTTACAACCGTGAGCTTGTGTTGAATGTGTAGCCAGGTAAAATTGGCTAGAACGCTAACGTCCCAAGGTCCATTATCGGACACCATTTTGCTAGAGATTGGCGAGATTTCTGCCTTTCCGTTTACTCTCCAACAATACCACCAGTTTAGCCAGTTTACCTGCCAACAAACCGCAGATGAACAATGTCAAAGTAGTTATAAATCCGTGTATCTATTATTCGTCTATGTAATATAGTCGTTTTATCGTGTAATGGACCATTATCGATGCAGTGCATAAACCCCGAGTAGAACCCCTGGGTCCATTATCGGACCAAGCCTGGTCGCGGCTAATGCTTAATGTCTGTTACTGTTTTGATCTTTTCTCTGCATTACTTCCCCTTTCTAACACAGCGATCTGATGACAAATTGCGGATATGGGCTGTAGCCTGGGTCACTGATACAGGGTTTAGCAGCCTGGAGAACATAGGGAACCGAAACCGCAGATTCCCCCTCCGGCACTAGCTTGGGCGGATCAAATCGACTTTCCACTACTAAACATGTATGTATCGTTCCTAAAATGGCACACGGATAATGTGGAGCAGTTTAGATACTGAGAGCTGAGTGATTGTGTGGGTTCGTCGTATAGATTTTGCGGGAGCAAGGAAAGAACTACGTTAGACGAGGACGTGTCCGATAATGGACCCTTGTCATTAACCAGCTAGTTTTCCTCACCAGCTTCCATGCTGGCTATGTTAGCCTATAAGCTAACGTCATTCTAAGTCATCAGTGAATCCTCTCTGCTTAAGCTAACGAATGCTAGCTAGCTATTGCTAGCCTGCCAATGAGTTGGCAAAGCTGGCGTGTTATCCAAACAGCCTATTATCGGATTAAATACAAACATAAATAATGTATGTTTACAGTAATTTCACTATCCTACTGGCTCCGTGTTTGTTGTTTTGTGTGTTGTCAAAAATGAACCCAACCGCGCGAGCTATGTAAACAATACATGGCGTGGCACATACAGCCCTGGGTGTGCTCTGTGCAGGATAAGCTAGCTAGGTAACATTAACTATCAGGCCAAAAGGCGACTTTCTCTCAAAATCATGGCCCACTGTCTGTGGCAAAACCCCAGAAGGTAGTGATTGCACTGATTCATTTGCTCACACAACCAAACTGTTGCTCTAGACACGGTTAGGTGCTGTTCAGTTGCACGAATAGATTGCTAACATTAGCTAACTAGGCCAATTTGTCAGCGAGGACTGGGACATGCAGCCCTAACATGGGCCTTACACTGATTTAATAGGTTACAGCAGCAGCTCCCAAGCTGAGGTCCTGGGACCTCCAGGGGTCCTTGAGGGGGTTCCAGGGGCCACCGGGCCATAGTTTAATTTAACTATTATTTCACCCAGTAGAGGTTAGCACAATGGGGGGATATGTAAATATGACCAATTTGATTATATGTTTCATTGTACTTCATAAACAACAACACAATACAATTCTGTACAAATCCTAACAACTACAAACATCTTAAATGAGGTTCCCTGGGACACAGTCTTCTCAAATGGCGGTCCATGGTCGAATGCATATTTATTTGTGGGTCCTCGACATGAAAAAGTTAGGGAGCCCCTGGGCTAAACCTAAGTATGCCAAATAAGCCTCTAGCTCTATTCACTGGCCGCAGGCGAAGTATTGGATCCAGTGCCTGATCTCATGTCCGCCAATTACATCAGCTAACTCAGCTCGCTTTGGTAGCTTGTTAGAATGGCACTTACTTACGTTACTTGTACTGAAAACAAGTTTCTCCATGAACTATTTGCTTCCTTTGCATATTGATCGATCACCCCCCCCCGCCCCCCATTCCCCAATTACCCCCATTAAAATTCAACATTGCTAACCTAAAATTCCACGTTTGAATATCCTGACAGAGAAGTAGAAACACCCAGATAGAGTAGTAGTAATGAGGTTTTGTTTTTGGTGGTGTGTGTGTGTGTTTGTGCGCGCTGTTCAAAGGCACAGGCACAAATGATCGGCTGTCCCACTTGTGCAATGTCATGTGTGGGTCTGAGTTTTTGAAGAAGAGCGGCGCAAACAAGGGAAAGAAGGCTAAGTATTGACATCCCAGCCTCTGGCTCCTGTGGTTTTTGTGTCTCTAGCTAGATAATAAGCCGCAGAGGGAAGTTCAGTATTCACGTTGAACGGATCTCTGATGGCCTCCTCTGAGAGAGCGAGAGGAAAACGGCATCCAGACCCCGCTGTAGTTGACTTGCAACCGCACATGTTAGTTTTGTTGATACCACAGCCATTCTGCTTTAAATTGTTGATCAAATCTGTTGTTGATCTGTTTAATAATTTAAGTTTTGGGAAACAGATTTTGTCATTACCGGTAAGAAAGCTGCATTTTTAGCAGCTGTTATGTACAAATACCTATGTAGATACTGATATCATGATATATATATATATATATATATATATATAGACCGCTTTAAATGTAATTTGCCTTTATTTGTTTGTTTCAGAGCAAAAGCCTCTACTGAATTAATAAGAAATGCCGGTTTAAATCAAAACAAATATTAATTTCCAGGTTAACTCTGTTTGTGTGGAACAGGAAGGCACAGTGGAAGGATTATGAATGCACTTTTCATACCGCTGTCTGCAGCTGACCATGTCAAAACTGAGTATTTTAACCCCAAATTGTCAAATAAGTACAATTTTAGAGAGCAGCCCAACCTGTACTTTAAGCCAAACGTGCCTACTGGCGCAACACTGCAAACCGACTTTTCGTCTGTTTGCTACGTTATAGGATTAAGATTGCTGAGGAGCGTAACTTGTTTGTTTCCTCGATAAACAAAACACCTTGTTGATTGCGACCGAAAAAAGCCGTACTCGACAATGACCGTACAATAAGCTGCCGTGCAATTATGAGAGGTTAATGCGTGTCACTAATTGCATTGCTAGTACAAACAGACGCAAGTGGACATGATGTAATGTATGACCCCAGTTTCTCAGGTGGTGCCGTAGTGCCGTGGTCATTATGGGATGGCGCTTCGGTGTTGTTGCACCCTCCTGAGAGTGCCTGGCAACCAGCGGTGGTGTGCTGATGTCACTGCGAGCAACGGGGCTGTGATTGACGTGTGTGTGTGTGTGTGTGTGTGTGTGTGTGTGTGTGTGTGTTGATGCTCATTAGTATTGACAGATCCTTACTCTAAACATGAGACTGGATCAACCTAACAGTGATTTGTCTGCTCCAAATACAATCGTGGTGGCATCGAATTCTGTTTTCTACGGGCAGTTAAGTCAACAATCACTCCCATTTTTAATTGTGTGATGTTTAGTCAAGACAGTTTACATCATTGTTTTTCTGCTTTGTTTGGATGGCACAAGAAAGAACGAGGAACATACCACACACCCAGCGATAATGCATTTTATTTCAAACACAGTTTTCATTCTAACCAAATCTCAAAGTGCGACAGAAAAACGATAAAGCAAATGAAATGCAGCAGGAAAGAAAACGTTTAGAAGTTCAGAAGTTCAGGGCAGAGAAGTAAATCAGAAAAGCCCTTTCTGTAAAGGAAGGGTTTAGACTGTTTTTAAAAGAGCGGAGTCTGAGGTGCTCAATATTGAGTCATTTTAGGATTTTTAAAAATCGTTGTTTGGCTCCAAAACCCTTCCCGATCGGAGCATCCTTTGCAGAGGGCTTGTCATGAGCCAGTCAGCCTAGTGGTGAAACCAGTAGTGAAACCACTCCCAGGCCTGAGTACGGATAGCCCACCGATGGCTTTGTACAAAAAGCTGCTTGGGAGGCTTGAGTGTCACTCTAGGGCTCACCTCCTCTTTGTTTTGCTCCCGAACTTCCTTCTCACAGATCTGGGAATCTTGTTCTGACATGCACAGGTTTGAGTATCTCGCCACGGGCTACGCTTTCTTTTTTTTTCTCTTCCCCCCTCCATCTCCATCTCTTTTTCCATCTCTCGCCGTGGGTCTCTTTGTCTTTTCCCATACACTCCGTCTTGCCTTCTTTCTCCCTGCCCGTGTGTCTGTCTGCCTGCTGTCTGAATGTTCGCCCGCCTATGTCTGTTTCTTGTTTTTCCTGCCTCCCTCGGTCTCGGTGCCTCGTCTTGGGCTTCTCTTGTCATGATGCAAAATGACAACTATTAAAAAAAAACAAAAAAACGAGTGCTCCCCCTTCTCTCTCCCCTGTCTCCCAGACTGGAATTAATACCTAGGCCTCGGAGCTCAGGAACAGGGAGTTCTGTTGTGGCATGTTGTCAATCATCAAGCTATTCCACTATAAACACATCCTCGGCTGACTAACAGGCTGATTTAGTGTTGTTTTCATGCAGTTATTACATGGTGGTAGTGTATGGTTATTACTCCCGCTGAGAAGAGGTACGGTCGGCACTGACAGGTCTTCATGAATGAAAGTTTAGAGGCTGCAACATGACGTTCACAAGGTCGGTCAGTATTGTTTGAATGGGCATTGGTGTGTGTGTGTGTGTGTGTGTGTGTGAGACAGACAAGGGATAGATGGGGAGAAATTTGATCCAGAGCATGCACTTATGACTCAGGCCCATTCACCCAGGCTGTGGTCCACACACACACACACACACACACACACACACACACACAGAGACTAATGGATATTGATCCAGGAGATGGAGACTGATTGAGGTCCCTCAGTAAAGGTTTCCTCCAGGCCTGAGGCTGCCGAGGCAGAGCGGAGGCTAAAGCCTAATGCTGTCCAAAGCAGACTTCTTTTAGTCATCTATATTTATGGGATGGATGTAAACAGAGGAGTGGCGCATCGCTGATCAATACGAATGAATGAATGAAGGGAAGGTTGGTTGTCAATTCAATTCGCTCCTTGCTTGGTACATAAAGTAAAAGTCTGCAATCTTAGGGAAACCGCCACCTAAACAAAGTGGGAAGTGGGATTCGAACCCACGGCTGAACTTCAGCCATCAACAGCTAATCAGATTTGCACACTTCCTTGTTTCCCTACCGATTTGATTTCAGTTCACAAACAAAAGTTCAGCCTGGCAAGCGCAAAATGAGAAGTTGACCTTTTCGTGGTTCAAAGGTTCCCGGTTCTCTGCAACATTTAATTCGAAAGACGGCAATAAACGTCTCAAAATCGATGCTCGGAAAATGGTTGCATCCATTGTCGGGGTCAATACCCAATTAGCTGTGTTATCTCATTAAATGTTATCTCGATGGAATGTAGTGCCAACGCGGCCATGTTTTGCCTGTTCAAAACCACTACTACACAGATACAACCAGAGCCTTTCACACCGCCCACAGCCGCTAAGAATAGAGCGACCCAAGTTGCTTTGCAGTGTGAACACCTTGTCAGACAAGGTGACAACTGGATGTGTGCAGGGGGGGAAAAAAAGTCCAACGAGAAACTGTTTGGACACCCCGTATCGGTTACAGTCAGTCATTTCTGAAATTGAGAGAAATTTTAAGATGCTCAGCCTGAGTAATCGGGGTAAATCTTTCCGACACTCAGACAGCATGTGGTTCGCAGTAGGAGGGGCTTGGTGATAGGCAGCCACTGTTCTCTCACTCACTCACTCACTCACTCACTCACTCACTCACACACACACACACACACACACACACACACGTAGACAGTCTCTCTGATTTGCCATTCTCACTGACCCCGTCTCTCTCTCTCTCTCTCTCCCTTCCCATCTCTCCCCGTCTTTGTACTATTAAGGTCGCGGTGACCTACATTCAGCCTCCCTCCCATACAGTGAGTGGCCAGGTACACACACACACACACATTCTGCTGCACATTGTCAGGTACTACACACACCCTGTAATACTAAGTAAGTGTTGTCGTGCAAAGAGAGGGAGAGCCGTAATAGCATGGAGGCCAGCTAAAGGGAAAGGCGACGGTTATGAGCTTTTAGCCTTTTTATTTAGCCAAGCAGGTTCAATCAAGAGCAAATGGATGGCCTGGTGAAAGGCCTGTTGGTGAACTCAAACATGGGGATGAAGAACTCTCTTCATTAGAGCTGTTCCCTTTTTATTGTGGACTTAAAAGGGTGATGTTTTGGTCACAAGGTCATTCATCTGTGAAAATAAAACTAATAGAACACAACGGTAAGACCAGCAGAAACAGGCATTTGTAAAAGAGCATACAAGCCCGTATATGTGCAAGTAAGGATGGGAAATTTAGTTCATTTCAACCAAAAAAGAGTCATTCATTCAGATGTAACTGAGGGATATATGTAACCTAACTGCACGGGTGAACATTTTGTTTTGTAGATTGTTATTTCTCTGCATAAAACAAATATTTTCCCGCTAATGGCAGCATGTACTCATGTGCTCTAACAGCTTTGCAGTATGTATAAAATACTCACTTTAGCCTTTTGTCGATTCAGAGAAAGGCGAGATGGGAACATTGGGGAGAAATGCTGAAAAAGAATAAGTTGGCTGGTAATTTGTTAAACTTGGTATAAATAATTTAAATTGTTTACTTATTATTTCCCCCATGAGTAGCCGTGTAAACGTGTAATCATTCCCATCCCCGATAACAGGTGCAGGCGCATTAAATATTAAAGGAAGGTTACAGCTAGCTGAGCAAGCGAGCCCGCTCTGAGTCGGCTGTGAGGACAGTTTTGCAGGGAGGACCGCGATTTGCTGTTACGTGAATCCTATTCATGTTGAAGGCCTGAGCAGTATCGCCAAATGGTTGGTAAAAACATTTGTATTCAAACAGAGGGAGTTTCCATTTGCTCTGCTCAATGGGAGGAATGACACAGCAGAGCAGGATTAACAAACTTAACCCGTGATGCGCTTGATTCAAAAGGCCAGTCGGAATACAAGGACGATGTCAAACATACATACAAAGAACGAGACATCACGAGAATCACTTGAAGAAACTCTTAACCATCTTCTTAGGAAATAGTCTAGTTAGAAGGCAGGTAGGATCCAACAGGTACTATAGCAGAGCAATCACAATACAGACGCAGTGGCGTGTTAGGCTTGTCGGTGTTGTCATTTTTGCAACAGATTGCAAGGAAATGTGAGCGAGAGGATTTTGTGTTAAGTGTACAAAGAAGGAATATAAAGGATCGTTGGGGGCCGGTGGCAGCCTAGAGAAGTGGACCGGAGACTGTTTTTAGGTTTTGGTTCAAATCCCAGACCGACTGGGAAAGTCTGGGTAGGGAAAGTTGAGTGAGAAACTCTGTCCTCCCTCAGCAACTGCTTTGAAGGCGCCTGTAATCGAGGCATAAAACCTCCGGTTGCTCAGTGGACAACAGAAAATTGTGGTTGTGCTAGGAAACCCTGAGGTCAGCTTTGCCCAGACAAATAGGGGTTACAGGAATGGTGGTGACTGGTCGTTGTTGGAAACGATCCGATAGAGGTTCAGATAAAGGTTAAATGTGAGGAAGCCATAATGGATCAAATCTCTGTTAAAGGCGCTTCAGAGCGGGACACCGGGAACCAACTGATTACAGAACTATCTCGCCTAATGTAAATGAAGGGAGCCTCCACCAGCATGAACACTGTTATCGACGCAAATGGAGACATTATTGATGCAAATTGAAGATTTGGGCACTACCATGGTGACAGGCAAAGGCCGAGAGGGATGCTGCGACCTCACACGCTAACGCTGCAGTCTTTCATTCAGAACAGAGCGATCGACGGCGCCAAAAGCCAAGCACAATGAATACCAGCGCAATATTGTTTGTCACCCGAAGCATGTATGATGTCAGAGCACCAGCGGTAATACAATCCTAAACAAGTACAAAAAAAAGCAGATTTCGTTTCAGGGGGGGTGGCGGTCACTTCCCTGATAATCAGTCACTTGCCTGTAAACAAGTTTGGTCTGTCTCTGGATGTGCCGTACATGGCAATGTGAAGACCGGCCTGCAACAGCTTACCAATGAGGTGGAGCAGGCTTTGTGGAGCGATTTTTGAAAAGGATGATGTAAAAGGCAGTTGATCCTTTAATGCCTCCTTGGAGTCCAGTAGAGATGGTCAAAAACATGCATGTTGATAATGAAAACCACATTTATACGTATGCAGCTATGTATACACAATAATATACACAAGATTGTACCAAGAAATGTACTTACTGGTTACTTACAGCCTTATAGTGTGTTTGAGAGCAGAGCCATGTAGCACAAGTCCCTGTGTGTGTGTGTGTGTGTGTGTGTGTGTGTGTGTGTGTGTGTGTGTGTGTGTGTGTGTGTGTGTGTGTGTGTGTGTGTGTGTGTGTGTGTGTGTGTGTGTGTGTGTGTGTGTGTGTGTGTGTGTGTGTGTGTGTGGATCTTGGCTCTAACAACGTTAGGCGTGCCAGAGGTCAGAGTTCATTGGATTACACACCGACCTAATCTAATCTGGTGTTTATTCTCTGGGATTACTTTGTGTGTTTCCGTACATACATGCGAGACAGAACACACATGAATTAGGGGATTAAATGCATGCGGTCATACACACACACACACACACACACACACACACACACACACACACACACACACACACACTCTCTCTCACACGCCCTTACTAGGAAGAGGAGGGAGAGATTTTACCACCAGACCAGAATAGAATATAGACCATAGTGCTAAAGGTGAATGTTTCATCCTGCTTTCATATCCACCATGCAAGGCTGGCCCAGGAGTCTGTTACCATGGTAACAACAGCTGCCATGTCTGTCCATCCCAACTATGTTATGTCCTTACTCATAAGTAGGGGTGGGCGGTATGGCCTAAAATTTATATCACGGTATATTTAGAATTTTGGACGGTAACGGTATATATCACGGTATATTTGTTTTTCTTATAATAATAATAATAATAATAATAATAATAATAATAATAATAAAAAATGCTTTAGGAGCAGTACAAGACTGTGGGATGGTAACAATTTATTCCCGGGGGGTTAACTATGAGGTTTCTACTGGGCTCTTCCATTAGTATTCCTGTAATCTGTATATTATGACAAAATTGACATTGAACTTAAGTGTTTATGAATGTTTTATTGTGCAAAACTGCACTGTATTAAATATAAATAGCACCTTATATGCAAACTTTTTTCCAAAATAGGTTCTGAACAATACAAATAAATATTTTCAAAACAATAAACATAAAAATGTGAATTTCAAGTATTCCAATACTTCAAATAACTTCTACTGTATATAACTGTATTTTCGACCTGGCATCACATACCTCGGATCCAGTGTTTTGATCAGTGCCTTAAACCTGTTTGTATAGGAACCATGTCCTTACATAGGTACTCCGTTATGGAATGTGTAATGTCCTTCCACCGCTTGCTGGAAAATGACTCGGCTAGCGACGTCTGCGTTGTGGTTTTTCGTTTAGCACCACTTGCGGAGGGACTGCTTGTGTCTGCGCGCATCCTAGTACTCTCTTCATACTCGCGGACATGTTTTGTTTTGAGGTGATAAAACAGATTGCTCGTGTTACCACCGCCGGCAACAACTCTCGCTCGACATTGCTTGCAGATAATAGTTTTCTGCTCAAGGTCCGACTTTTTAAACCCAAACCACGTCCAGATGATGGACGAAGCACCTTTCTTTCTAACTAATTCTTCTTCTTTGTTTGCATCGGGAACGGGAGCTCCCGCATCATGCTCGCTGCCTTCCATTTCACCATGCATCTTCAGAAAGCATGCGTCTGTTTACGTCGAAATTTACGTTGCACTACTCACATGTTCTTTTTTAGTAGCCAATAATGGACCAACTTTTTCACATCGTCTTTTTCCACAAACTAGTTTATTATCTTTAAATGGCAGCGCGCAGTTCGCTAGCTTTGTGTGTTACATTTGTAAATGTGAAAAAGTATTTTTACATTCAAAAAGCCTAAAAGTAGCCTTCTACCGGTACATCCGGTAGAGTCAAATCTCTACCTTGGCACGGATTTCTACCGGTATACCGGTTCAACCGTTATACCACCCACCCCTACTCATAAGCCTATGTAAACCAAGCCGGCACACAAAAAGCCTGTGCTATCAGTGTTTTTTTTTTTTGTTTTTTTTTTTGTAACCACACACACAGACACACACACACACACACACACACACACACACTGGGTCACCACCCAGATATGGACTAGATAAGACCGGAGTCCAGCTGATAAGAGCTGAGAGTGAGAGTCAGTTTCTATGGTCCAGATACTGGCCAGCGGGTTCAAGGATAGATGGCATTAATATTACAGTCTGTGTTGCCAACGCCAGTGGAAAGATCTGTGAAATCATTTGCCACCGCTCCACAGTAAGGCCAAGGCTTTTCAGGACCAGGGCTAACTTAAAATGTTTCTAACACATGACCAAAAGGCCCGTTTCCTCGTTCATCACTAAGTATCTGTTGGCAACCTGAATGGAAAAAAGAACCACAGGAATTTTGATTTGAGACTAATTGATCCCCCTTCCCATGTGACAGTAACGTGTGTCCTGGGTCGGATTGTAGTCCGATCAGGCAAACCAACTACAAAAACGGAAATAAACCAAATCAAACAAGCAGCTCAAGATAGTCACTTGGTAAAAAAAAAAAAGGGATTGACAGGGACAAGCAGGTGTTTACTGTCAATTTCAAAGGATGTAAATGTTACGAGAGGATGAGCTCTGGCAGGGGGAAAGTGGAATCTGATTTCAGTGTGTATACCAGAAGTGTATTTTAATGCAATCCATCACATCTAGACACAATCCGGATACGAGACCACGTTAATTCGAGGTGGAAAGAAGGCCGTTGACTGATAAGAATAATAGCCCTGTTGTAGAATGTTACCATTTAATGTAAAATATGGGCCTTTAGCCCATGTGGATGTTGGAAGTTTTAGTCTGTTTCAGATAAAAACGGAAATAATACAGACTCTTAAATATTGAGCTGCTCTGGGTGTATTTGTCTGCCAGGGAATTGAACTATTAAGACGTTTGTCACATCCATAAATGAAGGAATTTCAGTTTTGTTTGAACCCCCTCTGAGGAACAGCTGAAGCACACACACACACACACACACACACACACACACACACACACGCACACACACGCACACACGCACGCAAACCTCTTGCTTCTCCATGTGTTTATAAAAAGGAGGTTGTCCCACTTTCCCTCTCGCCTCCGTGTTCTCGTTCAGTAATTTCGCCGGCGTGATAGGTAATTGGTGCGAGCACGGAAAAATCTGCAGCCGCGCCGCCGTCTCTTGAAACAAGCTGGAACGAGAGGGGGAAAAGAGTCGAGGGGGCAGAGAGAAAAATGGAGAGAAGATGGAAAAGAAGGAGAAGACAGGAGGTAGGTTGGGGGGGGTGGGGGCAGTGGTTGTAGGTAGGTAGGTAGGTAGGTAGGTGTGAATTCACATGCGCTGATTTTCTTCACGCATTCTTGTTAAAGGGGCATAAACAATACGCCCGGGAACGGCTGAATGAGTTTATTGTCCCACATGAAGGATAAGAGGGAAGTCCATTCAGCGCAGGTGGAAGAGGAAGGCGAGAAAAGACAGAGACCTTGGAAAGATAATGAAGAGAGGCGAAGACTAGATGGACTGGCAGCCTGTGTTGAGTTTCTGCTGGGTAACCACTGGTAAAAAGAGGAACTGAATTGCCTCGCAATCGATTAAGATCGCTATGAAAATTTTGCCAGAATGGGCTCTGCTCCTATTTTGAGAGGAGAGTGGCTCAGAGACTAGGGGGGGGGGGGAGAGCGAGAGAGAGAGAGAGAGAGAGAGAGAGAGAGAGAGACTAACTAGGACAAGTCCTGAAAGACCATTGTACTTCTTTTTTCATTGGGTCTCCAGTGCATTCAAAACTGCTATCTCACTGTTGCCCTCCCCATCTCGTTCTCTTGCTTCTCTCTTTCACACCCTCTCTCTCTCTTGCTAAGGGGCCAGTAACCCAGAGATTGATCTACTGTAAACATCACAGTCAATGGCCACTTTGTTTGTGCCCTAAAGCAGGGGCAAGGGACCACCAGGGGTCCTTGAAGGAGTCGCAGGGGTTCCCCAAGCAAATTGAGGAAAACTTTAAAGTACTAATGCATTTCAAACATTTTCATATAAATAAATGTCGGTGTGTTTTGCTGCTCTCTACTGATATAACCTGTGATTCAACCTCTAGCCACTTCATGAAAGCTTTTACATTTGCTGTTCTAAACACCAGGTGTCGGGTAGATCTTTCCTGGGGAATATCCTCTGTTGCACGGGAAGTGATCGGTGATGCATCACTTCCTGTGCAACAGAGGAAGTGATGCGTCACCGATCAACGCTTCCTAATGAAACCTTTAGGTTGAAGATGAAGGAACCTCTGGGCAAGTAAGTTAGGCTATAGGCAGGACAGGGCCTTTAATGTAGCTATTGGTGAATCCAGGTCGTCTATCTCACGCATGACATGAGGTGTACCCCAGGGGTCCGTCCTGGGCCCAATATTATTCTCCATGTATATGCTACCTCTCGGCTGAGAATGCTGGGTGGATGTGTCACAACTTCTTACAATTCAGAAAAGTCTGAAGCTGAAATTAGACAAACATGTCATATTAGTTGTGCAATCCTGTTTCTTACAACTATGGAAAATTTCTAAGATCAGGCCAAACTTTCAAATAAGAACCTGTTATTCATGCTAGCTCACATCTCTCCCCGACTACTGTAATTCATTGTACACCTGCTTAAGCCAGCAGAATCTTTGTAGACTGCAATTAGTCCAGAATGCTGCAGCCAGACTCCTCACGAGGCTTCGCTGGCTACCAGTTCCTTTTAGGATTGATTTTTAAGATTTTACTAATCACTTTTAAGGCACGGGCAGGCCAAGCACCCAGCTACATTACAGAGCTTTTAACCCCTTACGACCCTAGTCGCAGCCTGAGCTCCTCTGGCAGAGCGTTTCTGGTCGCTCCTCAAACCATATTAAAGACCAAGGGCTTTCTCCATCAGGGCCCCTAAATTCTGGAACAACCTGGCTGAGGAGATCAGGCTAGCCTCTTTAAATCTCTTTTAAACATTTTTTTTGTGTATCCATTTGGTGGAGCCTTGACCCCTGTGTTACCAGACCATACACCTCTACAGTCACCAAGGCAGCATCGACAACTGGGTGTCGCTCATTGTTCTGGTGCCTCATGTTCTCGTGTTTTTAGGTGTGAGCCAGACAATAGGCATGTTTAAATGAAAGGGGGTCTTTCCTATGTGTGTATGAGTCAAACGATGAGTGTGTCTTTGCCGAGAAGGGGAAGGCAGGGGCCCGCAGAAAGGGTGGTCTCATGTTAATGGGGGCCTACAGAGGCAGACAGAAAGACAGTGTGTCAGGACAAGAGAGAGCTGTTTGTGGAATAGAGCCCGATTCAGGATACAGTATAGTCAGTGTTTAACAGAGCTGAGGTACAGATGAGTTCACTGTATCTAAGTGTGTGTGTGTGTGTGTGTGTGTGTGTGTTTGGGAGAGGGGGAGCGTGGAGGAAGGTTAGGAAGTTTTATGGGTTTGGAGCCGTTGCATTTTTTGCTTTGTCATTTCCTCAACAACTGTTAGATGTGTGTGTGTGATCCGTTCAACTTTATCCAAACAGCTTGGCTGACGTACTGGCAGTGGGCATATCCTACTATGGTCTGTAACAAAGTTGACTCTGTGGGTGTGTGTGTGTGGGTGTGTGTGTGTGTGTGTGTGTTTGTGGTTTGATTAACCGGAGGGGGGAAAAACTTTCCTTTACTAGAAGTAGTTGATTTCTGGTGTGGCCACAGAGCTTATTGATTAGACGGTGATAAGAGGTAACCCGCTAAATGCAGTTCAGCATTACAGTGTCTCGCGCTGTGGCTCAAGTAGACATCTTCGGCATCGCAAATATGTCAACTATGCCGGCGTTTGGTCTTTCTCTTGTCTTCTTTTTCTCATTTCTCTTTCATCCCATTCTCTCATGTTTATCCATGTGCACGGCTTTGGCCTCGGTAAAGTAAATTCTCTTGAATCTTAAGCCAGTGGAAACTCGGTGTGTGTCTCTTTCTGCTTTCTCCTGTTTGTTTTTTGTGTGTGTTTAGGAGTGTGAGAGCGACTGGTTGTACGTGAGGCCTGGTGACGTTAGTCAAAGGTGGTTGTTGTCAGCATGTTTGCTCATGTCTAGTTTGTATGTGCGCTGTGCTACCGTATGTTCACTTTGGGGAAGTTGCCACCCGCCGAATGCTGCTAAATCTTTGCTGTAACTTGGTCTAATCCAGCGGCCACTTTGGCAGGTAACCACTCATCATTTGGAATCCTATTCTATTCCAAAATACCTAGTTAGCTGGGAAGTGGAACAAGTGGCCGGTTCATTTAATGTGATACTTTCTTGATCCTTTGTCGGGAAACTCTCTTTTGTTTTGCCCCAGAGGTCAGAGTCAGCTGTAGAAGCAGCCCTGCAGCTGGGAGGGATTCAGTGTCTTGCTCAAGGACAGTTACATGCTGGGATGGGATCCTATTGAAGGAGAATGTTTTGCTTTTTGTAACCATTTAGCTTTTAGTAATCTTTAGTAATCTTTTCACTGTAACTGAAGTAGAAGTTGACAAGGCATGTTGAGGGAAAGTGGGTACGATTTTAAAAAGATAAATTACAAAATTTCATCACAAAATAAGTCCTAGAATTGACGATATATGACAGTGTAAGAGTATCTGAGGGTGGAATCTTCCTTTTTAACCACATTTAATTTGCCTAATCTAGAGGAACGGAAATATTGAAAGCAGTTGAGTCAGAACAAGTCAATGCACGGGACAGTCTTTGTAAATATACATAAAGATTTAGTCAAAACCAGTTGTTCCCAGAAGAACTGCCCAAGGCACTCGTTGCAAAAAATGAAAACGCCTTTATTTCACATGTGCAAGAGCACATTTTACAAGAGTAAAAATATTGGTCCAATGCATTGCGGCCTAGTCTGGCCTTCACCAGGGAACAGTGCACAGCAACAGACAACGGCATATCTAGGAAGCACGATAGGTGGAGTCAGACTTGCTGTCAGGTCACATGACCACCGGGTAATAAAGAATACAGGTAAAGAATGCATAAGAAACTGCCGCCAGACTGAACCATACTAGATAAAAAGGTCACGGAAACCAGTCGGATACAAGCAATCAATCAACCCTATGTTTATGTTATCAATCATCTATCAGTTTTGTTTGGAACTACAGCAAATTTCAGTCATATACATATACCGTATTTAATATTGATCCTGTAACCAAACCGAATCGTATCGAGAGGTCCTTGATAATACCTTGCTTTCCCATTATGCAGCGGGCAGTGATGTGATACCAGGAAGAGGAAGTATGCCTTAGTCAGAAGAGAGGGAGCATGTGCCAGTGACTCAGCCAGCCGCCCAGTCAGCCATCCACCTTGTTTACATGTTGACAACACATGATGCTGAGCGCCTCTTCCCCTTCAGTCACAGCAGCAGCCTCTCACACAGACGAGGCTATAGGCTGGATCAATGGGGTTATTGTACCATAGGCTGAGAAACCGGTGCGCCTCAGTCATGAGTTAACGGGTGATGATGGGATGACTTCTACATGCATTGGTCCTAAACAGGCTGTTTATGACTGCAGAGCCCAGAACGGTTCAAGAGGCTGGATTTGTGTTATGCTGAAGGTGCTATGTGTACCATTTTTAATCTCTATATTTGTCAGACTAATTGTGATACCTTTTGTATATTTACCGTAAACAAGTGAGACCGTGGTTGAGACGATTGGTAGCCTCTGTCTCACACCGGTGGTATTGTCAGTGCTAGCTCACAATTAACACCACCTTTCCCATCAACTCCAATTCTTCCTGTCACAAAGATGTTGAGGTTTTCTTTGTTGCTTTACTGAAGAGGATAAACACGGTGACAGTGATTTTTGTGAGAAACTGAAAGCTTTAGCTTCGTTAGCGCTGGAAGAACTGTGTCCCTCTTGTTGCTTTGTGCTGTAAAGCAACTCGGTGCCACACAATGTAAAATGCTGTGTAGAGGCTGGTCAATCTTCTTTTGTTTACAGTGATCATATTAATCCATCCACGTTAACGGGCAAATGTTTTATTGATGTTAAAATGCTATCTTCTTTAACAAGCTGTGTGTTACACTCTTATTGTCCTCTCCGTTGGTCCCTCTGCTGTCGGCTGTCGGTGAATTTAAATCAGAATTTGTTCTGTTTCT
Organism: Hoplostethus atlanticus; assembly: GCA_034670405.1. Taxonomy (NCBI): domain Eukaryota; kingdom Metazoa; phylum Chordata; class Actinopteri; order Trachichthyiformes; family Trachichthyidae; genus Hoplostethus; species Hoplostethus atlanticus. The sequence continues at coordinate 683,593 of JAXDDX010000139.1, read as the reverse complement.
ATGTTGGTAATGTCATTCTTTTCTTTTCCTCTCTTCTCTCCTCACAGACGGTTCCCTCCCTAAAGAGCCAAAAGGAGATGTATCAAGTCAGATAGCAGGTAACACAAGCACACACACACACACACATACACCTCCATCCTCCCCATGTTCTGTGTGTGTGTGTGTGTGTGTGTGTGTGTGTGTGTGGTAGGGAGTGAGGGAGTGGTGTGTATTTCATCTGTTGCAACGTGAAATGTTTATTGGGCATAATATGCTGGAATGGTACACACACACACACACACACACACACACACACACACACACACACACACACACACACAGAGGATTCATATTTCACTGTTCCCAGTGACATAGACAGGTCATCATCAGCCATAATCTGCCACAGACTAGCATGTTTCCCCTCCTCCCGTCTCCTCCTCTCCACCTCCTGTCTCCGTGGTGACGCCAGGCTCACCACGATGAGTGGAGATGAACGATGCCAGCAGCCCTCGTTCCTCTCCCTCCCCCCTTTCCCTCCTTCCACCCTCCAGTCCTTTACCTTTTCATTTTACCTTCGGTGTGTTTTATGATTTATCCCCCAGTTTGTCTTTCTTTCTTTTTGAATTCATCATATTGTCCTGATTCCTACCAGCCATGGCTGTGATCATACAGAGCAGAAAGTAGTATTATTATTGTAAGCCATAAATAAAAATGTGAGAAAATAGTTATTGTAGCTGGATAGTTAAGAAAGTATGTTTTTAAAAGTGTTCTAAATGGGGGTAGACCGATATATCAGTTTGCTGATATAATTGGGTCAATATTGGCCCGTCAGTGACGTCCACCTCAGATATGATGCAGTGTGATTACAAATTGAATGAATTCATTCTAACGTGACATTTGCATCACTTTCATGCTATTTCATGCTATGCTGGATTTCAATGCCTCCTGTGGTCTAAATGCTGTTTCAGGGGCCGTTCCACCCTGATAGAATAAAATCCACTGCGTACTTGTCATTTTGCGCAAAAATGGTCAAATTCGACAATCCTGAATATCAGCAAAAAAAATATCGGCTGTTGGCAGCTTCAATCCAAAAATATCTGTATCGGCTTTGAAAAATCCATATCGGTCGAACCCTAGTTATAAAAGAGGACACAGAGTTGGCAGGTTGTTTCAGAGCCCCGGGGCCCTGATGGAGAAAGTTCCACTATGAGAAAGGGAGAATGAAAACAACATGAATGCAATAACATCTAGACAACACCGGCTTCATGGTTACTGTTTTACTAGTGTGGTTGGTGTCGTCAGGGAAGTGTTTTTCTTTTGCTTCCTGGTGTTTGCCAGCTATTACTTCCTGGTTTAGGCGGGGCTGCGTGTGTGTGCGCGTGCGTGCGTGCGTGTGCGTGCGTGCGTGCGTGCGTGTGTGTGTGTGTGTGTGTGTAGGGGGGGGGGAGGAGGTTGTTAAGCCAGTCCATCTGTTGGCCTCCTCTGCCACTGGTTTGACTGGGCAGGTGGAGAGGAGTGGAAGGGAGGGGAGGAGGGGTAGCGGTGTTATGTAATAATGTTAATGCCTTTGGAGCTCGACAGATGTGCTGAGAAGTGCATTTAGTAAGAGGCGGACGGGGGGGTGGCGCGGGGGGGGGGATTTAATCCACTTCCATCACTGTGTTTCTTTCTCGTTTTTTTTCTCCTTCCTCCTCTCTTTATCTGTCTCTCTCTCTGTGTTGTCACGTTGGATGGATGGATGGATGGATGGATAGATGGATGGATAGATGGATGTATTCGGCTTGGTAGCTCACTTGGCTAAGGCACATACCATGTAACTCACACAGTCTGGCTCGTCTGGAACCAGTCCACCAGCCCAGTCCACCTCAACTGGTTGACAAGACTGGTGCAAGGAGTCAAATATGAAAGTACTTTATAAAGCATTGATAAAATACAGTGGATGTTTTGTGACACTGCTTGATGGCTTTTGTTGTTCGTATCATGTTAGTATCAGATTTTTAGATGCTCAAGTTAGTATTGGTCTTGAAGTCAAAACGCTGGTACCAATGGCTCGCTCTCTCTCTCTGTGGTTTGTTGGGATGAGATCAGGTGGCATTGAGAGAGCAGGGCAAATGAACTCTTGGCACCGAGCAACAAGCCATCTTTTCTCCCTCTTCCCCGTCCCTCTCTCTCTCTCTCTCTCTCTGGGCTTTTCACCCCTCCACCCCCTCCCTCCTCCTCTTCAGTGTTTGGGTCGCTGGGGTAACCCTGGCCTGTTTCTACCTTGGTCTGCCTACCCTGCTATTAGAGGTCTGGGCGGATGGAGAGAACAGAAAGAGAGAGAAGAGAAAGAGGGAGAGAGAGGTGAAGGGAAGATGGTTCTCTCTCTCTCTCTCGCTCTCTCTCTCTCTCCATCTCTCCATCCCTCCATCCCTCCCCCTTTCCTCCCTCAGGCCAAAACTCAAGACTGGGGGACAAAAGAGGAAAATGGGGAAGGAGAGTCTGACGGGGCTGGAAACAAACACCCAGGCTGCGCTGTTTAATCGCTTATGCCGTCAGCTTGGTGTTTTTAGATAATGATAGCCCCTTTTCATCGATTGTGCCTGATTTTCAACGTACCATGAAACCAGGCTTAGACCGATATATCGGGCCGATATCGGCCTTTTATAACGTCGTCCACCTCTGAGACGATGGCGGCTCCTCCCCGGCCACAGCTAGTGAATGTGTTTGTGTTGTCGTTCCTGTGTGGTGTGGGAGGTTTTTTTTTTTTTTATTACTAACCAGCTTCAGGGGTGTCAGTCTGTAAAACCTGCAGTGAAACCTGCCTCCCCCTGCCGTAAGGAGCGGATAACCTCCCCTAAAAGAATTTCATTGGTCTGCCTTTCAATGCAGGGTTTTAGTGTCCCATGATGGTCTAAATGCTGCTACAGAGGCTTTCCCACCCTGCCAAGAATACAATTCTTTGCTACACACTGAATCTTTGTAATCTGTAAAAAATGTTGGCACGAAAACGGCCAAATTTAAAAATAGTGACACAATATGTCGTCTATCAGCAGCTTCAATTAGAAAATATCAGTGTCAGCATTCAAAAACCCATATTGGTCATACCCGACATGAAAGAGCAGGCTGTAATTGCATGTACTTCATTGTTAACTAGTTAGGGGTGTGTGTGTGTGCGTGTGTGTGTGCATGTGTGTGCGTGTGCGTGTGCGTGCGCGTGCGCGTGCAGGGGCGTAGCTGGTGCCAGCTGTACCCACAGTGAGCGCATTGTTATAGAGCCACAGCTGTGTCCGATCACAACAGCCAATAAGGTTAGCCCCTCTTGTTTCTCTGGCGCCCAATAGGACGACTCCGTGCGGGGTGGCGGCCAATCACAGCCGCTCCTCTGGGCCCGGGAGGTGGGACGAGAGCCCTGCCAGTCAAAAGTAAAGTAGGCTAACGGCAACGCAGACGGGAGGCGGATAAACACAGTGCTGGCAGGCTGTGAAAACAAAAAGACACAAATGGAGAAAAATAATTCTAATTGAGAGAGGAAGAGAAAAAGATGGAGGGTGTTCGGCGGGGAGAAAGACTGCGAGGGTGGAAATTGAACAGAAGAAAGAAGAGAGGAACAAAAGAGTGAGGCAGACAACGCTGTGGGGAAGAGAGAGCGAGGGAAATGGAGACAAATGTAGAGAGTGAAAGAGATGAACGATGTAGTGTTATTCTCATGGCGACAGGCTCTCCATCTCTTACACGGGAATAGTGGCACCTGCATCAATCACACACACACACACACACACACACACACACACACACACACACACACACACACACACACACACATTTGCCAGTGTTTTTTGTCACCTGTCCCGTTGTTTTTGCTTCATCGTAGTTGTAGCCCACGTCTCTGTTGCGCCACACAGCCACAGTAGGCAGCAGCTCACGCTTTGGCCTCGTACGAGGGTGTCGGAAAAGTGTGGAATCATAGGAAAACCATTCGCTGCTTTCCCAGAATGTGCTCCACAACTTCCAGACACGTTTGCAAACGGAGTGGCGCGTTTCTCTGCATCCATGTAACCAGAGCGACAGTAATTCACTGCCACAGACGGGGCAGCTTTTAGATTTTTTTGCAGAATGAACGTTTTCATTTAGGCTCGCCCCAGGAAGCACAATTGACGGAGGTTTCTAAGTCGGGAGGTTTTGGACTTCCACTCCACTCCGTTTGCAAACATGTCTGGAAGTTCGCAGAGGTCATATTGACTGCGTACCGCGAGGGACTGATTTCACCGATTCCAAACCAGGGATCCACTGATATGGGATTTGCAGGCTCACATCCTGTGCAGCTCTGCAACCACCATTACCGCTCAAGTATAAATGAAGCTCTCCGTTGAAGCTCATTCATGCATCCTTATGCTGAATCAATCCAGGTTCAGGTCATCCCATCGACAAATCAGTGTAGTATTGATCAATTACGCAATGCACTTGCGATCAGACAGGCTGCATCATATCCACCAGAGAGGCGGACCACGTCGAGGTTATCAGGTCTGTAATAAAAGGTCAACGTGGGCCCCGGTATGTCTGCCTCAACCTATTTCAGACTCTCCAGACACCCCGTAGCTTCGAGGAGCGTCAGGGATCAGGATCCAGGTCAGAGGTCCGCGGTCATGGACGCTGGCTCTATTCCCGTCCACTCCCTCAGCCCCAGGGAATTCCTGCCATTCCCACACATCCCGCAGTACAGAATTCCAGACGCGCTGTGAATGTGGGAAGTCTGCAGCTATGCAGAACTGCACAGGCGCAATAACACACACACACACACACACACACACACACACACACACACGGTTCAGGTTTCTCTTGACCCATAACAGCTGGTTTGGAACCAGTGTGTTCAAGTCAGCTGCTGGTAAGGACCATTATGAGATTACCCCTGCATGTAACTGGCCTTATATCAGATGGTGAGTAGACTGTGTGTGTGTGTGTGTGTGTGTGTGTGTGTGTGTGTGTGTGTGTGTGTGTGTGTGTGTGTGTGTGTGTGGTATGCAGGCAGCTTTTCCCCTCCTGCTGTCCACACCACCCTTCCCATTTGTCTTGGTCCAGGCAACTGTTGCATTCTCTCTCTCACACACACACACACACACACACACACACACACACACACACACACCCCCGCCCTCACTGGGGTATTTGTCACGCTGTCTCCGGGGCAGTCCTGTAAGGGTGTTGTTGAGTAAATTGCTTTTTAGTTTTAGCCAGTCTAATGCCCACTTGACCTCTCCGACGCCCCTACAAGTCTCACGCCTCTGAGGTGTGTGCCGAGTGTTGACGCATTCTCTCCCCCCCACACACACACACACACACACATACACACACCCTCCCCATTAACCATCCTGCTCTGACATAATCGCTGTGGTATGGTAGTTTCCATGCAGCAAAAGATGTTGGACGTTTCTGGCATCGCCCCCCTCCCCCTCCCCACCCTCTCCTCTCTCAGTTAGGGGTTCATTCATATCAGTGGTTACTGTGTCTTACTAATACCCATTTCACACCGGACTACTGACTCCGGGGGGGGACTTTCATCGCGCTGCATTATCTTGTCATGTGGGAAAGTCGACGGATTCGAGAACTTCCTACCGAATACCGTCGACCTCAACCTCCAGGTGGTAAATACTACTTCGGATCTCAAGGTTTTGGCGACGATTCCTCCGACTTGCTGACGCCACGAACAAGGAAACGCCCGTAGTAGAGTGTAGGTAATGACATACTCATTTCAAATGAAAATGAACAAATTCAATCACATAAAAAAACGCCACGGCACGGTTTGACCTCCTCAACACTTCCACGTTGTTGAATCAAGCCGTTCTGACAGCATGCTGTAATATTCCTGTAATAACGTGTGTGTTAAAGGGGTATTTGGGACACCGAGACGGGGGGGGGGGGGGGCAACACTGCGGCCAGGACGGGCCTGACAGTACTAGAGCACACACACATGCACTGGCTGAACGTGTGCAGTCCCTTGTAGCATGCCGACAATTCAAATGGAGTTATTGTGAGTGCACACGGCATGGACACTTTCCCCAGACGGTCCCACTTTTCGAACCCTTAGGCTGCCTCTGGTGTGTGTGTGTGTGTGTGTGTGTGTGTGTGTGTGTGTGTCCAGTCCTCTACCGACTGTGAGGGGTTTCCTCCTCCATCCGAAGGTGCCCTACTCCCTCTAAGCAGCTTCTCTGGTTGAATAAGTGCAGTGCAGGCATTATTATTACCCCACCCGCACATTCAGGATTAACCCCCCCCCCAACCACACACACACACACCCCACTCCACACATGCTCAGGCGTCTCATCGACAATCCTTAACACCCCCTCCATCCCAAAAGACATGGAAAAGATTAGCAGCTCTCCTAAAGCCACAGGAGGTGCACAGTGAGAGTCTTGCATCTTAAGCACTGGTAATATACAGCAGTACAGTGGTCTGTTCGCGCTGATAGCCTTTATTATAGCGTTTATTGGGGAAATGTTTGCTCCGGCTTTTCCGTACGGAGGCGCGGAAAACCTCAAAATGGGAATTTTCGGTCTCTTGGATTTTTGGTCACTTGGAATACCTCCTTCGGGAATGCCAGGATTAACCTCGGCTGCTCCGTCTCTGCCCATCGCAGGGCCGCGATCCCTTCGCCTCGTCGGGCCGTTAGCCTCTTTTTAGCGTTAGCAGCGGACTACGTTTCCCATCAGCCGGAAAGTTCAAATCCCCAATAATTTTTGGGAATTTTCTTTTTTTTAAAGAGGCGCTTTCTAGGATGACATCCTCGGCGACCAATCACAAATGGCGGTATGCCCAGACAGGCTCCGCCCTCATCCAGCTGACAGGTACGGCAGCTGGTCTCCTTCTCCTCCTCTTCCTCAGAGAACCGATTTTGTCTTCCTCCATATTGTTTTGACTGCAAGGAAAAGGTCAAAGAGAGAGAGAGAGGGGGGCAGAGGAATCATCTGTCTACTTCATGACTTTCCCCCTCCTTCCTTCCCTCCTCTCTCTCGCTCTCTCTCGCTCTCTCTCTCTCTCTCTCTCTCTGGTTATGGCGGGATGACGTCGTCTTACCAACAATTTCTCTTTTCCTTGCTCACTCCTTTTTTATTTTCTCATCCATCCTTGCCGTTGCTTCTCCCTGGCAACCAGAAATCCCTCATTCTCCAGCATGCGTGTGTGTGTGTGTGTGTGTGACCTGGCCACTCTATATTTAGCTTCTGTGCCACTTTCTACAGTCCCAGAGCTCAGGGTGTGTGTGTGTGTGTGTGTGTGTGTGTGTGTGTGTGTGTGTGTGTGTGTGTGTGTGTGTGTGTGTGTGTGTGTGTGTGTGTGTGTGTGTGTGTGTGCATGCGTGTGTGTGTGTGTGACTTAGCTGTTTTAAACTGAACAATCAAATCAAGTATTACTGTCTTAAAGCTACAATTTGCAACTCTTCGCCTCGAGACAGAACACCTGTCGCTCGTCTTGATGCACCCTCTACCTTCAAGCTGCATCCAGCCTCAGGCGAAGGTGACTGGCGACTGTAGAGCCACCATGGGCGCTGAAGAAGCAGACGGTCTGTGTTTTTGAAGAGGTCTCGGCTGCTGCACCTTTTAAGCTTCTTACTTGTTATTTCATTTCATTACATCGTTCCAATGTCCATTTGGAAATTGGCAGGAAAGAAAGCATTAATGAATTACTGTAGAATACAGATCCAAAACCATTTCAAGCCCCATTTAAAATCAGCACAGTCTGACTGTGGTCAAAAGAGGAGGAAGAGGAGGGTGGGTGGAAGGTTTTGGGGGTTGAATTTGTGTGTAGCGGTGTACAGGGGACGGTGTGTTGTCTGGGCTGACCCTAATCCAGTGACTGTTGCATTGCTGTACAGTAGTGAATTCACACTGCACTACAAGGCAGTCACTGTATCTCTACACACACACACACACACACACACACACACACACACACACTCCAGGCAATGGCGGCTTGCTCCCCGTCAGCTTGTCAACTTTAGGTTTATCCTTGACCTTTGCTTATCATACGGGTCAGTGGCAGCCAGCCAATCAGACAGCGAGTTTGTGTACGGCAGCAAAGATGGTTTCAGAAGATGAATCACTCCACGGCAAAAAAAAACTGCACTGGGACGGACTGAGCAGAGTTAATAACCCTTCAATAATAGACATAGATAATGTTCTGTAAATGAACAATAATCATGAAATCATCATTGGTAGATGTGATACTGTAAATTATGAATCAGTTAATAAGCTGAAGAATCATTAAATAAATATCACTAGTTATGATACTGGAGATTAATAATAATGAGCATTTCTAGATGTTTCTACTGTAAATTGAGAATTAAATAAGCATGACAGGTATGAGACTATCAATTAATAGTAATTAAATAATCATCATCATCTCCATGATGGCGGCAGCCGTCGTTGCTAGGAGACTTGCGATGCACATGTCAAGCCTCTCAGACTCTCAGCCTCTGGGAACCATAAATGCACCAGAGTGAGCGCTCGCTGTTTTTTTTACTCCTCTCCAACAAACCATCTATTAAGATGTACCGGCTTATGCTGTGCAGACCGGGTGCGGTGGGAAATGTAGTTGATCATGCTAATCTGTTTTGTGGCACCCTGAGGGGGGACGGGAGACGCACGAGGGGAGGAGGAAAAAAAGGAGTAAAAATAGAAGAAAAGAAATAGATTCTCATCCATCTCCTCCGGTGGTGGAAGGAATTAGCATCTCGTTAGCATACATCCATAAATACAACGGCATGCTGAGAGCAGAGACTGGAGTACAGTACGGGGGGGGCGGGGGGGCGGGGGGCGGTTCTCAGTCTTGGATTTGCAACATAACAATCGAAAAAGGCCTACAGAGGGATTAGTGTCAGACCTCCCTTTTACTCATTATGTAGTACATAGTAACTCTGTGTGTGTGTGTGTGTGTGTGTGTGTGTGTGTGTGTGTGTGTGTGTGTGTGTGTCACCAATACACCCCGCTATAAGGCGCTGTCGACTTGCTCTGCACAGAGGGAGAGAGAGAGAGGGAGAGTTGGATGACATCATCTCTTTTCCTCTCTCTAATGGGGATGTTGTCCTGAATAGGTCAAAGCACATAGATTGATTATCGTGTGTGTGTGTGTGTGTGTGTGTGTGTGTGTGTGTGTGTGTGTGAGTGACAGGATATTGATGGTCCAAACGGAGAGAGGGAGCATCTTGACAGTAAGACAGGATGGTTAAACGCAGGGTGTCTGCAGGTCCTGGAAGAAAAGTTCTCAGTCTCACATTTGATTATCTCAATTCAAGGCCTCCAAAGTCCTCAGATACTTGAATCAAAGGTCACGCCGACCTCTGATGGGGTCAGTTTGGTTTCATTTTCACCTTCATTTCAGTGGAGAAGTTGGCCATGCGTCATCTTAACTGGCATTAACTGGCAGCTTGATGAAAGTTGCAGTCACCCTGTGAAAGTCCACAGTGGTTGATGGGAGTCCAACGTAATTTCTCAGAAAGTCTTATAGGACTACTTCCTTTTTTCATTTTCATACTTAATAGTTTAAATAGTGATGAGAGAATGAAGGAGGTGTGAGACAGAGGCTGAAAGAAAGATGGAGGGCATTATTGAGAGAGTCAAACAGACATACAAGAGCTGTTGACAGGCCTAGAGAGAGAGAGAGACGAGTTGAAAGAACTATGGAGGCAGCGATGGAGAGGAGGACTGAGGAAGTCACTGGGATGTATTAGGAGGAAAAAAGGCAAGGACAGAACGAGGGAAATAAAAGCCTGGAGACAGGATGAAGAAGAAATAGAAGAAAGAGGTAGAGAGAGAGAGAGAGAGAGACAGTCAGATGGTATGACTGGTCTGGACCATCATTCACACAAACTAGAAATCTGTTCTGTCTAAAGGACAAAGTGTGTGTGTGTGTGTGTGTGTGTGTGTGTGTGTGTGTGTGTGTGTGTGTACGTTGAGGTTAAGCGTGTGAGATTGATCACACCGGGGCGCTGTGTGTATATGCGGGGGTTATCTAAAGGACGTTTCACTCATCCAAGATCTCCTGACTGCCATTCATTCTCCTCCGACAGAAAATTAGCAGCACAGCTGGGGGGGGGGTGCGAGAGGGGGGGTGGTCTTCAACACCACCACACCCATGGGATCCAGCTTGACAATTTATAGGGTTACAATCCATTGTTCAGGTCATCGCTGTGGTGGTTTTTTGCCCTGTGACGTCTTTCTCCTTGGATTTTCTGTTGATGGAGTTTGCGTTTCTGTAGGTGGCGCTCTTTTCTTCGTCTGTTCAGCCACTCATGCTAACTACCCAGTTTACTACTTCTCTTTTTCCAAATAAAGTGCTGTCGCTGCTGCTGGGCAAATTAAAACACATCACTTCCTGTGCAGCAGAGGAGGGGTTTTTTTTCCTGGAAAGAACAGCAATCATGAACTGACTGTAGATGAAATCACTGTTGTATGGAATCACTCGGCGCTAGCGAGAAGCGAGTAGGCACATTTATTTCTACGGAAATGTCACCCGTTATTACTTCGCGAGAAGGCCAACAAGCTGCCGGTTGAAGGGGGTGATTAGAGCTACTATTTCCCCGTGATGTTAGAAAACCTGACAACACCGGTTTGTAGAGAGCGTGGAGGGAAATCCTGAAAGCCGTGATATTTTCGCTTCCTGGATTCGAAACACGCCGGCAATTGACGCCTCCGCTTTCTAGTGTTGCCGCTGGTGAACCCTAATACAGTCCGACTGTGATTTTCAAATCCAGCAACTAACTTCTCTACTAACTGGCCACAATGGCCGGGTACACATCAGAATATACCGGCTCTCCCCTCTGTGTGAACCCGGTTAATAACTGTAATCCTATGCTGTAATCCCGAGTCCAGCGGTTGGCCGAAATGCCCCGACGGAGTTTCCCGTTGCTTTACCCTGCTTAACCTCCTGCAAAGACTTTCAACGGTTCTTTGTCTCCACCAACTTCTCCCCCCCCCACCCCTCACCCCCCGAATCTGGCCTCGCTCGCTTTGTCAGAGCGCTACCGTTCCTCCGACCGCAGCCTCTCCGCTTCCTCCCCTCAGTGTGTGAGCGCGCACGTACAGGCCCGGGAGTTCATGCAGCTCAAGTATGCGTTCATGTCGGTCGGATCAGTCGGAGCAGTCAAGCGCTCATTAAAATCCAGTGGAAATATCTGTGTGTGTGTGTGTGTGTATGTGAGTGAGTGTGTGTGTGGATCTTTCCATCTTTTCCCCTCATGATGCAAGCAGTCTGAAATGGGGCTAAATCCTCCGTCTCCAGAGCTGCAGATCTCCAGATTACAAGTGGACGAAATCTGCTCGCTCCCTGAACGGATCTGCCCTCGAGGAAAGAAAGGCGATGAGCAGTGGAAGAACAGGGAAGAGAAGGAGGAAAGTTTTCTAGGGAGATAAAAGATTGTTTTCCTCCGTCCGACCCTCACTCTGTTCTTTTCTTCTCCTTGTTTCCCCTCCTCCCCTTTTCTGTCCAGGTTTCAGGAGAAATGAGGAGATGAGAGCAATGGAGGTGCTTCCCATCCTCAAAGAAAAAGTCGCGTTTTTGTCAGGTGAGTGTCTGTCTGTCTGTCTGTCTGCTCACAAGCAAATGCCGAACGTGTGGCCCTCTGATCTCTGCAAATAAAGCTAATAAAACATGAGCTATACGTGGCTTAGCATCTCACACGTGCACGTACACACACACACACACTCAGGTGTTAAGAGGCACACACACTCTGTCACGGCTCGTGTCTTTCGCTAGCGCTCTCTCACACTCAGTGGGCGTAATAAGCCATGCTCTCTGCCTGCAAAAACGCGAGGCAGACTGAGGCCCAGACACTTAACTCTTGACCCCTTGTCACACACACAAACACACATTCACACACATAGATGTCCATTGTTCAGCTAGTGTCAACAGGAGTGCAGAACACAAAGAGTGCTACAGCTCCCCGTGTCTTTGCCCCCTCTCAGGGAGGGCTCAGCTATGTCTGAGACACACACACACACACACACACACACACACACACACACACACACACACACACACACACACACACACACACAAAAACTAGAGCTGTGCCAGAGAAAACTCACAGGAGGCCGAGTCGAAGATAGAGACTGCCAAGAACATCCAGCAGGATTATTTGTACAGTGCACAAAAACATTATTCAGCGTGCGTGCGTGCGTGCGTGCGTGCGTGCGTGCGTGCGTGCGTGCGTGCGTGCGCGCCCGTGCATACATGCATGTGTGTGTATTTGCATCTGTGTGCATGCATTTCTAAACTTCACACAGATTAGCATTAGCAAAAGGAATAACGGGTGAAGTGTGTGTGTGTGTGTGTCCTGTTCTCGCTGCTCTTTGCTCTCTTCATGTGCACAGCCAAGGTCACAGTCAGAAACACAACGGCGAGGACGATGACTCAGACAAACACATGGAGAGAAATTGAGAGAGAGAGAGAGAAGAGGGCAGCGTTGCCATAGGAGATGACTTACTGTCAGCAACCACATCCCATAGTAGTCGACTGCCTGAAGTAATTGGCTTTGAAATGAAGGAGGGATGGAGGTAGAGGAGGGGATGCCGGGGAAAAAGGAGGGTAACTGAGCTAAGCCTATTAGCCTGGATCCGGCCCCATTAATAAATCCCCCTCCGCCCCCCTTCACTCATGTTTGCCTGGTCGCCACGTGAGCGTTTGATTCTCTCCTCCGAGCAGCCGGGCCGAGCCTGCAGGCGCGCGGCAACCCGACTGAACTCGCTAATTTGCGGGCCGGACGCCGTCAGTCCGTGTTTACATGTCGCCACGCGAGCAAAGAAACTCTTCGCCGCGGCGGCCGGTCACGAAATAGGATCAAGGCCGAGCACTGAAATACTTCAGATCCCGTGATCCAGGCTATACAACTGTTATAGGCAGAAGTACTTCAGTGGAGATTCAAATACATACAGAAAGTATACAGATAAAAAAATATATCAAATATAGTTAAATTCAGCTTTTACTTTGTAATTTGAACGCAGTACCTTTCTTTTCTGTGAATTTGAATTGACTTACTGTGTTTCAGGTTACTATTTTGCAAGCATTAAATTTCTATTTCCTCTCCTCCGTGTGTTAGGCGGTGTCTGCCATGCGCTGGGTTGAATCGCCCTCTGTTTTGATCCGGTTCATTTTGACACACATTAAAAGTGCAAGTTACACGGTTGACGTCCAATTTCCGGGAGAAAAGTTAGCTCCAAACCGCACCGAGGCTCGAGATGCATTGAAGAGCCGCTCCAAACCAGGGATTTCCCAAACACTTGCCATCTCACCGAAAGAAGTAAATATTATGAGAGGAAGTGACACGTGCAGAATTCTGCTTTCTGACGAAGGAGAAAGGAAGTCAGCGTTGTACTAGGGTTTGACCGTTATGTTATATTTGACTATAAATCTGATATGGCGGGCCCCACGTAACCCTACACTGGTTGTCTGTGGGAAGCCTTTAACCTGAGGTGATTCTAATGTGACATTTTGATGTGATTCCACACAAGCATGCAGGAGTTTTATTATTATAGTATGGGTGGAGGGTGGGGGGTGTCTGACCAGGGATCATTCATTTCTTCATCTGTCTGTTACTCACACGCGATATCTGAGTCACTGCTGGTTGGATTTTGACGGAACATGATTCACCTCAATCTGATTGGTGTAAGGAGGTCATAACACTAATTGGCCCAGAGCAGGACTGCATCATTCGTGGGGGAAAACATGTTTACTATTACCTTGTTATTAGTATTATTATTATATATGGGTTTCAAAGGACAGTTTTGATGTCCCATGCTCTAAATGTCTCTAAGCTTTCTGCGCTGCCAAGAATAAAAGTCTGGGGCAAACGCTGGATATTTGTAATTTTTTGCAATTTATTGGCATGAAAACAGTCAAATTTTAAGCTATTGAATATCAGCAAGTATCGACTATTGGCTGCTTCAATCCAAAATTATTGGTATCGGCATCAGCCTTTAAAACTCCACGTCAGTCAAACCCTGGTTTATACCAGAGACACGTTTTACTGTCAGGTGGAAGAGCAGATGCAAAACATGTTAATGGAAGTGTAAAGAAGAGTGTGAAGATGCCCTTTTTGCACTCCTGTTGACTGTCATGCACTAATCTTACTGTGTGTGTGTGTGCTGTGCGTGCGTGTGTGTGTGTTCTCAGGCGGCAGAGACAAGCGCGGCGGTCCGGTGTTAACGTTTCCATCACGCAGCAACCACGACAGAATACGACAGGACGACCTGAGGAGACTCATCGCCTACCTCGCCGGCATCCCCAGGTTTCACATTCACTCTATAAGAGCTGTCGTGTGTGTGTGTGTGTGTGTGTGTGTGTGTGTGTGTGTGTGTGTGTGTGTGTGTGAGAAAGTGTAATCATTTTGCTCTGAAGGAGGATTAGGACGACTTGATATGAAGCAACAGCAAACACCCCGAGCAAGTGGATGAGAGAGAGAGAGAGAGAAAAGTATGTGAGTAGAGCGAGAGGAACGATGAGGAGAGAGGATCATGTGAAGGTAGAGCGAGGAAGGGCTAGAGTGGAGGAGAGAGAGAAATAATTCAGGACCAGTAAGCCTGCCGCAGCTTGTCTGCTGCCAAAAAAACCCTTTCCTTTACACTCCATCACAACAGAGGGAGAGAGGAAAATCTATAACAGAAAGCGAGCGAGGGAGGGAGGGAGGGAGGGATCAGCGGAGAGAGAGCGAGCGAGAGAGAGAGAGAGTGGGAGATTAAAACTGACAGAGGGAAAGAGCGCATGTGTGAGGAGGTGTGTGAGTGAAAGCAAAACAAAGTGTCGCAGTAGCCGAGGCAGTGCAGCAGCAGCAGCAGCAGCAGCAGCAGCAGCAGTGATAATAGTAGTGGTCGTGGACGAGTAGCTCCTCACCTCCCAGGTAGACTACCTCTCTATCTACCCTCTCTCTCATCCGCTCTCTCTCTCCAATCTGTCACCTCCATCTACCTCTATTTATCGTCTTTTGCACTTGTCGTCTCGCTCACTCGCTTCCCGCGTCGGTCCTCCTGATTTTTGTATTATTTTTATTTTTTTATACATATGAAGGCATTCAATTAGTGTAAATTCGCTGTAAATTATTGGATCCCTTTCTTTTTTCTTTTTTTTTTTGTACTTCACATTTCTAACCATCATTTCTCTCCCCTGTAATATCCCGCGTACCTTCGCAGTCTCTCTCTGCGTTGGTGACCAGAGGTGTCGTTCTATTTTGGGAAAGGCAACATCTGCACACTGCCTATCCACTGACAGGCTGCTATGGAGGGAGGGAGGGAGGGATGGAGGGATGGAGGTTTGGGAGAGGATAGAGACGTTTGGAGAAACAGAAGCAACGGAGAATGTTGTTGAAATAGATTTAGTTTCTGGTGGGCCGCAGAGGGAAGGGAGGGGCGGGGGGGGTGAGGTAGCTGGCGAGGGACTGAGATATTTAGGGAAAAAGACGCAATGAAGAACGTGAAATCATCGAGTGGGATTAAAAATAAAACTAATTTTGGCGGTCTGCAGAAAGAAGAGACGGGTGGAGGGAGGGGATGCAAGGGGGGGCAATTTCTAATGGAAGATGATAAAAGTTGATAGAAGAAGAAGAAACGTGCAGTTGAATCATTTCGCTGCTCAAATCACCGAGACAAATCGTGATCGCAGAATAATCTGGATTATCATTTTAGCCCCGGTTGTGCAGCCCTAGCGTGTGTGTGTGTGTGTGTGCGTGTGTGTGTGGTGTTATGTCTGCCAGAATAGATCACTACAGGGAGACGGTGTTGCTGATGCACACATCTGCTGATTTGTGTTTGCAATTTTTTACACAGATTGATTCATTTGTTGCAGGTGTGTGTGTGTGTGTGTGTGTGTGTGTGTGGTGTGTGTGTGCGGTGGTAGTGTGTGGGTTGTGTGTTTTGGTGCGTAGGCTGCTCACAGTATAGAAAATGCGTCATCTCATGGTTTGTTATGATCCTCTCCTCTTACCTGCTCTTCTCTTTTCCTTCTTCTATTTCTCCCTCCCTCCCTCTCTCTCCATCCCTCTCTCATCTTCACCCGCCCCCGCCATCTCTCGGTTTTGCTCTCTCATCTCTCTTCCTCTGGATTATCCACTCTCATAATGTCCCTCCCTGCCTCTCTCTCTCTCTCTCTCTCTCTCTCTCTCTCTCTCTCTCTCTCTCTCTCTCTCTCTCTCTCTCCCTCATCCCCCCCCCTCTCCCCCGCGTCCCCAGCGAGGACGTGTGTAAACATGGCTTCACCGTCATCGTGGACATGCGCGGCTCCAAGTGGGACAGCATCAAGCCCCTGCTGAAGATCCTGCAGGAGTCGTTCCCCTCCTGCATCCACGTCGCCCTCATCATCAAACCCGACAACTTCTGGCAGAAGCAGAGGACCAACTTCGGCAGCTCCAAGTTCGAGTTCGAGGTGAGTCCTGGGAAAACCTCCCCCTCTCACTTTGCAATTTCTCTCCGTTGGGGTGGCGGGGGGGTTGAGCCTCGCGATGCATTCATGGCCATGACGTATAAACCTCATATTTCTTCATCAGTTTATTTGAATGTGATCTCGGCTCTTCCCTTGTTGATCAGCCGGGAAATAATGTACATAGTTTATAGTTTGTTACATAGATGCATAGCAGCACTGCTTATACAACAAGGTGATTTATGAGTATGATCAAAATATTTTGCGCTGCACACATCACCGTACATGGCAGCGACCGACGGCGACCAGTCGGCGAAAGACGTCAGCGAAGGTTGTTTGCGTACGAGACGGGAATCATGGGAGTCGCGTCGCAGCCGAGACGTGAACATTTCTAGTTAGAGGTGAACTTTGTCACGATAATACAACTTTTACTTCCTTATATTAACGAGATACTGCTCAATAAAGAACAGAAAGTCTTTTTTTTTTTTAACTGACGAAGTTTGTAAGGAAGAAATAGAATTTCTGTGAGAAAGTCGACAAAATGAGATGTGAGGACGCTGTGTGTTTTTTCTCCGTCCACTGTCCACTGAGTTGCGATAACGACCGCTACGGCCCCTCGGCGGCAGAATTCATTATCCCCCCCCCCCCGCCCCCGTCCCGCTGCGTTGGATGCATACATTACCAGCCGGAGAGACTCATCAGCTTCAGCGGAATGAAAGTGTTTGCAATGGTGACAGTCGGTTTCCTCTGCCAGCGCCACATCCTGCCAGCTAATTTCATGATGTATTAATGAGAACATCCTCCTTTATGTGCCGTTGACCCTCGGACCGTTTCAAATGTTCAAACTGATTGCATTATTGAGCTGTGCAGTTAACCGGTACAGCGCTGAGAAAACACCGCTGCTTCACCGGGTTCATCGGTGCATTGTTTTATTTGAAGGCTTTTGAAGTTTGCATAGATACCGTGTTTCATTCAGGCCTTCTATTCAGGGTTTAATACGGATCTCCCACACCCTCTGATTTGCTGTCTCAAATATGAGGAGATGATGTTGTAATGATACATGGGGAAACTTCATCTTCTTCATAGAATGGGCGGAGTCTTTTTACTCGATGTACAATGTACTGCGTGTTTCTGTTCCCGAGTGGAAAGTTTTTATTATTAGCCCCCTACTGAAGTTCTGTGTGTGACACCCACACCCACACACACACACACACACACACACACAAAAGAAAGCACTGGTGTGGAAATTATTTGGCTTTGATCACTCACAAACACACATACGCAGGCCCACTATGGTCTGATGGCACTATATTGATTGGTCGATAGGAAATGAAGCCAGCTGCCACAGGGCAGGCTACAATTAACCACCACCTGCCCCGCCACTGTTCTGTTGTTGGTGTGTGTGTCTGTGTGTGTCTGTGTGTAGCGTAGCGTAGCGATAGCAGCGGGCAGGGAGAGAGTTGTCATCTAGTGTTGTTTAACTAAATCCGATACTGGACTGTGGCCAGCACTGCTTTCGCAGGGATTGCTTGTGTGTGTGTGCGTCTGTGTCTATGTGTGTGTGTGTGTGTGTGTGTGACTGAGTGTGACACGGTGCCATTTGTCTGGCAAAATTTTCCGTGCTGAAATGAAACGCCCCACTACTTTCACTGTTACCGCTACCGATCAGCTCACAGCATGTTGGTTTTTGAGTGTGTGTGTGTGTGTGTGAGAGTGTGTGTGTGTTTCTTTCTGGGTCTGTGTCAGGGTTTTTCTCCTCGCTCGGCGAAATGAAAAGCCGCAGTTGGACTTGTTTTGTTAAATCGATCCCCGCCCCCCACCACCACCACCACCACCACCCCCTGTTGAATGTTGAGTGTTGCATGAACGGACGGAAAGAGAAGAAAAGATGCAGCAAAAACATAAAGCAGAAATCTCTTCTTTTTTCATTTCCATCGCCTCTTCGAGCCAACAACTCTGACCGCTTCTCCCTTTCCTCCATTCAACTGAGTACAAATCAATTAACTCCGGCAACAATAGCGAGAGTAGCGGTATCCGTGTTCCTCCCCGGCAGGCGCTCCGGTCTGTTTTACCCCAAGGACAACATTACATTACATTACATTACATTACAGTCATTTAGCAGACGCTTTTATCCAAAGCGACTTACAATAAGTGCATTCAACATAGGTAGGCAAGAAAACTACTAGTCACCAGAAATCGTAAGTGCATTTCCTTCCTAAACAAGCAACTAAGAGCATAACTAGTGTTAAGGTAAGAGTGCAATAAGTTAGCAACCTACTATATCTTAAACAAATGAGACAAATGAGACAAATAAGAGAATCAAATAACAAGAGCTAAGACAAATAAGTGAACCAAATAAGCAAGAGCTAAGACAAATAAGTGTATCAAATGAACAAGAGCCAATAAACAAGAGCTCAGACACATAATTGACGACAAATAGGCAAGGCTAAGAGGAAGAGTCAGGGTAGTGTTTCCTGAAGAGGTGGGTTTTCAGCCTGCGGCGAAAGATGGGCAGCGACTCTGCTGTCCTGACATCAGTGGGGAGTTCATTCCACCACTGCGGGGCCAGGACAGAGAAGAACCGTGACCGTGTAGATCGGCCGCAGGGCCCTCTGAGCGACGGGACAACCAGTCGCCTCGAGGCAGCAGAGCGAAGTGGTCGGGCGGGGGTGTAAGGCTTGACCATAGCCTGGAGGTAAGAAGGAGCTGTTCCTTTCACTGCCCTATAGGCTAGCACCAGGGTCTTGAACTGGATGCGAGCCGCTACAGGGAGCCAGTGTAGAGAACGGAGAAGGGTAGTTGTATGGGAGAACTTGGGGCGGTTGAACACCAGACGAGCTGCAGCTTTCTGAACAAGCTCCAGAGGTCTGATGGCAAACGCCGGGGCACCAGCAAGGAGGGAGTTGCAGTAGTCCAGGCGGGAGATGACAAGAGCCTGGATGAGCACCTGCGCTGCCTTGTCAGTGAGGAAGGGGCGAATCCTCCTGATGTTGTAGAGGAGGAATCTGCAGGAGCGCGTCACTGATGCGATGTTTGCCGAGAACGACAGTCGGTCGTCCAGGGTCACACCCAGATTCCTCGCAGTCCGAGTTGACGTCACCACAGCATTATCAATGGTGATGGCCAGGTCTCGGTGCGGACAGCCCTTCCCCGGGAGGAACATCAGCTCCGTTTTGTCCAGGTTGAGCTTCAGGTGGTGCATCGACATCCACTCCGAGATGTCTGCCAGACACGCAGCAATGCGTGCCTCCACTTGTGTGTCAGAGGGGGGAAATGACAGGATCAGCTGGGTGTCATCTGCATAGCAGTGGTAGGAAAAGTCATGTGAATGGATAACAGAACCAAGAGATGTTGTGTAGAGGGAAAAGAGGAGAGGGCCTAGAACCGAGCCTTGCGGAACCCCAGTAGCGAGCCTGCGTGGTTCTGACACAGACCCTCTCAGCGTCACCTGGTAGGAGCGATCCGTTAGGTAGGATGCAAACATGGAGAGTGCAGAGCCTGAGACACCCATCCCCTCAAGGGTGGAGAGGAGGATCTGGTGGTTCACCGTGTCAAACGCTGCAGACAGGTCCAGGAGTATCAGGACAGAGGAGAGAGAGTTCGCTCTAGCGGCATGGAGCGACTCCGTCACTGCCAGGAGGGCAGTCTCGGTCGAGTGACCCACTTTGAACCCAGACTGGCGGGGATCCAAGAGGTTGTTCTGGTGGAGGTACAAGGACAGTTGCTTGAAGACAGCACGTTCAAGAGTTTTTGATAGGAAGGGTAGAAGGGAAACCGGTCTGTAGTTCTTGACCTCAGAGGGGTCAAGTGTTGGTTTCTTCAGAAGGGGGGGTGACTCTGGCAGTCTTGAAAGCAGAGGGAAAGCATCCAGACACCAGAGACGCGTTGATGAGGTGGGTCAGGAAGGGAAGGAGTTCAGGTGCAGTAGACTGAAGCAGAGTGGATGGGACCGGGTCAAGGGAGCATGTGGTGGGGCGGCTAGATGTAACAAGGTGAAGGACCTCGTCTGGGGAGAGGGGAGAAAAATGGGATAGGGAGGGAGGTGGGAAGGGAAAAGGTGGAGAGGGTGGTAGAGAGGGATGGGTGGAAGGCAGATAGGTGCGGTTGGTGCGCAGGGCACCAGCCGGGGGGTGAGGGAAGGAGGATCGGATATCGTTGACCTTCTTGTCAAAGAAGTTGGCGAAGTCGTCAGGGCGGAGGGAGGAGGTGGGAGGAGGGGGTGGGGGTTGGAGGAGGGAAGAGAAAGTTTCAAAGAGTTTTTTAGGGTTGGAAGCAGAAGTTTGAATTTTAGTGCAGAAGAATGCAGCTTTAGCAGCAGATAGAGAGGAGGAAAAAGTGGAAAGGAGAGATTGGAAGGTAAGAAGGTCCTCCGGGAGGTTGCCATTTCTCCATTTGCGCTCAGCCACTCTCAGGCTCCGTCTCTCAGTACGCACTGAGTCCGACAACCAAGGGGCAGGTGGAGTTTGGCGTGCAGGCCTGGAGGTGAGGGGGACAGAGATGGTCCAGAGAAGAGGACAGAGTAGAGAGAAGAAGATCAGTGGCAGTATCAGGGGATAGGAGAGAAAAAGATTCAGGGGCAGGGAGAGCAGAGAGAACAGAAGAGGAAAGATCAGTGGGAGAGAGCGAGCGGAGATTGCGACGAGAAGAAACCATGTGGGTAGGGAGAGGATGTGAGGGGGGAGAGGAGAGAGAGAGAGTGTAGGACATGAAGTAGTGGTCAGAGAGATGAAGAGGAGTGACGGAGAGGTTGGCAGTAGAACAGTGTCTGGTGAAGATTAGGTCCAGTTGGTTGCCAGCCTTGTGGGTAGGAGGAGATGGGGAGAGGGCTAGGTCGAAGGAGGCGAGGAACGAAAGAAGAAGGTCAAGCTTCTCAGTCTGGATGTTGAAGTCACCGAGAAGGATGAGTCCAGAGCCATCGTCAGGGAAGTGGGAGACTAGTGTGTCAAGCTCCTCCAGGAACTCACCAGCAGGGCCTGGTGGGCGGTACACAACCGCGATGGTGAGCTTGACTGGATGAGAAACAGTGACAGCATGAAATTCAAAGGAGGAAGGAGAGAATTGTGGCAGAGAAAAAAGAGAGTATTTCCATTTGCTGGAAATTAGCAGGCCAGTACCACCGCCTCGCCTCGCAGCTCTGGGAGTGTGAGAGAAAGAGTACACATCTGACAGAGCAGCGGGCGTGGCAGTGTTTTCTGGGGTGATCCAAGTCTCAGTTAGAGCAAGAAAGTTGAGGGAGAGCAGGGATGCGTAGCCTGAGATGAACTCAGCTTTCGGCACAGCCGACTGGCAGTTCCACAGCCCCCCTGCCACCACTTGCTCAACGCGAGTTGAAAGAGTAGGATAGATGAGATTAGTGGGGTCGCGGCGTCTGGGTGTGACCCAGCGTCTGTGCGACCACCGGAAAGAGGAGAGGACAGGAATAGGAAGCAAACACATGGTAGATCACAATACAATGATACGGTTTATGAAGAGAAGAAGCACCAAATCTTCGAAGAAGTCGGGCTTGAAAAAGTCGCCTGTTGCCTTTGTTCACCAAGCCTTCGTTTGCCTGGCGCTTGAAAGCTGGCGCTTTCAAAGCAGCAGTGGTTTAAGACTGCTTCCGCTGATTGCTAATTGTCTGCCAGGAGTGCAGGCCCCTCCCAGACAATTAACAAGGCAATTGGCTTAGCTTGGTGAAACTACCTTCAATAGGGGCTATGACACAAAGAGAAACTGACCAACTAGCAGCTAACAATAGACTACTGATTAAAGCACTACTACTTAAGCAATCAAAGTACAGCTAACAGCAACCTGGTAAGCAAGAAAAATATACTCAAACTATTCTCGATGAGTCAAGTAGTTCAGAATCCCTCCAGAAGTTAAATACACACTGGAGTAAAACTCTGCCTGGACTGACTATAAACCTTGAGTTGTGCAGGCCCCTCCCAGACAATTAACAAGGCAATTGGCTTAGCTTGGTGAAACTACCTTCAATAGGGGCTATGACACAAAGAGAAACTGACCAACTAGCAGCTAACAATAGACTACTGATTAAAGCACTACTACTTAAGCAATCAAAGTACAGCTAACAGCAACCTGGTAAGCAAGAAAAATATACTCAAACTATTCTCGATGAGTCAAGTAGTTCAGAATCCCTCCAGAAGTTAAATACACACTGGAGTAAAACTCTGCCTGGACTGACTATAAACCTTGAGTTGTGCAGGCCCCTCCCAGACAATTAACAAGGCAATTGGCTTAGCTTGGTGAAACTACCTTCAATAGGGGCTATGACACAAAGAGAAACTGACCAACTAGCAGCTAACAATAGACTACTGATTAAAGCACTACTACTTAAGCAATCAAAGTACAGCTAACAGCAACCTGGTAAGCAAGAAAAATATACTCAAACTATTCTCGATGAGTCAAGTAGTTCAGAATCCCTCCAGAAGTTAAATACAACAACCTCCCTCTGCATTGTTTAGCCTGCACAAAGCCCTCACTATCTAGCCGTCGTCCTCCATCTCCCTCCATCTCTCTCCGACCATGTGTGTGGGGGTGTTGTGTGGAGGTGGCTTGGCGGAAACACAGAGGCACCGAAACCAAACAGGAGGCCATTTCCTCGTTTGCAATCTCTATCTGATATTGTAAAATGTGATTGTCGTTGTTGCGGAGACGGTTTGAAATGAAATCGCGGCGGTCCCTTTCAAAATAAAAGGTCAATCGGCACACACGAGCTGCTTTGTGCTGCGGCGGCAGAATGGAAGAAGAGAAAATGCACATTCAGGCATGTAATCGATGTTGTGATTAATTTACTACATGGCTTCCACGCTCGGACATCTTCCCCCTCAAGACTCCTAAACCCCGCCCCTCTCTCACTCTCTCTCTCTCCCTCTGTCATCTCTGCTCCCATAGACCACCATGGTGTCGTTAGAGGGCCTGTCCAAGGTGGTGGACCCCTCCCAGCTGACGGCGGACTTCGAGGGCAGTCTGGACTACAACCACGAAGAGTGGATAGAGGTGAGATCAGCCGGAGCCGTCCGTCACTCAAGCCTGTCTCTAGATCTGTGAATCTACCCCAGATCAGGGACGTGTCATTTTAAAAATATAACTTTGTGATGTTTTTTTGTTTTGTTTTGCCCCAGGTGCGGGTGGCGTTCGAGGAGTTCTCGGGCCACGCCAGCCAGATGCTGGCTCGGCTGGAGGAGATGCAGGAGACGGTGGCGAGGAAAGACTTCCCCCAGGACCTGGACGGCGCCAGGAGGATGATAGAGGAGCACGCCGCGCTGAAGAAGAAAGTCATCAAAGCCCCGATAGAGGAGCTGGACACCGAGGGACAGAGGTAAACACACATACGGCACACTACTATGTGGATTATGTTGAGTGAAGACTCGCTCTTCAACAAGTTCCTCTTTCTAATTTCCCCTCTCTGCTCACTTTAATTAAAATCCCCTCTCAATCCATCTGTGTAGCTCTGATTCTATTTCTTACTTCTATTTCTAGAACTGTAGGAGTAGTGAGGTCTTAATTTTTCTTGATCTCAAATTCTCCTGTTACAATCATCATAAGCTCCGGATAAGAGTGTTAGCTAAATGCCTTAATTGTAAATGGGAGCTGAAATCAATATCGTGTTCAGCATGTTTCTCGTAGCCTCTCATCGCTTTTCAAAAAGTTTCACAAAAGATCTACATCGATCAACCGATTCTGTCATATGTAATCTTCTAGATTATATATATATATATATTTATATTATCTGCACTGGTCGATATGAACAAGGTAAATCAAAGTATCGTAAAAAAAACTAAAAAAAACAAATGCTGATGTTACACCAGTAATGGCTAACGAGTAGCCTTTGTCCTTAACCTCGCTGTCCTCGTCTCCAGGTTGCTCCAGCGCATCCAGAGCAGCGAGTCCTTCTCCAACCGCAACGGCGGCGGCGGCGGAGGCGGCGGGGTGTGTAACGCCGACACCCAGGGCCTGGTCCCGCGGGTCACCCAGCTGCTGGACAAGCTGCACTCCACCCGCCAGCACCTCCACCAGGCCTGGCATGTCCGCAAGCTCCAGCTGGACCAGTGCTTCCAGCTGCGCCTCTTCGAACAGGACGCCGAGAAGGTTGGCGGGACGGGGACGGGGAGGAAGGGGTCATTTGATGAGAGTAGCGGTCATAAATCAACCCCCAATTTGAACAAAAATGTATGATGCTGTCAGAAAAGTGTTTTCCCTTTTTAAAAGTTTCGGTTACCTCCCCCACAACCTCCCCCACAAACACCCCTACCTCCCCCCCTGTCGCTTGCATGGCCCAGACACGCATAGACTAAGGGGGGTGACAGCTGTAACGCTAAATGGGAAGAGACGGGGAGAGAGAGAGAGAGAGAAAGAGGACACGTTCAGAGATCCACATTCGAAGCGAGGAGAATAAATAGCAGGTTGCAGTAACAGAGCGAGAGAGCCGCAGTTGACCGCAGTAGTAGGAGCTTGTTGCTAGGACACCGTAGGCCACGAGTTGTTCTCTCGGAGAGCCTGAGAGGATTCTCTTAATAGAGCCAGTCCATCCATCTCTGGATCCTGGCCTGGAAAGATGATAACTATCTGTACACACACACACACACACACACACACACACACACACACACACGCTGCAGCAGTACACAAACACACTCAGGTTTACCCACATGGCTAAGTGGTGGTAGTTTGTTCTTGCACTGATCTGTGACTGTTGGTGTTTTCCCCATGCTTGTGTGTGTATGTTTTTGTTTGGCTGGCGTAACCTTTTTTTTGTGTGTGTGTGTGTGTGTGCGTGCGTGCTCTCTCTCCCCTTGCCTCAGATGTTTGACTGGATCATGCACAATAAGGGTTTGTTCCTGGCAGGCTACACAGAGATTGGCAACAACCACCCCCACGCCATAGAGCTGCAAACCCAGCACAACCACTTTGCTATGAACTGCATGGTAAGGCACACGCACACGCACACGCACACACACACACGCACACACACACACACACAGAGCAGGAGCTAGCGCATTTCCGCCCACTTGAGCTATCAAATCCTCGTCCTGCGCTGTATAATCATGTAGTCGGTGCACTTAGAGTCAACCTCTTGTACTGTGTGTGTATGTTTTCGCTCGCCTGTGCCTGCTTGCACTTATTACGTGTGTGTGAGGAGCAGCACCGCCAGGTATTAGATAATCCTATTCTTCATCCATAGCCAGCCTTACGTAACCATTATGAAACTGTTAGGGACGAGGGAATCAATCTCGCTGCAAGAGCTGCTCTCTCCGGGCGAGAAACCAGCCGGCAGCGAGCTCTGCACCACAGTCCAC
Source organism: Hoplostethus atlanticus (assembly GCA_034670405.1). Lineage (NCBI taxonomy): Eukaryota > Metazoa > Chordata > Actinopteri > Trachichthyiformes > Trachichthyidae > Hoplostethus > Hoplostethus atlanticus. The sequence continues at coordinate 657,941 of JAXDDX010000139.1, read as the reverse complement.
GCCTGACTCCTCCTCTTTTACTTCTCTATTTCCACTTTCCCCCCAACCTTGTCTGTCTCATCTTTCTTTTTTTTCTTCCTCTCCTCTGTCCAAATTCACCCTCGCGCACCGTCTCGCACTTATTCCAATTTGTCTAACCACCCTCCCTCCATCCCTCTCTCCTCCCTCGGTCCTCTCCTCCGCCGCGCAGAACGTCTACGTGAACATCAACCGGATCATGTCGGTGGGGAACCGGCTGCTGGAGTCGGGCCACTACGCCTCTCAGCAGATCAAGCAGATCTCAGGCCAGCTGGAGCAGGAGTGGAAGGCCTTCGCCGCGGCGCTGGACGAACGCAGCACCCTGCTGGAGATGTCGGCCAGCTTCCACCAGAAATGTGACCAGGTAGCCGTCAGCCACGGACGCACACACATAGATGATGATGTTATGTAGTTGCTGTTGTTGCCATAGAATGATATGGCCTCTGCTTCTGCGTTAATCATATTAAAAACATAACCAAAGATCAAATCCAGTCAAGAAATGAAGGTCTGGGGAAAAAAAGTGGGAATAAATGGAAAATGAATAGGAAGGCTGCAGCAGCGGAGCCATGTCTGGAGACGGCGTTTTTTCTCAAGTCTCCGTCTTTTTTCCGGAGCGCTGACCTTATCCGTCTCCAACTCTGTCTTTTATCAGATATTATTTTTTCGTTTTTTTTGCCGTCGCGTTTCTCCCTGAGAACCCGCAGGAGTAATCTGAAAAATTCACGAGGCGTGCTCTCCATTGTTCTCAGCATGTATCGCGTGCTATTGAAAAACACTGCTTTCGTAACCGATCTGCCCACTGTTTTTTAGTGTTGGTGTTGACCAAGACCTGATTTGCTGTGATGTTGGTTTTAACACGGAGCCAGGTTTGGCTGGATTTGAGAACAGCCCCCCCTCCACTCCCCTCCCCCATTTGTATGCACACACACACTTACTTTCTGAGAGGAACAAACCCACTTGGCCCCGTTGGATCTGTAACTAATGCTAACATATGCATTGTTGTTACCATATATTTCCATAAGCATATGCAGCGTGTTAGTAAAGCGTTTGTTTCTTATCTGTGGGTATTTCGGTCTGTGCTCATTAGTCCGGGACACTATGGAATGATTTACGGCTGTAAAAGGCAGAATCCCAACTAGGAATCATGGGTGGTATGACTTCTCCGACCCGGAATATCGCCATCATCAGACCAGCCTTTCATGTTTGAGAGCTTTTTTTCCCCCGCCCAAACCTCTCCTCTTCCACACACATACATTTCCACTCTCTGTGCTATTCTATTTCATTTAAATTGCCAGGGGGGTGGGTGTGTGTGTGTGTGTGTGTGGGGGGGGGGGGGGGGGGTTCAAAAGGCAATAAAGGAGGTGGAGATGTGCTCATTTGCAATTGCAATATCTTTGAGCCAGCCTTACATATTCCTCTTTGTTTTCCTCCCCCTCCCATAGAGAGTTCTAGGAAGTCACCACAGGCATTGTGATTCAGCCGCGCAGGGACGACTCTCTCAGAAATGTCTCGGATTTGATTCGGTTCAAAAAAGCACGCGTGAAAGGGAAATGAAAGCTGGTAACGGTCGATTTCGCTCATATGTGACTCAAGGGGATCGAGCGTAAGGACAAACCCCGGTCTCATCCCCACGTCTCTTGTGAAACGCTTTACGTTTGAGTACAGTCTTTATGTGCGTCTCTCTCTTCTCTCCCAGTACATGAGCAATGTGGACTCGTGGTGCAAGGCGTGCGGCGAGGTGGATTTGCCCTCCGAGCTTCAAGACCTAGAAGACGCCATCCACCACCACCAAGGCCTGTACGAGCACATCACCGCCGCCTACTCTGAGGTAACGTAGTGGTTTATCTACATATGTAATGTGCAAAATGATTAATGCATTATGTGTATATGGTAAAATGTGTTTGCACAGGGCGGGGTGGTATAGCCTGAAAACTCGTATCACTATAATTTGCAGCATGGATGATAATGGTTTATATGATGGTATATTTGTTTAAGCATCTCAATGAAAGTGACTGTAGGCTTTAAAGAATGGTACAGGCTTCGACAAGGGCCACTATTACTGGACTGCAAGTGTACTAGGACATATTTTGCCAAGATATTTTAATGGCATGTAATGTGCAAAAATGCAATGTGGATAGAAAAGTATAAATCAACTTTTCTTTCTGAAAAACAAACTTATTTTTTCCTCATAATCCGTCAAAAATGCAACTCTCATACTTCTTCAAATACGTTGAAATCTTGCTGCAAGTCAAAATATAAACTTTCCAACTTCACTACACAGCCCCCACTTATAATGAAGATAGTACTTTCTACGGTTCATGGAAGAAAGAATACCATCGCAACCCATTTTTCCGCAACCGTTTCTCAGGTGAGCCAGGACGGCAAAGCTCTCTTGGACAAGCTTCAGCGACCCTTGACCCCAGGCAGCGCCGACTCGTTGACGGCGTCGGCGAACTACTCCAAGGCGGTGCACCACGTCCTGGACATCATCCACGAGGTGCTGCATCACCAGAGGCAGCTGGAAAACATCTGGCAACACCGCAAAGTCCGGCTGCATCAGCGCCTGCAGCTCTGTGTCTTCCAGCAGGATGTCCAACAGGTACACACACACACACACACACACATATGTACATAGGCTACATAGTTGTTCAAACACATGCAAGTCAAACGGTCCACTGTGATAAAAAGGTTGTATGCTTTCCGAGAAGCATGGGGTTTCCCGTGTGTGTCGATATGGCAGCTGTTGCTGTGGCAACCGAATTGGCTCATGTCTCCATGTCGATGCTGTTCGTCCATTACCGCTACGAAGGACAGACAGCATGCAGAGGAGTGTGAAAATGAGGGCTCGCCGCAATGCTTAGTATAATACTGCTCATCTCTTTTCTCCTTCCTGCCTTCTTACCACCCTCCTCTGATTTTCATCAGCGGTGTAGTGGCTTATCGGGCCTGCCTCGAAAGCGCCCCCTGGTGGTTGCCTAATGCCTCTCTCTCCCGTCTGTCTCATTTTTGCGGATGTGTATTTTGTGAACGTGCAGGTGCTGGACTGGATCGAAAACCACGGCGAGGCGTTCCTCAGCAAACACACGGGAGTGGGGAAGTCCCTCCACCGAGCCCGAGCTCTCCAGAAACGCCACGAAGACTTTGAGGAAGTAGCCCAGGTACCTCGTTTCTGTTTTTCTAACTCTCAGTTCGGGTTGGACTGACATATCAGTTTGCGGATAATGGCCTCTGATTGAAAATCTGGTATTGGCCCGTCGGTTGTCAAATATGATGGACGTCCCTCCCTGACTACAGCTGCATCAAAACAGCCTAGAAATCCTGCAAAGAAGTTGTATTTTCTTTGCACCTCTTATTTATTTATTTAATTGCTCCGTATTGTTTTTATGAAATTGTTTTTTATTCTTATTTTCAAGGCCTAATGTACCCTAGAGGTTCCCCTACCATTGAATAGGGGTTGGTTACTGTTCCTTTGTATGAGTGTCAGTCAGAGTTTTACTGTCACATGATGGTCTAAACGCTGTTTCAGAGGCTTTTCAAACTCTTACTTGTAGAAAATCGTCAAATTTATATCGTCTCTGGACAGCTTCAATACAATAATGTCAGTGTCTTGGTCGAGCCCTACTCTCTGTAGCATCTGTCTCCTCCTCTTTATCTCACCTTTCTCTATTTCCTCTTACTTGTTATCTCTTTGCAGCTCTATTTGCTCTCTTCATATCCTGTTTATGCCTCCTGTCTCGCTTCTCTTTCTCTCTCTGGGTCTGCACAAAAAAATATACTTCACTCGCGTGTTACATTGTTTTTGCGCTGATCCATCTCTCTCTCTCCATCCCCCGGCCTTGGTTGCAGAATACGTACACCAATGCAGACAAGCTGCTGGAGGCGGCAGAGCAGCTGGCCCAGACCGGGGAGTGCGACCCGGAGGAGATCTACCAGGCTGCCCACCAGCTAGAAGACCGAATCCAGGACTTTGTTCGCCGCGTGGAGCAACGCAAAGTCCTGCTGGACATGTCTGTCGCCTTCCACACACACGTCAAAGAGGTAGGCTGGGAGGGGGGGAAGTCATGGTGATGAGTGTGTGTGTGTGTGTACAGTTATGAGAAACTGTGGTTAGACGATTTGGAATAAGTGCGAGACGGTGGGCGAGGCTGAATTTGGACAGAGGAGAGGACGAACAAAAAAAAGTAACACAAAAAAATAGTTTTACATGTTTTTATTGAACATATTGTTCAAACAGCCTAAGATTGCAGTCAGGTGATCCAGTCAATGAGATGACATTCAGGTGTGGGTTAGAGGTGTCCTGTCAGAAAAACCCTACAAAGTTTGGTTACCAACAGAGTCTGCTCTCCAAAATAAGAGCTCTGTTGAAGTGGAATATGCTCCGGTTAAATGAAACTTCAGAGGACCTCCAGAGAAGAGTTGTTGAGGCTCATAATAGGAGTGGGCGTCCAGTAAGGATCACAGCAAGAGTACGCTGCGTAATGGTCAAGGAGGTGACAAAGAACCCGAAGGTAACCGCTCGGGATCTGCAGGCATCTCTTGAACAATAAGAAAAACACTAAACAAGAGTTGGTGTTCATGGGAGGACACCAAGGAGGAAACCACCACAGACCACCTGGTTCTGTGGACAAACGAGACAAAAATGGAACTTCTTCTTTTTCTGATATCAATGAAGTGAAACAGTTGGAGAGGAATGGTCCAAAATACCTTCTAACAGTTGTGCAAGGTCTGATCAGCAACTACAGGAACCGTTTGGTTTTAGGGTTATTGCTGCTAAAGGAGGTTACACCAGTTACTAAATCACATGGTTCACATACTAATCCAAGCTGTTTGAACAATATGTTCAATAAACACAAAGACAAAGTACATTTCTGTGTGTTATTTGTTAAATCTATTTTTGTTTTATACATTTATACAGGAATGCAGGTCATTCAAAAGGGGTTCCCAAGCTTTTTCTCACAACTGTAAATGTTGAATGTGCGTTCTTGTGCTTTGTGTTGGGACCTGGGTTTAGGGTTAAGGTCACAATGAAGATTAGTTTTGGGTTGGGGGTTAGGGAGGTCCTCACGATTAGTTATTCCCCCCCCACAGTTGTGGACATGGCTGGAGGAGCTGCAGAAGGAGCTGCTGGACGACGTGTACGCCGAGTCGGTGGAGGCCGTCCAGGACCTGATCAAACGCTTCAGCCAGCAGCAGCAGACCACGCTGCAGGTCACCGTCAACGTCATCAAGGAGGGAGAGGACCTCATCCAGCAGCTCAGGTAACACACACACACACACACACAAGGTTAGTATAGGTGACCGAAACTAAGACCATCTTAGTAAACTGAGATAAAATAGAAGGTGGGGTGTATTAAACAACATTGACATTTTCAACGTTCCCACTGGTCATGGAGGTTCTGGAATATCCTGAAATGTATAGAGGTGTATTCCAAAGAGGGGAAAAAATTTACAAATTTTACACTTGAATGTATTTTTCAACTGGTTTCACACATTCATTGAATTAGATGGTGGTTTTTCACCCCTTCAGAAAAACAACAAACCAGGAAGCAACATTTTTAGGTCACGGAAGCACAAGACTTAGTTATGGAAAGTCATTGAAAAGTCATTTTACGTCGGGGCCACAGTGAGGAATCTTGATATCGTTTGAATGTAGAAATTGTGCAGTCACTCCTTGGGCCGATCAGTAAATAAATGAAAAAAGCTTAAGGGGGAGAAACTGTAACTGAAAAGTCCAATATGGCGCACATTGTTGGTCCTGGAGGCAACATTGTAGAGCGAGGACCACAGGACATGTGCCCCAGATTTTAGGCCATTCCAGCTCGCAGTGCGGGAGATATGACGGGTCATTACAATTTGTATCTTGACCAAAGAAGATCTCCCAAAATGTCACTGTGGGGTTCAGTAATCAGGAATGGAGAGAGAAGCGCATCCAGAGAGGGCTGGGGAGAGAGTGGGCAGCAGGCCTGAAGAGGAAGAGAGAAACCTCAAGTGGATGAATTGTTGGAGGGAAGAGCATAGATGGACAGAGGAGGTGGACGCAGTTGACCGCCCTGCCCCTTATTCACTAGCTCTATTTTTATACAGAGGTTGTTCCGGCCCTCATACTTTCCCTCTTCATCCATCCATCCATCCCTCTCTCTCTCTCTCTCTCCCTCCATCTGTCTCTCCCTGGTGTATTGGCTCCCCAGTGTATTGTTGCATAAGCGTGCTTTCATAAGAGCATGTCTAATTGTGTGGCAGACTCCCCGGGGGACGACGGCAACACTACACACCTTTTGCTTGTGTGTGTGTGTGTGTGTGTGTGTGTGTGTGTGTGAATGCACCTGTCACGCCGATGAATCAACTTAAATCCTCACGTGTTGCCTCTCCTAAACTCTTCGCTGTGTCTGTGTGCGTTCATGCGTGTGTGCACACCGACGAGTCCACATCCCCACTCACACTTCACTCTCCAGGCAGTTTGTTTGAATCCATATTTATTGTAGAAATTGATCAATGCTACATTGGTTTTCTATGGGAAGCCTGAGTGAAATGTGACGTTGTATTGGATTCCACATGATTATGTTTTATTATTATTTTTATCCTGGGTTTCAAAGGTTTTAGTGTCACATGTTCTAAAAGCTGTTTCTGAGGCTTCTCCCTCCTGACTGAGAATAAAACTCTCAGGGAAACACTGAATACTTTTTTGCGGTCAAATTTTGGGTCAAATTTAAAGATATTGAATATATCTCCAGTTTCAATCCGGAAATATCAGTATCGGCCTGCAGAAACTAGAGTTTAACTCTAGTGCGTACCTGTGTTTATAAATTGGATCGTTCCGGTTCCTCAGTTCTGATTGGCTGAGCCACATTGGAAACCTTTCTAAAATACCCAATATACACAAGTTAAATGTTAATACTCTAAGTCATAGTCCAGTCAAACTATATTAATTGTTGGATTTATTTAACTTTATTAATAATATACTATTTTTTATTGCACTTATCTAAAAACTAAATATAATAGACAAGGGACCAAAAGAAAAAAACAAGATCAAAAAGAAATTAATAATAAAAGACAAATTTAGATATATAATTGTCTAAAAGCCAGTCTATAAAACAATCACAGATTTAAAAGATGATGCTAGCTAGCCTGAGTTCCCCGGGCAGGTTTTATCAAAGCAATAAGCTAACAGAGTTTGTGCTTCACGGTGGTCGTAGAACGGCTAACTCCGTTTGGCGTCGTGCCTAACGAGCCTCTTAGCTGTTCTAAAGTCACCGCAAGTCACTGCCTCTGGCGGCCCCGTCGCTCAACCGTGTGTTTCGCCGCCAGGGACTCGGCCATCTCCAGCAACAAGGCGCCCCACAACAGCTCCATCAACCACATCGAGAGCGTCCTGCAGCAGCTGGACGAGGCCCAGGCCCAGATGGAGGAGCTCTTCCAGGAGAGGAAGATCAAACTGGAGCTCTTCCTCCAACTCCGCATCTTCGAGAGGGACGCCATCGACGTGAGTCTGCCGTGTGTGTGTGTGTGGGGGGGGCTTTTGAGTGGCCGGTGGTCACTGTTTCAGTAAATGTCTGTGTTTCCATCCAAATGTCAAGTGAATTTTTAAGCAAACTTTTGAGATGTTACAGAAAATAAAATGAAAAATGAAGTTTGTTTCCACCAGCTGGTTTGAGGCAAATACATTCCTGAATGTGGAACTACATCAGAGCAAAGGGGGAAAACAGTTGTTGCTGTTCTTTTGTCAGCTGTTGTTGGCCATATTTCAAGCTGTCTGAAGACCAAAGCAGAAGACAATACAACCACAATGACTGTTTTACAAGGAAGCGACAACATGTCAGCATATCTGGGAGGTCTTAGTGGACAGATAAAAGTTGTTATTTATTAGACAACCATGTCTCCATCACTAGTTATGACATAATTTAGTGGACACAAGTGCAATATTGTCGCCGTTCCTCAGATCATCTCGGACCTGGAGTCGTGGAACGAGGAGCTGACGGGTCAGATGAACGAGTTCGACACGGAGGACCTGACGCTGGCCGAGCAGAGGCTGCAGCACCACGCCGACAAGGCCCTGACCATGAACAACCTCACCTTCGACGTCATCCACCAGGGCCAGGAGCTGCTGCAGTACGTCAACGAGGTCCAGGCGTCCGGTGAGTGGCGTACGACGGGTCTTTAAATGTCTTGATGTCTCTTAACAATTAATTTCCTGTTGTCCTTTCCCGCCCATTTATAGTTTCAGAACGTGAATCAGCTGTGCTCAGTTGGAAATAGGCCGGTTTTGCCAACGTTGTTTCTTTATTTTGGTGTTAAATTAGTTTCCAGGTATCATTAAAAAGGTCTTTCTGAATCCTGTAGATATCCTGCATCCATCCTCCATTAGTACCGCAGAGGCTATTAGCGACTATTCTATCTCAAATGTTGTAAAGTAGACCTGAAAAGACGTATTGTAAAAGGCAACCCGGCACTCCGTCAGCCGGTTGCCAGGTCCTTCATTTCACCTCCACCTCCAGTTCCTCTCAGGGCGGAGTTGGATTGCAGCAGCCGTTCACTGTTGCTTGCAGCGCACGCAGTAGAACGTGTTTACCTCTGTGTTGTCCAACTAGATAATGATAATAATAATAACAAGGGATGAGAATGAGTGTGATTCTGTGATGTCATTGCTTCCTGTTGATTCTGGAGGTGTGATAACCACAGTGACGTACCTGCACCCAAGCTACGTTTCTATATAGACGCTCTCCCAAAATAGCACAGATCATATCATGTGTATTGGTAAATAATAATGATAACCTTTAATATATAGAGTCCTTATCATAACAGAGTTACACAGCAGAAAAGTCTAAAAAAATGTGTTTTCCTAGCCTGATCTTGCCAGGTGGGTTGTTCCAGAGAGAGGTCAGTCTGAAAACATCACCGCTCTCGACGACACCCGCCGAGGTGCGCGAGGCGTAGAAAGGGCGAAAGCGCCGCGGCTGATCTAATGCCACTCCTCCCGCCTCGCTTTCAGGAGTGGAGCTGCTGTGCGACCGGGACGTCGACATGGCCACGCGGGTTCAAGACCTGCTGGAGTTCCTCCACGAGAAGCAGCAGGAGCTGGACCTGGCAGCCGAGCAGCACCGCCGACACCTGGAGCAGTGCGTCCAGCTAAGGCACCTGCAGGCTGAAGTGAAACAGGTAGGACACACACACACACACACACACACCTCGAGCGGTGTTGGTTGGTAGGCTGAGGTTAAACACAGTTAGGTTTTCTGGCCCTTAACAATTAAATTCCTTTTTTTCTACTGCCAATTTATAGTCTATTTATTTGTTTTTTCCCAGCTCTGTTTCTTTATTTTGGTTTTTTAAATTGATGTTTCAGCTCCAGGTAGCACTAAAAAGCCTTAGTCTTAAAGTTGCCGTTCTGAAACCTGCAGAAACCCTTTATACACACCAGCAATTTATCTGCATCGAGTCATAGTCCAGAAGAACTGAGTGACTACTGAGCACCTTCCTTGGAGGGGGGAAGAGGAAGAGCGTTTCACCAATCAGATTTTCAATCCAGTGTAAAATGATATGTTCCATATAATTGTATTTGAAGTGCGTTTCGATCAAACTGTCTGATGTAACGAGAGCCCGGTTTCACAGCATTTGGTCACAGTTGTCCTCCGTCTGTCCAGGTCCTGGGGTGGATTCGTAACGGCGAGTCAATGCTGAACGCCGGTCTGATCACAGCCAGCTCCCTGCAGGAGGCCGAGCAGCTCCAGAGAGAACACGAACAGTTCCAACACGCCATCGAGGTGAGACCGCTTTCCCCGTTTCCATCATGTTTGCTCATATCAACCCCTCGTGGATTTGGACAATTGATACTTTTGGAAATGGGTTTTAAATGTTTTACGGGCCATTAAACTCACTCAATGCCTGCAAAGGACCCTGCAAACTTTGGCTTTGAGTAGAAAAACAGAGGAAAAGACGGATTTCTGAGGCAAAATAAAATGGATTGAAACATTTTTGCCCAGAAGTAGAAATTTGCCTTTGGATTTACTGCAGATTAATTAAAAACATGATGCCATAAATATGCAATCAGATACCACAAGACACAGAGAAACACTCTGGCACACAGGAAGTGATTTCCGTTTACATTTGCTCCAGTTCATCTCCCAGGTCGTGGCCAGTTCCCATACCATCCTAACCTCCTTCCCTCCTCCACCGCCTCCCCTCTGCAGAAAACCCACCAGAGCGCCCTGCAGGTTCAGCAGAAGGCGGAGGCTCTGCTCCAGGCCAACCACTACGACATGGACCTGATCAGGGACTGCGCCGAGAGCGTCGCCTCCCACTGGCAGCAGCTCATGCTGAAGATGGAGGACCGGCTCAAGCTGGTCAACGCCTCCGTGGCCTTCTACAAGACCTCCGAGCAGGTAGGGGGCGCTGTGGAGATTCCCTAAGTTGAAATCTTTCTTTTTCCTTCTGTTTCAAGATGACGTATTATTGCGGATGGTGTTTTTAGAGTAGAATATAGCATCAGCTGAATTCATATTCATATTCATTCATGAATGAATTGTGAATTATAACCATTCTATATTTCGTCAGAATAAAAAAATTGAGATGAAATATTGTGTTGCATTATGGGGGCTGTAGTCGAATACTGTTAACTAAAGCTGTGGATTAAAAACCTCCCAGACTGGAACCTCCATCATATTGAAAGTGGACGACACTGACCGTCTGATATCCAATTTTTTGCCTGATATATCTGCAAACAAATATATAAGTCGAACCCTGAAGCAAAAGATTTAAACAGTGACACTGAGTGCGTCTTCCACCAGGTTTGCAGCGTGTTGGAGAGCCTGGAGCAGGAGTACAAGAGGGAGGAGGACTGGTGTGGAGGAGCCGACAAACTGGGACCCAACTGTGAATCGGACCACGTCTCCCCCATGATCAGCAAGCACCTGGAGCAGAAAGAGGCCTTCCTCAAGGTCACACACACAAAGACAGCGTCCACCCTAAACACACTCTCAAGCTGCATCTCTGTTCTCAATCCTAACGTGTGTGTGTGTGTGTGTGTTTCCATCAGGCGTGCACTCTAGGCCAGACGTAACGCGGACGTCTTCCTCAAGTACATGCACAGGAACAGCGTCAACATGCCCGGGATGCTGAGCCACGTCAAAGCACCGGAGCAGCAGGTCAAGAGTGAGTATCAGGAAGTACGCGGGAACAGGAGCGTCATCTGTGGTTCCGGAAGAGTCGCGAAATATCCCACAATTTATTTAGTAGTAGTAAAAGGGGTCTCATTCAAATCATTCATTTCTTTTTTTTTACCAAACCGACATTGTCTTTTCTCTGCAATGCAAAAAGGACAAGAGGAAGATTAACACCGACAGCTCACAAACATTCATTGATGATGTTATGTGAGGAATTTCACAGCCAAGATGATCTGAAACCGTTTAATGTATTGGACAGAAGGCCTCGCCTCAATGACATTTTTTTTTTCCCCCCGTGCTTCCTGCGGGCATCAAGCACACGCTAACATGTAATGACTACGTTGGGATGATGTATGGGTTATTTACACATGGTTAGGCCAGCAATGTCAAAAGAGCGTTCTGTTCAACACCAGATAAAATGCCTCGTTTCAGTCGCCGATTGGGCCGTTACCAAATCGGTGATTGGAATCGGCCCCAGAAACCTGATTAGTGCATCCATAATACTGGAGAAAAAACTACTGTCATCAGAAAATACTCCAGGAAGTACAAAAGACACCGTCAGTTCCAGCTTATTTATTACTCCCACCCTTTGCTAATCACATGTCAAAATACAGGAAGGCTGTGATTCAGGTAACAGTGTTGTGATATATTGTGTGTGAGTGTCTGAATGTTGCCTGTTTTACTGTGTTGCCGTTGCCTTTAGACATCCTGAATGAGCTGCTGCAGAGAGAGAACCGAGTCCTCCACTTCTGGACCATGAGGAAACGACGCCTGGACCAGTGTCAGCAGTATGTGGTGTTTGAACGCAGCGCCAAACAGGTACACACACCCAAACTACCATCTCACTCAATTCATCTCAATTCAACTCTGCATGATTGGCCTGACAGGAAAGACACATATGTAAGACACTGCTCTCTATTCTTGTCTATGACGATGTGTGTATCGTGTGTCTGTCTGTCTGTCTGTCTGTTCAGGCTCTGGAGTGGATCCATGACACAGGGGAGTTCTACCTGTCGACACACACCTCCACCGGCTCTAGCATCCACCACACTCAGGAGCTGCTGAAGGAGCACGAAGACTTCCACATCACAGCCAGGGTTGGCCACACACATACACACACACACACACACACACACACAACCATGCACATACATGCATGCAAAACACACACACAGACTGCATAGGATGAGACACTGTGTTACGCATTCAATAGAGACAAGAGCAGATTTAGAGTCTTGCTCACTCAATCATACAATCTCTCTCTCTCTCTCTCTCTCTCTCTCTCTCTCTCTCAGCAAACCAAGGAGCGTGTGAAGCTGCTGATCCAGCTGGCTGATGGTTTCTGCGATAAAGGCCACAGTCATGCCGTGGAGATCAAGAAGTGGGTGACGGCTGTGGACAAACGCTACCGAGACTTCTCCCTGCGCATGGACAAGTACCGCTGCAGCCTGGAGAAAGCGCTGGGCATCTCCTCCGACTCCAACAAGGCCGTAAGTGTGTGTGTGTGTGTGTGTGTGTGGCATCATCAACATCATCTTTGTGCTGTTACAGATATAGACATTCAGGTCATTCACGTTCTTGGTGTTGCTTTCTTGCTTCTATGCCTCTCCCAGAGTAAGGATCTCCAGCTGGACATCATCCCGGCCACGGCTCCAGGGTCAGAGGTCAAGCTGAGGGACGCCGCCCACGAGCTCAACGAGGAGAAGCGCAAGTCGGCGCGGAGGAAGGAGTACGTCCACCACTTCCTGTTTGTGTTGTCCTATCAAATCTAGAGAGCGGGCGTATCACTCTGTATCAAATGCTTTTGAAAACGTTCAGAATAGGTTAACGGATAAAGAACGGTGCTGCCATATTTCTTGTCAAGACACTGAACTCCTACTCACTTGTAAAAGAGCTAAATGACTAAAATGTAATTGCACATACCAAATGGATGTGCATAATTGAAATGACCCCCTCCGTCTGCCCACCTCCACACATCGATCCTGCTATTGCTGCGCTAGCACAAAAAAAACACATATTGAACATTCAACCTCTGCAAGAGCACAATGGAATCTTTATGTAGTACACGGGAAAAGCAGACTGTGTCCTTTTCTATGTGGAGCACAAATCACCAGCGTGATTTTTAGTAGTTCACGGCCGGTTTTATGGCCTGTAACTCTTTCATTATTCATTAGCGTAAATGGATGGAGCCGGCAGGCTGAAAGGGAGCTATTGGCATTGAGATTTATCACACTGTAGAATGGGAGAACAAGGGGATTGATGGATGAGGACGGTGTGACAATAGTGTGTGTGTGTGTCTGTCTAGGTTCATCATGGCTGAGCTGATTCAGACAGAAAAAGCCTACGTGCGAGACCTGCGGGAGTGCATGGATGTAAGTTCAGCTTCACAGCCGATGTTACCTGAAAACCTCACATCTAAAGATCATCAAGACAAGAGACCACATCCACATACCTTCAATTAAAAATAAGCTGATTACTTTTTTTTTTTTGCAAAATCTTGCTGCCAGTACACAAGCAGTCATACGTATCATCAAATTGATTTTTTTTTTTTTTAATACATTGTCATTTTGTGCAGAATAATCTGCGGCAGTAGAGATTTATGACAGAGGTGACAGTCATACATCATCTTAAAACCCAGTCAAGCAATTCAAACCTGGAATGTGTAAAATGTACAAGGACCCTGTTGAAGGGTTTTTTCGCTGGTGCTCTCTCCTCATCTTGCTTCCTTGCTTGCTTCCCTCCGTGCAGACCTACCTGTGGGAGATGACCAGTGGAGTGGAGGAGATTCCTCCGGGGATCATCAACAAAGAGCACATCATCTTTGGAAACATGCAGGACCTCTATGAGTTCCACCATAAGTAAGCCAAAAAGCGCTCAGCGTTACGGGGAATGCATTTGAGGAGTTTTGCTCCAAAATGAGAGATCCACCATCTGCTAATCGTGTAACTTGGACAAAGTGGCAACAGTTTCACGTACTTGATTCTCTGTATTTTAGAGAGATGGATTCACATCATTATTTTTTGTTTTAAACTGTATGTATCCATATCATTTTGAAATAGTGCATTTGTTAAAGCCGTCATCTCACTATTTCTCATCCCTTTTATCTCTATTTTCATTTCTTCGACAGCATCTTCCTCAAAGAGCTGGAGAAGTACGAGCAGCTGCCGGAGGATGTGGGCCATTGCTTTGTCACATGGGTATGTGTTGTTGTGTTTGCAGTATAAAACCAATTTACAAACAGATTAACTTTTCAGGAATTAAGAAAATAAGTACTTTATGGACATACGATGCAAAAGTGCTTATCTTAACGTTTCAGGAATTCCTAAATCTTGCTTAATCCGTTAAGGACGGTGTAACCTTCAAATTCAAGAGAGAAAAATGTCCCCCAAGTTAATATCCCAAACGTTTGCACTCAGTATGTTTCTCTCTCCTCTAGGCTGATAAGTTCCAGATGTATGTGAACTACTGCAAGAACAAACCCGACTCCACCCAGCTCATCCTGGAGCACGCCGGACCCTACTTCGACGTGAGTATGGCCCTCTCCGATTGGTCGGTAACGAAAGGGGTACATCCCCGCCGTTGAGTCCCATCCAATCAAATCACGAAGCCTCTGTGTTTCTCTCTCACTGTGTTTCTCTGCGCGGTTTGTTGCAGGAGATCCAACAGAGGCACCGATTGGCCAACTCCATCTCTTCCTACCTGATCAAGCCTGTGCAGAGGATCACCAAGTATCAGCTCCTGCTAAAGGTAACCCACCCTACGACGCCACACGACTCTCCCAGATTACTGCATGGCCATGTGGTTGCTGTAGCTGCTGTCTCCATGGTCCCTGTTGTCATGGTTTCTGTTGCCTGTGTGTTCAGGAGCTGTTGACATGCTGCGAAGAGGGGAAAGGAGAGATCAAGGACGGCCTTGAGGTGATGCTCAGCGTTCCCAAGAGAGCCAACGACGCCATGCACCTATCTATGCTGGAAGGTGAGACACACACTCATCCTGAAATTTTAACTCACAATTACATTGTTGTAATCTTTTCACGTCTTTATTTATCAAATTAAAGCTCCTTGTTTCCCTCCGTTCCCCAGGTTTTGATGAAAACATCGAGTCGCAGGGTGAGCTGATTCTCCAGGATTCCTTCCAAGTCTGGGATCCGAAGACTCTGATCCGTAAGGGCCGAGAGCGCCACCTCTTCCTCTTCGAGATGTCGCTGGTCTTCAGCAAGGAGGTCAAGGACTCCAACGGCAGGAGCAAGTACATCTACAAGAGCAAACTCTTTGTAAGTAGACTTCATTCTTCGTTTTTGAAGATGTTCCTCCGTTTCCTTGAGTCAACTTAAAGATCCAATCAGCAACTTCTGAATCATAATTCTGGGTACATTCATATCAGTTTGACTAGCAGATGGGAAAGTAGGCTGTTTGGATCTTTCTCAACGCATCGTACCTCCAAACATAGGCCTTAATAAGACTCCTACACTGTCCATTTTTGATGACATCATGTATAGCCTCATGTCTCACCCCTCTCTCTGTCCAGACCTCAGAGTTGGGGGTGACAGAGCACGTTGAGGGCGACCCCTGTAAGTTTGCTCTTTGGGTGGGACGCACCCCAACCTCCGACAACAAGATTGTGCTCAAGGTAAACCTCTCCTATACTCTTGCAGGGTTCGACCGATATGGGTTTTTGGATTGACTCTACCAGTCGCTGATATTCAGCGTCTTTTAAATTGGATGTTCATGCCAAAACGTACCCAGAAATTGGAAGCGTCCAGACCATGGGAGCCCCCAAAAATATGAAAGGCAAGATATATCTGCAAACCAGTATATCGGTCTAACCCAATTTACCCATCTCCAACTGCCTCTTTCTTCTGCCTTTTCCACTTCCTGTTTGATTGCATGAGCAGTTTGGAGTGGGCGTGAAGCTTTCCGTAGCCACCAGCTCCTCCTCTGTCTCCTTACCCTTCTCTCTGTTCTCTCCGTCTTCAGTCTGTCTTTCTCTGCCAGCCTCTGTCTGCTGGTTAGTTTCTGCCTAGCTGTGTTCCGTGTGTTAACAAAACAAAAGTGCGTCTATATATCTGGGGCTGTTTTTTTGTTTTTTTTGTGTGTGTGGATGTTTGTATCTCTGATTCTCTGTGGGCTAACATGCTTCCACCAATGCTGCTGACACTGACTTCAACACCAGAACACCCACAATCCCCGGCTTCACTATATAAAAAGCAAACTACATTTTTAACTACTTTGTGGTGTTATTTGTTATTTTCAAACCTGTTTCTTGTATGTTTTGAAGCAGATTGTGTCGGCCGTTGGAAAAGCATGTTGCCTAACACGTTCCTATAATACATGTTGACTACCAAACTAACCGCTGTCATGTGGTGTGTGCATTGCAAATGGATTGTGTCTCATTACTAACTGCATATGTTCACGCATTCACACACACACAGAGGCCATCCGTTACAATGCGCTGCACATTTGATTGGCCTAGACCACCAAGGCAAAGTATCAGTGTTGTGCATCTCTACCATGTCGACCCATTTTGTCACTGTAAAACACTGTCCATTTTTTTCTAAAACCAAACCAGTGACATTTTCTATTCTATATTTTAACAAAGCTAAGTCAGGGATGCAAACATGGAGCTATGGTGAGTACAAGCTAACCCACAACACAGCCCTCGGCCACTTCTCACTAGTCTGAACAAGTCTCCTTCTCTCAGCAGCCATTCTTGAACAGTAGATTTAAGGCTAGGTGAAAGCATTTGATCCTTAGCAGGGATCTACTTTCACCCATCCGCTTCTTTGACACTCACAGTACAAATTGCGATAAGAGACGAAGAGAGGAGGTAACTTCAGACTTGCGAGAAACAGAGACTAGAGAGACTAAAATAAAAGTTCAAAAGGAAGTTAATTTCCAGGCCCTAACTAACCTTTTGACCTCTTGACACCCCCACCCCCCCCACCCCCTTTGTCGCTGACCAGGCGTCGAGCATTGAGAACAAGCAGGACTGGATCAAGCACATAAGGGAGGTGATCCAGGAGCGCACCATTCACCTGAGGGGGGCGCTCAAGGAACCCATCCACATCCCCAAGGCGACCACAGCCAAACATCACAAGGGACGAAGGTAAACACAATACAGTATGATACCTCCGACTGGAGGCTGATAAGGGAACAGCAAGTAATGTGCACATATAGTAGGTTTAGCAGCTGTAGATACATTCAATAAGGTGAATTTTTAATCTAATATAATCTACACACTCCTACGCGCACACACATACTCTCATGCAGTGATGGAAGACGATGCAGATATATGAACATGGATCATGAGCGCGCACACACACACACACACACACACACACAAACACACATGCACTGACCATGTGTGTCGTATAGGGATGGAGAGGACCTGGACAGCCAGGGTGAAGGCAGCAGCCAACCAGACACCATCTCTCTGGCCTCCCGCACCTCACAGAACACACTGGACAGCGACAAGGTGAGAACACACACACACCGAACTGGAGTTTTTTCAATGATACAATATATTAGCATGGCTCTCCCTGTGAGCTATAAGGTTAGGTCCACTTGTCTTAGCATGTCTTAGTCATTGATTCTGACTGGTTGCCTCCTTCCCTCCCCAGCTCTCTGGTGGCTGTGAGCTGACCGTGGTGATCCATGACTTCATGGCGGGCAACAGCAACGAGCTGACGGTGCGCCGCGGCCAGACGGTGGAGGTCCTGGAGCGCTGCCACGACAAGCCGGACTGGTGCCTGGTCCGGACCACGGACCGCTCCCCCGCCCACGAGGGCCTGGTGCCCTGTGCCACGCTGTGCATCGCCCACTCCAGGTCCTCCATGGAGATGGAGGGCATCTTCAACCACAAAGGTAGGTGGGAACAGGGTGACAAGGGAGTGAATGTATTTCAGGTTGTTTTTGTGCACTGGGGCTGCAGGAGGTTTCCTTTTGAGATGCTCAAGCAAGCTCATCGTTCTGCTGGAGGAAGACAACAGCAGTAGTTCAGTCTTTGTTTCGAAGGATTGCCTGTGGCCTCGTTGTCCTGCTGCTTGAGTAACTCTCGATGACGAATCGACAATGGGGAAATACTAATTGATAATTCTTTATAGTCGACATTGTTGATAATGCTGAATAATCGTTTCAGCCCTGCTGTGCACACGTCTGCCTTGTAAAGCAGCCTATTCACCATAGCATCACTCTCTCCTCAGACACCCTGTCAGTGTGCAGTAATGACTCCATCATGCCAGGGTCCTCCGCTACTCTACAGCCAGGTCACGGCATGGGCTCCCACACTTCACCGGGGCCCAAACGACCAGGTATACAAGTCCGCCGGATCCTTTCAACTGAGTCAGCTCTAAAATCTAAAGTCCAGTTTAATCAAACAACCACCAGTATAAACAAAAATGGCTTGTTTTCCCCCAGGTAACACCCTGCGGAAGTGGCTCACCAGCCCGGTGCGCCGGCTCAGCAGCGGCAAGGCGGACGGCCACGTGAAGAAGCTGGCCCACAAGCACAAGAAGAGCCGCGAGGTGAGGAAGAGCGGCGAGGTGACGATGGGATCCCAGAAAGACTCGGACGACAGCGCCGCCACGCCTCAGGACGAAACCGTGGAGGAGGTGGGCAGCGATGCCTCGCGCACGCCGACTGTCTTGAGGAGTCCCTGCACAAATCTATGGGAAATGAATTAGATTAGTTCCCAGGCTTGAGCATTGCACAAAAACTTGGAAACATTTTTTTACAAAAGAGAGCAATGTTACATATGATCTTTCTCATGCAATGCAAAAAGGACGAGAGGACAGAGTTAAATTGTGCGAAGATATTTCAATTATGAGAATCCAGTTCAAGTGCATGAATCAATTGAAACGCAAAGAGCAAACAGACTCGGAGTACTGAGAGTCTCTCTGTGTGTATTGCAGAGGGTTCGTAACGAGGGCCTGTCCAGCGGCACCCTGTCCAAGTCCAGTTCGTCCGGCATGCAGAGCTGCGGGGAGGAGGAGGGCGAGGAGGGCGCCGACTCGGTGCCCCTGCCTCCACCCATGGCCATCCAGCAGCACAGCCTGCTCCAACCCGACTCACAGGATGACAAGGTGAGGGGAAGGGAGTACGTTACGGCGGGGGATAATAGATGGATGGGTGGACGGATGGAGGGGAAGACGTGCTTACAGAGGTAGAGAGATGGAGGGGGGGGTCGGAGGACAGCCAGACCAGGAACAGGACAAACCACGATTCGGGAATGGGTACGAAAAGTGAAAACTACAATAGGATCCAGTACAAAGTCAGGAAAAGATAAATAGCTAAAGATACAGTGGTTATAAAAAGTATTCACCCCTGTTGACTTGTAGTCCATTTTCTTGTGCTTCAAAATGCATTTATTTGGGATTTACAGTATATGCAGTTTTTCTCTCAAAGGGGAGCGGAAATTAAGGAGCAAAAACAGAAAAATCAAGATTGCAAAAGTGCCCCCTTTACTCACTTGGGTGCTATTGTTTCATAACATGTATTATTCATTCTTCATCCTTTGGGAAGAGCAAGACGTTTTGAATACGTTTTTTTTACATTTTGTGTGAGGCCGTATTATCCCAGGTCCCTTCGATGCATCTTAATTGGATTTTAGGGTGTAGACTGTTTTCTGTTTTGGATGGAGGCGTTTGATTACAGCACCTTTACTATATATAGTCTCTTCTCTCATTTTTCTGTGGAGGTCAATGAAGAAATTGGTCAGAAGGAACTGAATAGTGCAGTCTCTGTCCAAGAAAATGTGCAGAAAGTCAATGGGGGTAGTAAAGCCTTTTATATATGATGGATGGATGTTCTGGTCAAATCAGTGACAGTAAAAACAACAAATAATTCTCACCAATCACATGAGACCAGCTCGCTGACGTCACAGTCTGTGAGGTGTGACAGCAACGAGGCAGATAACGGCCTGAACGTTGCGACCCGCTGATATGTAACATTTTTGAGAGCAGGTTAACAAGTGTTGGCATTTCTAAGTAAGTCCCTCTAATTTAAACACTACCTTACGATGAACCTAATCACTTCTTTTGCAGTTTCTCCTTGTCATTGCTGTTATGATTTTGGGTTCCTATCTTTCTGCAGATTACATTTTCGCTCATTTCAGTCTCACTTCCTCCCTCCCCCGAAAAAAAAGGACATTTCCTGACACTGATTTTGAGTGACTCCAACGTTTTACCTTCTGCATAACATTTTTATCTTATCTTGGTGTTTTTTGCATCGTATTCTCCCCTCTCTTCTAAAGCGCTAGGCAATGCAAAGCTTCAGGTAACCCGAGTCACCTTCTCGTCTAAAGCGGAGCCTCCTCTGACACTAATTTCTGTTTCTCTTTTTGTTTTGTTTCCTGGCTGTATCGTTTGCTGTTTGCCACGTTGTAGCATTACCTTGATTTATGTCCTGTCTTTGCTTTGTCTCAGTTTCCATACCTCTCCATCTGAAAGTCCCCGCTACTCCCCTCTGTCTTCTCCCTCAGTCAACTCTCTTTTTTTTTTTTTTTCTCCCCCCCTCTTGGCACTCTTGAGCTTTAGTTTGCTGATTTCCTTTTTTTCTTTGGTTTCCACAACAGTTGATTTGAAGGTAGGTAAGGTAGCAATACAGGTAGAAAGAACATGTGAAACAAATTGACTCAACCCTAGTTCTCTAGAGTTAACCTTTCTCTATCTTCTAAAATTAACCCTCTAATTTCCGGTCAACATTTCTCCTCTTTAGTGTCTTAAGTATAGAATTTCCTCCTTTTTTTTTTTTTTTTTTTAGTTTTCACGTGTCTTGACTTTTGGATTTTCTGCCTGGTTCCTTCAAAGTGCAGAGGAGCGAGCGACATCGCAGGAAAACGTCAGGAAAGAGACTGTGTGAGGGCGTCTTGCTGCCGGTCCGCCTGACGACGACAATTTTGAAGTGAATTTTTGTAGTGTCGTGAGCCCGGTAGAATAGCACAGGAGGCCAGTCGTTTTTTCCACCAGATTACCCTCTGGAGGAGCTTGGTGGAGTGTAGGTGTTGTTTTATGATACTATGAGAAGAGCTGATCAGCTGAGCAGACTGGCGCCCAGTATGGGAATCCTAAACGTGTCGCCCTCCCCCCACCTCGCCCGAGACGACGTTTCGCACTGCAACACCTGCCCTCACCCCTCCGTCCCCTCCCTACCTCTCCACCCCACCCCCCTCCTCCACGCTCGTCCTCACCCCCCTCCCCCTACCCTCTGTGCGTGAACCTCATGATCCATGCGAGTAATTGGCATCTTTAAACGCTGGCGAGGCCAGAAGGGCACGCAGCCTCACCCAGAAAACCTAATTGGGGAAAGTCTTGAAGCACAGCACAGCAAGGGTGAGAGTCTCCTGAACTATATATACACATTTATATATATATACACGTCTTTCATTCTCTCTGTTAGCATCCTTTCTTTCTTTCAAAGGCTGTTCATCCTTACCTAAAAAAAAAAAAAAAACATCTTCCATTAAAATGTCAGAACTTATTTTTTGACCCCCTGCCAATCGCCTTTTCTTCTCTGACATTTGACTTTTTTTCTTATCTTCATTTCCTTCACCCCACTTTCAGCCTCATGTCTTTTACCTCTTTAAATTTCATGAGCCTCTATTCCTTCTCACTTCCTTTGAAGACGTATCCCCTGGCACCGGGGGTTTCATTGGCTACAAAAACAATCTGTTTGAATCTCTCTTCAGATTAAAACGTCATCGTTTTGAATTGTGCCATACCTTAAGACTTGACATCATTCTTATTAATACCATTGTACTTTAAAACCTTTTCACTTTTGACACATTTTCACACCAAAAGTCATCCGCTCACACAAACAACTAAAATAAAACATTCACTTATAACAAAAAAAGCATATCTTTAAATACAAAGATAAACTTGAAATGAAGCTTAATAGAAACATAATCATATTTCCAGTCATCTAGTGGCGGTCCTGCCATGGAATGACCTTTTTAAAAGGGAGTGCTAATCAAATAATATTAGGCTTCTTTGTTTGACGTCCGTTTATGGATAGTCACGATTTACTGAAGCACTCATAAATTCCATAATTCACAGGTTCATTGAGCCTTGAAGTAGTCAAATAAAGCCTGACCATTTATCCAAGGTGTTAGGGACGAGGAAGAGGCTGACTGATTGAGAAAATAAAGCTGTGTAAAGTTATGTCTCAAACGTTTATAGTAACTCTAAAATAAAGAGTCATCGCCATTGCTCCTCAGTACTTCCTGCGTAACTCTGTAGAAGAATTGTAGTCCTGCTAGCTACATAGTTAGATGGCAAATTCAGATGGATGATGTGGAAGGTACGGTTCTTATGCTTATCCCGCTCTCCCTCCTTTCATCTTTCCGTTTCTGCCCAGACATCTTCTCGTCTGTCGGTCCGTCCGTCCAGTTCAGAGACCCCCAGTGCCGCCGAGTTGGTGAGCGCCATCGAGGAGTTGGTCAAGAGCAAGATGGTAGGAATATACGCAGGGGAGCAAGCACGCACCCAGCCGTTGCTTAATCTAGATGTCCCACCTCCTACGCGGAGCTGTTTTATGGCGGTCACTTTGCGTTCCTCTGAACGCAATTTGGTTTGAATCGTTTCTAACCATTAGGACCGGCCCAGCTCTCTGTCCGATCATGTGCCGCCCGAGTCAGATTTTGCGGGAAATCTGATTGATTGCTTTACAACACAAAACAGGAACACTTTTGTCTTTGCAAGTAATGCACAACTTTGTTCCAGTTTCTCTTTTCTAACTGCATAGCTTCAACTTCCTAGCTTCCGCTGTCTGAATGCATATTGGCTGTTATCAAGGTCTCTTGTCTGCTCTTATCCTTCTTCTTGCTCTTCAAAACAAAAGCGTGAGTCCAGGATGGGTCGGGGAGACAAGTAGCAACATCCTGTTTGTGACAGGGTTTATGGAAAATGTGGTCTTAAATTTGAGAAACACAAAATGTTATACTTTAAATTATTAATTAACTATTAAATTATAAGTCTTAAATTAAGCTTTACAACTCTTGAAAAAACGGTAATGCTCTTTTCTGGTGAGAAATCAGCCCAGTCTCACAGACCTATATTCTGAGAATAGTTATTTTCATTTTCAAATTAATTTCAGTTCTGAAATTGGATCTTATTTCGTTCTTACTGGCATTAACAAGGTCTTAAAAAGCATTGAATTTAATTTGATAGAACTTGCAGATACCATGTGGATGCAGCCCATTCAATCTGGATCAATCAGGTGCTTCTCTCTTTAGGGATCAGGCATATTCATTTACATTGTTTTCTTTCTCAGGCTCTGGAGGACCGGCCCAGCTCGCTGTCAGTAGAACAGGGAGACAGCAGTTCTCCCTCCTTCAACCCCTCCGACAACTCCCTGCTCTCCTCCTCCTCCCCCATTGACGAGCTGGACGAACGCAAGACAGTCGTGCTCAAGAAACGACAGTAGGCCCTTCTCTCCTCCCTCTCCCTCACACATACACAGTTATGTGTTTGAATGTGACTTTGACCTCAACCTCTTTGCCGTAGTTACATTCTGCTGGAGCTGGTGGAGACGGAGAGAGACTACGTCAGAGACCTCGGCCAGGTGGTGGAGGTGGGTTGATGCTGTATTAGCACTACAGCTGCACATTTCTAATCGTATGTAACAGGTTTAGTTTCCACCGTTTATTATCGTAGATTATTATTGGCACGCTGTCACTTCATCTATGCAGTGTGGAAGTTTGTATGAAGACTGTGGTTCTTTGTCTCCATCTTCAGGGCTACATGAGCAGGATGAGGGAGGAGGGCGTCCCCGATGACATGAAAGGGAAAGACAAGATCGTCTTCGGCAACATCCACCAAATCTACGACTGGCACAAAGAGTAGGCACCACACACACACACACACACGCAATACAGTGTTTTCTCAGTGCTGATTCACTGGTAACTCGCTTCCTTTCCGCTTACTTCTGTCTCGTTCAGTTTCTTCCTGGGGGAGTTGGAGAAGTGTTTGGAGGACCCCGACAGACTGGCACTACTCTTTGTCAAACAGGTTAGTCCTCCATGGATTTCCGACCGTGTCTGTTTGACCCTCTTTCCAATGCATTTTAATGCCAGGTGACAGTGTAATCCAGCTAAATCAAATGTAGACACAATCTGGATATGAGACCCCTATTAATGGCAGGTGTAAAACTGGGTTTGTGTTTTGTACCCAGGAGCGGAGGCTAAACATGTACGTAGTGTACTGTCAAAACAAGCCGAAGTCGGAGCACATCGTCTCAGAGTACATCGACACCTACTTTGAGGTACGGGCCCGTTATTTAGACATCCACCCTCATCGTGCACTAAGCAGTACCTGGGAGTCTCCCTCTAACCCCATGACCTTTGACCCTGTGTAGGACCAGAAGCAGCGCCTGGGCCACAGGCTGCAGATCACCGACCTCCTCATCAAGCCAGTCCAGAGGATCATGAAGTACCAGCTGCTGCTCAAGGTTGGTCAGAGCACAAGCCCCTTCTTTTTTCATTCTTCTTCTGGCATCCATATTATGCTGCATTACCGCCCTCTACTGTCTACAAAATCATGCTGCTCTTCTGTACTTAAGTCTACACTCTCCAATAGACCGGGTTCCTTCAAATACTCAAACACTTCCATCCTCTGCTAGTTTTAGAATTCCTTTAACTGGGAATTGCTTCTGTCCAACTCGCCTGGATTTGCCACATCCAACTCAAACCAGTCCTCTTCTCGGCTTTAATCACATTGTCCTGCGGCTGAGATTAACATTTGAAATACCACATGACCCATTCCGTTTATAATGTCTTACACAATTCTCTCTCTTTTAGGATTTCCTGAAATTCTCTAAAAAGGCTGGGTTGGAGTCTGTGGAGTTGGAGGTGAGCTATGAGACACGGATCTTCTGCAACACTTAAGTCAAAGTGGTTCAACAATCCCTTCAACCTTGTGTTCACTTGTGACCTTTACAGAAAGCGGTGGAGGTCATGTGCATCGTGCCAAAGAGGTGCAATGACATGATGAATGTCGGCCGGCTTCAAGGATTCGACGTAAGATGAGAGTGTATTGGGAATGATCGTTATAATACTATACAGTGTACAATATGTTCTGCAAAGCATGATGAGATAAACCATGCCCCTTTCTCTGCCTTCACCAGGGGAAGATCGTGGCCCAGGGCCGCCTGTTGCTGCAGGATACGTTCCTGGTGGCCGACCCAGAGGGGAGTCTCTTGGGCCGGATGAAGGAGAGGAGAGTTTTCCTCTTTGAGCAGCTGGTCATCTTCAGCGAGCCGCTGGACAAGAAGAGAGGTTTCTCCATGCCTGGCTTCCTCTATAAGAACAGCATCAAGGTAACAGATATATGCCAGGGCAGGGGGCATCCTGGTAGCTCAGCTCAGTTCCAGCGCTTCCTTTCTTTTCTCTCTTCACTCTACCTATTATATATGGAGTGAACAGTTTGTATCCACCACAATATATAACCATATCCATCCCTATCTACTTCTTCTCCCTGGTTTCTCTCTGTAGGTAAGCTGTTTGGGTCTGGAGGAGAACGTGGAAGGCGACCCCTGCAAGTTCATGCTCAGCTCTCGGTCGACCAACAGCAGCGCAGAGTCCTTTGTGCTCCACTCCTCCCACCCAGGGGTGCGCCAGGTCTGGACCCTGCAGATCAGCCAGATACTAGAGAGCCAGCGCAACTTCCTCAATGGTAGGCAGACACACACACACACACACACAGGACAACTTTTAAGAACGGAACAGTTCATTACATAACCACTATCTTCCCTGTCCCTCCCAGCTCTGACCTCCCCCATCGAGTACCAGAGGAACCACGTAGGGGCGAGTGGCGGGCCGTGTGTGCCCAGTGTGGGAGCTCCAGCTGGGGGCAGCGGTGGGTCCAGTGCGGCCCCTGGATGTCCAAGTTCCCAGGGTAGCTCCATCTCCGCAGGGCCCCAGGGTGGCTCCCGTCGGCCCTCCAGGATCCCCCAGCCCTCCCGCCTACCCCAGCCCCTACGCCACCACCCCGGGGCCGACTCAGATGGCCCCAACAAGATGTCAGGTATGGATCCACTGTACAGTCTGCATATGTGAGACGTGTGTTTGGTATGGCATAAAGAAAGATGTGACTGAGGTGTGAGTTTTGCTCACTTGTGATCCAGGTTCGTCCCCCCGTCCTGTCCCTCCTCCCCTGCTCCCTCCAGGGGGTAGCCCCCAAGGCAAGCGCCCCATCCAGGCCCCAGACGACCAAGCACAGACCCCCACTCCTGCCAGCACTGTAGCCTCTATTCCCCGCGCTACAGTGGGACCCCTGCCCACCACCCCCACCTCCAAACCGCGGCCAGGCGCCGTCTCCCCTATGGCCCCCCCCCCTGGCCACTCCCGCCTTTGGCAAGGACGTCCTCCCCCCTCCCCCTCCCAGCCCTGGCCAGAAGTCCGGATCTGGATTCTGGAGCTCCATGCCGGGCTCTCCGGCCAGCCGGCCTGGCTCGTTCACCTTTCCGGGGGAGGCAGGGGAGACTCCAGTCCGTCAGAACCATAACCCAACCCAAACCAGCTCTGGGAGTCAAACCCAAACCCACAGACACTCCACACACAGCAAGGAGGCAGACCGCATGAGTACATGCTCATCGGCCAGCGAGCAGTCCATCCAGTCCACCCAGAGCAACGGGGTAAGACACCTACCCACTGCTCAGGCTTAAGTCGCGGCTTAGCGCTGCCCCAACTAACCCAGTGGCAATGGGAGGCCTGGTCTGTCCTGTCTCCTGCTGCAGCCAGCGCTACTAATCAGCCCTCTACTACGCATCTCTCTGACAACTGTCCCTGCTTTACAACATCAACCTCTGTAGCTTTAGACAATCTCTGAAGACACTTTAATCTCTAGCAGCAGTTTTCCACTGTTTCCAGGTCTGCGCTTCTCTAGTGGAGCTTGTTCAACTCTTGATTCCTATCAAGGCTGTCTCTAGATTTCTCAACTCTAACAAAGCTTTACTAACACCTGGCTTCCTCTTGGCCACCTGTCACCTCCTGCTGTCTTCATGGGCGTGTCACTGAACCGCTGTTGTCCTGCAACTAACCTCCAACGTTTGTGGTTTTCCCACAAACGTCCTGGGCCAGAGGTCCTCTCATTCAACCTTTCTAACGCCGAGCAAAGACCAGTGAAATGGGAATCTTCATCTTACTCCTGCTTTTCTCCATCTGATTTCCCTTATTTGTCTTTTTTCCAAGAAGAAAATGATGAAAGGTGTTTTCTTTTCTCTTGCACTCTAACCTGTTCTGAAGACTATCTAATGGACAGTAAACAACCACTCACATCTGTTTTTCTCTACTGCTTCTCTCACTTTCCTGCACCTCACCAGTCGTAGGTTGAGACTTATGGCATTTTTACATTGTCTGTGATTACCATTATGTACAATCAGCTTGAAAATCAAACAACAATACATGTATGAGTGTGTGTTTTAAGAAAAAATCTTCCATGCCACCCTTCCTCTTCCCCGTGGCGCAGAGTGAAAGTAGCAGCAGCAGTAGCGTGTCCACCATGTTGGTGACCCAGGACTATGTGGCCGTGAAGGAGGATGAGATCAGTGTCGCTCAGGGTGAGGTGGTCCAGATCCTGGCCAGCAACCAGCAGAACATGTTCCTGGTGTTCAGGGCAGCCACTGAGCAGGGCCCCGCCGCCGAGGGCTGGATCCCCGGATACGTGCTGGGACACACCTCAGCCATCGTCCCCGACTGCCCTGAGGGAACCATCAAGTAAGTAAGAGAGGGGTGGCTTCCCGCTCAGTTGGTGTTGGAGCCATTTGTACATTCTGTTTGTCTTTGCTATATCTGATGAACACTAGATGCAAGGAGAGCTTGCACTTACAAAAAAAAACCCTTCTCAAGCCAAGATGTTTAAGTGCAAAGCTTCCATTGTGGTTCACATCTAATCAGTAAAGTGCTCATGTGCAAAACCTTTTTGAGTTGCTCCATCATCATCACTTTATTGGAGTACAAATGATGATCCCAATATGTGACGTGCATTATCCTTAAGATAAAATGACTAGACATATATTAGTTGTTGTTGATAATCCCCATACTGTAAGTAACACCCTGCAACTACACCTGCCATTTAACACTTTCATCTGACTGTAACTCTCCTTGTCCAAGTAGGAAGTCTTCATCCTGGCATACATCCCTCCGCATCCGGAAGAAGTCTGAGAAGAAAGAGAAGGACGCAAAGAAAGAGACCAAGCTGGAAAACGGTTACAGGAAGTCCAGAGATGGCCTCGCCAATAAGGTTTCTGTAAAGGTGAGTTGATCTGTACACCTAAAGAAACTTTCTTGACCATGCATCTCCTTAAATTGATTTTTTAATCTGACATTTCTACTCTTTCTTTACAGCTTCTAAATCCAAACTACATCTATGATGGTAAGTGTTAATCTTTTTGACCTATTTTTATTTTTTTTAATTCAGCAGGGTATTCAATCCTCAGCATCTTAGGTCAACTGAGATTTTTAGTCAATTTCATGTATGCAGAATTTGACCTTTGACCCTCCTCTCCCTCCAGTCCCCCCAGAGTTGCTTGTGCCCCTGAGTGATGTGACATGTGACAACGGAGAGAGTGTCACCCTGAGGTGTAAGGTGTGTGGTCGACCCCGAGCTACCGTCACCTGGAAGGGACCCGACCAGAGCATCCTCACTAACAACGGACACTTCAGCATAGCCTACAGGTAAGGAAACACACAGGCCGTCACCCTGAACACTAAAGACCGTGCACAGTAACACAGTTGGCTTTGTCATTGATGAAGTTGGCCATAGGATGAGTTTTGAATGTAAAAAGCAGATGTCAGTTGACATGTATGTATTTGTTCCAGTGATACAGGCGAGGCGACCCTGCGGATAATTGGAGTAGCCTCTGAGGATGATGGCGTTTACACTTGCATTGCCACCAATGACCTGGGCAGTGTCACATCATCAGCAAGCCTCAGAGTGTTAGGTAAGGCCACACACACACAAACTTCCATCACTGATGAAAGTCAGTTATGTTGGCACACCTAGTCATACGACACACACCTCAAGCCTTCACACAATTAGAAATATTCCCAGAACACAATGTACAAAATAATCTTTGCCACAGAGGTTTTAAGGTGAGGATCAGTAAGGATCAAAACGTGGCCCTGAATTAATCTCTTGTGCTGCTGTTTGTCTCAGCTGTGTCCAGTGACGGGGTCAGGGTGAGCTGGAAGGACAACTTTGAGTCCCACTACAGTGAGGTGGTAGAACTGGGCAGGTAATACACTCTTACTTAACAATATTTCCATAGTGTAAGACTCAAGTTTAAAAGAATGATGGTCATGATGATAGTGATAATGACATGATGATGACAAACCGCTATCCCCTCTCCCTTCTCGCCAGGGGTCGTTTCTCTGTAGTCAAGCGTTGCGACCACCGGGGCACCAAGCGTACGGTGGCAGTCAAACTGGTCAACAAGAAGCTGATGAGGAGAGACCAGGTGACTCAGGAACTGAATCTGCTCCAGAGGCTCCATCACCCCCACCTAGTCAGTCTGCTAGACACCTATGAAACCCCTAGCAGCTACGCCCTGGTCCTGGAGATGTGAGTACATACGGAAACACACACATTCATATGAAGAGTTTCATTCTACAGTAAAACCCTGCTGGAATTCATCCGACCACCTCACTCTTAGCTGACAGGTGTGGAAGCGGCATGGTCCTCTGTTGCTGTAGCCCCTCCACTTCGAGGTTCAACCAGTTGTGTGTACTCTGAGATGCCCTTCAGCGCATCAATACCATTATACTGAGCTGTTTGCATATTTGTGGTCTGCCTGTTAGCTTGAACGAGTCTCGCCGTTCTCCCCTACCTCTCTCATCTACAGGGCATTTTCACCCATAGGACTGCTGACTGGCTGTGTTTTGTTAATTGCACCGTTCTCAATACAAACTGCAGTGTCAAAATCCCAGGAGGTCAGCCATTTCTGAGATGCTGGAACCAGCCTGTCTGGCGCCAACGATCATACCATGTTTAAAGTCACTTAAATCACGCATCTTGCCCATTCTGACGTTTAGTCAAACAGTAGCTGAACCTCTCGACCACGTCTGCATTCTTTATATACTGAGTCACAGTCACGTAACTCACCATCTGGAGGAGCGCACTGTTTTGTAAAGTGGCCATTTGTTGCCTTTTTCAAATGGTGGATATCTAATTTTGGAGGGAAACTCTTCATATGTGCACACAGTTATTAAGCTGTATAAACATTTGGTGATATTTTACTGTGTGCTGCAGGGTCGACCAAGGCCGTCTGCTGGACTACATCGTGAGCTGGGGGAATCTGACGGAGGAGAAAGTGGCCTGCTACCTACGGGACGTCTTAGAAGCTTTACACTACCTACACAACTGCAGGATAGTACATTTGGACGTAAAAGTATGTACTGTCACCCATTACTAAGTGCTTGATCAATTCAGTATATATAGTGCATGAGTGAACAGAAAAGATTGGACCTCACACCCTTAATGACTAGCGCTTGTAGGTTATGTTCATCTGGCATCGTAAAAATACACGTACTTTTGCGCAACTACAACACTAAACCAAAACAAACATGGCGTCCTCAAGTCCTACATCTCTCATCCTCAACACTCACAGACTACATACTCAATCAAAGGACCATCCCTTTACAACCTCCCCAAACTACTGCTGACTTGGCTTGATGTTGGCTTGAGTCATGCCAGGTCATGGGTATAATCAACCTAAAAGTCATGTGGTGTATCCCCAACCTAAACTGGTCTGGATCTAGTTGTATCTTCTCTTTCCCCTGAATGGCAACGGTCAGATAGACTTTATGTACTTTTATCTATGAAATGTCAAATGAATTTTCCTCACGGTACAACACCGGAAACTTATAGATAGAATGTATTAATTAAATAAAAAATAATCAAGAGTGAAAACAAGAGTGAATCATTTAATTTAATAGTAATCTACCTAACCTATCCTTCCCTCTTTCCCCAGCCTGAGAACCTGCTGGTGGCCCAGAACTCCAGTGGTCAGTCGACGGTCAAACTAACAGACTTTGGTGATTCCGTCCAGCTGAACAGTGCCCATTATGTTCACCCCCTCCTGGGCAGCCCTGAGTTTGCCTCCCCTGAGCTGGTCCTGGGAGAGCCAGTGTCGCTGACCTCCGACCTGTGGAGCCTGGGAGTGGTGACCTACGTGCTGCTTAGCGGTGCCTCCCCCTTCTTGGACGAGAGCGCCGAGGAGACCTGCCTCAACATCTGCCGGATAGACTTCAGTTTCCCCAGGGATTACTTCCAGGGCGTCAGCCAGGCGGCCAGGGACTTCGTCTGCCTGCTGCTGAAGGCCGATCCGGCCAGGAGGCCTCCAGCTGGGCTTTGCCTCCAGGAGTCGTGGCTGCAGGCCGGCCTGGCAGACAGCAGGGCCAGAGCAGAGGGCTGCCTGGACACCTCCCGCCTGATCTCCTTCATAGACAGGAGGAAACACCAGACTGATGCCCGACCCATCGGAGGTGTCAGGAGCTTCATCCAAAGTCGCCTCCAGCCCCGGGTTTGAGCCCCAAGGAGAGACCCCAGACCAACCCTCAGCCCCATTGTGCTTTCTCATGGATCTGACCCGATTGGAGAGACTGAATATCAGGAAGATGATGGGCTTGCAAATTGGAAATACTGTATTGTTTGTTATCCATAAGGGCTAAGGCTGTAGGGGCACCAGGTTCCTCTGGAATTGGGCATCTTGATAGTCCAGATGAAAAAAGGAGGTAAAATAATGAATGCTGATCTCATCCTCTTTCACAGAATGTTGATTTATAAAAGTCCTGTAGTCTTTTCACCAATTAAATTGGCCTAATGAGGCCTTTAGCCAATCAGAGCCCTAGAGTTCTCAGCCAATCAAACAAAAAGATGGATGTCCTTGTCTACTGCTGCTTGCTGGTTTCAACTCAGACCGATTTTGTAATTAAGCAAACAAAAATGTAAAAAAAAATTATGAAGTAATTTATTTTCTTTTTGCAAGAGTTCAAGCCGATCAAAAGAGCCACGAGATCGAGCCTTGACGCCACTGCACAGAGTAGCAGAGCTTTCTGGAGAAAGTGATGCCAACAAGCTAGTCATAGCGCTGAGAGCAACATTGCCCTTCCCTCTTGTTGCTAGAGAGGGAGAGAGACATTGTGTTTTTGCTCTTTAACACTAACTGTAACTCAAAGACTTTTGAGAAGCACCCCTTTCTTAAAGAAATAAGGAAAGGAAAGTACTGTCCATACATTTTCAAAGGATCGTAGAAAATGCTCATCGTTTGAAAGTTGCCGTGCTACTTTGGACTCTGTAGACACCCAATCCTGAAGAGACTTTTTCAGTGATGGAGCTTTTAGACTTTGTTGAGACATTTGTACATCCGATCAGAGCTTTTTGATTGCTGCGCTTACAGTATGTACTTAATCTAAGATACCACGATGACCATGTTGCAAGTAACAATGCTGCACTGTCCAATCTCCGAGAAGAAACAATAGACAAAACGATTCATTGTTTGCTTTTCCTAGAACAAAATTATGTTGCGCAGATATAAGATGTTTAAGCCTTACTTTGTATATAGACTTCAACTGCCTTCTTTCCCTCACGTTCAAAACGGATGCCTGCTTTTGGGAAGCAGGACAAATGACTCTTGCAGATGTGGATTGTCATTGGATGTCGGAGCCTAACTGGCAGCAGGGATTGCCAATCACATGAATGCGGAGGGAGGGAGGGGGGGACAAATTACTGTAAATGCACTCATTGTATGTTATGTTTCTGATTCTTATGTGCAATGTTGCGGCTTTAACATTTTATGCAACTATTTATGAAGACATCTGTTGTATCTGTAATAAATCTAGAGAAAAGCATGTACTTGGTACTGCAAGCACTGCTGGTAGTTGTGTTTATTTGAGTATTATGACTTCCAGGCCAATTTTAGGGGGTCACAATCTACATTCGATATTATGGTTTGATCATAAAATAATTTAACACTTTTTTTTGTACTGTATGCATATGTAGTTATTGGTACACCAAAGTTGCTCTAGCTTTACAGTACTTAATACAATGTTTTATTATGAATATGTTTCACTTAAGTTAGGTATACTATAACCACCATAATTGTTTACACTAGCTAAAAACACTATGTTGGAAGAAAATGATTAGTTTATTTTGTCCTCCATGCCCTCCATTGCAGTACAGGGGATTACTGAAAGAAACTCGCTATTTTAATCCACATAGAATTGAGCAATGCAGTCTAACTTGAAAAGTGAAATTATTTTTTTTGTACATCCTTAGACAAATGCTGTTCATATTTTATTTGTGTACAGATACCTTTTGCCAAAATTTGTTGCCTATAACCCCGTTCCCTGCAGAAGAGCTGCCACTTATGAGGAAGACTAATTGTTTTGTCCTCTTGACGGCACAAACTCAATCAGACTGCGAGGCGCCATAACTAGAGATTCTGCCATCTGATAGACCTGTTCTAGCTTGATGAATACGCCATGCTGGAAATTAAACCTCAAAGACATGCTGGGCCGAGACTATTACCACCAAACTTAATTATCTGGTTAGGATGCATCATGACTCAACTAATGATACCAGGAACTGAAAGATCACAGCCCTGCTTCTATTACCGTTTTTAATTTATTTTTAAGGTGTGCAAAGGCCATTACAAACAAGGAAACTAGGACTGGATACCTCAGTTTTGATTTTTTCCTGGTTGTTTGTTGTTGGGTTTTTTTGCGTTTCCAGTTTCATTTGTTTCATAAATTACATGATTGTTATGTTTTATTTTGATTTTTTTTTAAAAATCTTTGCATGTATATTCCTTTGTACAGACCATACATATTTTCTGTAAATATTTTCATTTTGCCATCAGTTATTTGAGAATTAAACATACTGAACACATGTACCCTGCTTGACTTATTCGTTAAGTATTTGTATCAATCATCTCATTTTGTTTTATCATTTAAAGAGGAAGGATATCGGCGCTTGCTTTCATGAGAGCTAAAATAGAAAGCATTTAGTTTAACTTTAGATTGTGTTTATCCAAGTTATCCGAGGGGAAAAGCAACAGCCTTTTCCCCTTTTAACTTGTGAATGCCCATGACATTTTGATGTGTTGGTTACCTGCCAGTGTTTATGGAGAGATTTTGACACAGTAATCTTATTGGTATTTGAGTTTTCACTTCATACGCAGAGGCTGGAGAGGATTATGCTGCGTTTTCTTCAATTTCATCTCCACAACTAACTAAACTTTCATCTCAAGTAATTTACTCATATTCAGTCTTCCTACTTTTCTTAAAACTCCAATGCAGTTTAACTTGTTTCAAGAATTTTCTGGAAGCGGCTTTATTACTTGAGTCTGGTCTTCATCTCTTTTTTGACGTCTTGGTCTCCTACATTTTTACATTTGGAAAGACATCCACTGTTTTTTTGCCTAAAAGCACAGTTGACCTGGTTCCTCAATTCCTACGTGTTCCATGAACGCCACACAACTGGACTGATCAGAATGGCCATACCTGTTCAGACCAGTGCTCTTGAATGGTTATTTGACTGCTACATGTCAAGATGGCTTCCACAGGATGTTTGATGATGTTGTCGTGGATGTCGGCATTGGTTCAGTGCAGGAGACCGAAGAAACATTGTGCGTTACTATGGTGATGGCATCATTCAGCTGACCGTCCCCATGACTACAACATCAGAATTCCCAGCCATCTTGAAGTGTAAAGGAGAGAATTAATCCATCCATTCTATTGATTCTGTTTCTATGAGCAACGTCAACAGCCCAGTGGCATAGGGAAGCAAAAGTGACAACCAGCTCCTGGTCACTTTCCTTCTTGAGGAAATGCCTCAAGACTAAACTATTTTTTTTTAATAAATAACAGATTTCATGAACATTGACAGAATGTTTTTTCTTTTACATGGTATTATTGCAAAAAATTACCAATTTCATCATCAAAAACAAAAGAATATTGCTTTTAAGCATATTATCTCCAACTGCCCAGAGCTGCTCAGTAGCCAACAGTAAAAAAACTGGTTGTAATGGAAAGCTCCCAGGTGTAAATGTGTGCAAACACGTTCAACGGATAAAGGTAAAAA
Organism: Hoplostethus atlanticus; assembly: GCA_034670405.1. NCBI lineage: Eukaryota > Metazoa > Chordata > Actinopteri > Trachichthyiformes > Trachichthyidae > Hoplostethus > Hoplostethus atlanticus. The sequence goes on along the minus strand of JAXDDX010000139.1, from coordinate 622,694 downwards.
AAATAAGTTATTATTAAAAAGGATGAGAATCAAGTAATTTTTTTCCAATCATTTTTTGATCTATTACATAAGAGAAACCTATCTTATCTTATCATAAATAGTAGCCCATTCAATAATATGGTCTGCACTTCCCTCAAGTGGTTTAGTGAGGGAAGGGACTGACTACATACAAGGTGCCAACCCAGATCTGAGCCATGAAGTGGTGCATTATGAATCTGATCTAATGATTTTCCATGTTAGAGAGTTGTTCTCTTTTTTTTCTAAAGTAATGATAACATTGACTTTTACAATTACGTATAATCACCTAATTTATTAGCTGGATATTTTACAAGGTCTCTGAGAGGGCTTGTTACATATGTCCTAAATACTATAGACATCAGGTACAATAATAATAATAATAATAATAATAATACATACAGCTGCAAGCAGCCATTAAGGGGCCATGCAGAAGACAGTAGTAGTACTAGTAGCCTAGTACTTGATTCCTGATAGCCACTTCAGACACAATAAACACATGGAATCAACGCGCTATTCTTCTTGTAATAATTACACTTGATGTCCAGATACTCACAGTTTTGCTGCTTGTTGTTGTTGTTGTTGTTGTTGATGATGATAGCATGTTTGCTGAACAAATCCAACAGCATGGATGGTGGATGTAACGCCAACAAACTTAAGTCGAATGGAGTAGGCTCAAAACAAATGCTTGTCTTCCCTTACCATTCTACCAAACCAATGATTCAAAGTTCAAAACAGTTGATGTATATATCCAATGAAGTAGATTGTAGCGTAGCGGTTGAAAACCCTTCTGTCTTGGCTGCCTTCTTGCAGTAGGCTGACACACCTGATGCCAATTAGGCCTGCTTCCCCACCTGGCTGACAGGTAGTATTTCTCTCTATCTCAAATTCTTTTTAAATTAAGATTAATTTTTAATCTTCTTAGTGAGATCTGATGATGTTTTAGTTTGTAGAAATGTGATTCGAGTTCATTCACAACAGAAATTAGATTTCTTTTTTAGCCTGGCTTTCCTGTGGGTGAGAGACATTGACAGAGACAAAGAAAGAGAGAGAGAAAAGACAGAGATGGCCAGAAGAGCACGCTGTAAAAAGGTAGAGCACGCTTAAAAAAAAAAAAAATGGAGAAACTTGTGGACTAGTGAAGATATTTATGGGAGGATGTGAACTATGAATTATTTTTTTAGTGGAAAAATCATAAACACGAGGCGTCATACAGTTTCTAATGTAACGTCACATAATGTCTGTTATTAAAAACATTGCATTTAATTCCATTAAATCACTGACTGGATTCCCTTCTCTCCTGTCTGTTTCCACATGCAACTAGAGATATGACAGCGCCATCTAGTGGTCGCACTTCTGTTGCACTATGTAATTATCAGAATTTCATGTTTCCTGAGAAAAAGGCCGTCAGTTTAAATAAGTGGTTCTCATTCTGTTGTTTTAAAGGTGATTTTCTTTATATGTTTTGGGAGAGACAAGAGTGAAATGCAACAAGGGTCAGAGGTGGGATTTGAACCCAGGGTGTTGAAGGTACATGATCTGAATGTGATCCAACTGAGCCACCAGGACACTGGAGCTTTGCAATTCTGATCCATGAAGGTCCATATACCTTTCCAACCCAGCTCAACTCAGCTCAGGGAATCCAAACTATGAAGCTCCTTTTCCTTTCATAGAAATTGCAGCCATAATGTTTTCATTCATGAATCATATTTCTGGGGTCAGATTTAGAAGTTACTCAAATCTATTAGTGCACGAGTCTCCATGTCTTTCATATTTTCCAGTTCTGTGTGTCACCGACAGAATACTGGATGTTCATCTACACTTATAAGAAGCAAACTGATCTGAAGATCTTTCCATACATCTGATTTTTTATTGCTAGAATTCACAAAATCACACCCACCTGTGACATAATGTGCGATAACTCTTTATTTAATCAAAAACTATGTATCTTGAATGATGAATTGATAGGGAAGCCCTTGAAGAACAGACATTGATGTAGATGAACAAAATCCGTTCATCAAATCAGCCATTCAATCAGAATCAGCCATTGGCATGATACTGAAATGTGTGTGTATAGTACAATTTACAGTAAGACAGTGGGTTAGTGTTAGTGATCACTGTGGACTCAATTCTTTTAGATGGTTTAATGGGGACTGTCCAGATGAATTTTGGTTTAAATTGAACATACGATAAAAAAAAGGAGTTCACCTTTACTGGTTAATCATCAATCAACTTTTGTCCAGCGGTGGACTAAATAATACCAAGCAGCTACATTGACTTGAATTTTGAAGGCACAGAAAATCATCAAATCTAATAATTTTACAGTAAAAAATGTTATGCATCACCACGATCCTGCAAAACTGAGGTGATTTGCACATTTCTAAACCACGAGGAACAGACTGATCAGGGTGGGGTAGTTGTGTGTCAGAGATGTGACGTTGGGAGAGTCACCCAACTGGATTAACCGATCTTCAGTACATTCCAGATGAATCCACACATTCTGAATGAAGGGGGTGAAACTATACCAAACCTGGGTGAACATCATCATCCAGACATAAAGGGTGCAAATTGCTGCAACCTGCAAACCATTCAGACACAAAAAAACTGGGAGGGAGAGTAAACATGGGTTCCATGGAGCACCAGGCCAGCCGGTTGGTTTATAGCAATGTTGTCTTTTATTCTAATTTCCAATAAACAGAGAATATATCAGTCCCTTATGTGTACAAAAATACCTGAACAGGATACAATGTAGATCCAGGAGCCGTACAGACGTTTAAAAGAACGAAGCAAAGCACAGTGGGGGGTTATCTTAAAAATGATTACGGTTCATTTGCTCTTTTTTTTTTCTTTCCCTGAAATGTTTATGTGACTTCCAGCTTATGAAGACTTGAACCCCAAAAAAATGCAACAATTTAGTCAAAGTTCCCCCCCCGTGTCTACACTCCATCACCAATGTTGATCTATGCAATTTATACCTGAAATTAGGAATTAGTTCCAGTAGGATCGTGTTTCACAGTCACGGCTAACTGTAAATGAACGTAAATGGACGGATGGCGACTAAGGGCTTGCTACTGTTCAGGAACGAGAGGCACCTGCTGCAAGAAGAGGCTTGCTTAAGAAAAAGACTGTAAAAAACGCACCTTGAAATCAGAATAAATGGAGATTGATAGTGAAATGCACGACCCTCTTCCGCCTACAGCATGTAATTGCACCACTCGCGTTGAAGCTGCTAGAATATCCCCCCCCAAGGGTGAGTTGTTCATTCAGTCAATTAATCAGACGTGGTAGACCGAGAGAGGGGATATTTAAAAAGATGCATTGTTTGTTTTGTTTTTTTTAAACGAATGGCATCATGTAAATAGACAGAATTGGATGCTGGCAGAATCCAAAAGGCCATCGTGTGAAGATAACCCCCCCCGGACGCTGGCAGCCCGTCAGCTTATACACACACACACACAACTGATGTTCAGAAATTTGACGTGTGCCAAAAATCCAGTTTGATCGCTTTAAAAAAAAAAAAAAAAAAAAATCAGCTTAATTTAATACTGTATATACTGTGGTATATATATTTTTTAAGATATAAAAAGGTCATTTTGTGGCAAACCAAAGAAAATATACAATAATGTCAATATACACACAATCAAATAATGGAAAAAAAAAACAATAGGACGAAATAAATCATTCTTCATTTTACATGGAGTTATGAGCAAAAGCATAACACCCCATACATAGTGATCTGTGACCTAGGTACAGTGTTAGATCTACATCTTCTCCATAGCTTCACATACTTTGAAAACAAATGATACTGTATACTGGTATATTCATATATTTGACTTGTGTATAGGATTGCATTATAACACAGTGATTAAGATGGAGGGAGGAGGAGAGAGAGAGAGAAAATGGGGGGGGGCGGTGCTTCACCGTCCCGATTGACCCATGTGGATGTGGTTTTCTTGGTGGTTTTTTTCGCATCCCTCTCTGACAGACAGGCAGAACCTCTACTGTGTTTGGAGGAGGAGAGGGGGCTGGGGATGCTGGGAATACCGGAAAAAAACGAGGCTACGCAACTCCAACCCACCGAGAGCGACCTCCTGTTGCTGTATCTAAAAAAAGGCCAGCAGAGTCAGTGATCCTGAATGGTGAATATAACAGTCTAGCAATACACACACACACACGCACATTTGCCAAAGGGTCTTAGCTTACAGTCTGGACACAGGTGGGAAAGGGGGGCGGGGGGTTCAAGCATTATCCAATCCCTGGAGAGTCTGCCCTGGCTGGGGAAATAAAAGGCCTGATTGGTGGAGCGCAGAGCTGGTGAGTCAGTGATTGCTTAGAGAGAGAGAGAGAGAGAGAGAGAGAGAGAGAGAGAGAGAGAGAGAGAGAGAGAGAGAGAGAGAGAGAGAGAGAGAGAGAGAGAGAGAGAGAGAGAGAGAGAGAGAGAGAGAGAGAGAGAGAGAGAGAGACATTCTGGCTAGGAGCCCGATGGCCTTGCACTAACCCTATTTACTGTAAATCTGGCACAGGGTGAATGGGAGGGGGCGGGGGGGGTAATTCTATTGCAAGCCTGAGCAGGTATCATGTCACATGCCTGCAAGGCCTGCAGCCCTCAGTGTGCTGGTCACACAACAATAGGACAGGATAAGACAAGAGGACTGCTCCACAGCTCGTAGTTACCTTCCCTAGCCTCCTTTCCTGTTGTGATGCCTTTCATATATATATGGTCGTTTCATTTGCTTTGGATGAAGACAATGGACAAAAGTATGACCACCGAAATTACAACTAAACTGCAAGATTTAAGGGAAAAATCCACCCTCAGATACTCCCACACTGTTCTGCATCGTCACTCTGAGATGTTTGTTGCCTTCCAGCACTTATTTTGTGATGTAATTTACTGTTTCGTTGTTTCCACTTTCCCTCGTCTACTTCAGTTAGCGATTGCCTACATTTCCCAGAATGCCTTTCGACAACCCCCCCCAAGATGGGATTTGAACTTGCTGCTTTCAATCAAAGCTAGTTGTATGGGCATATAAATATAGCTAGCTAGCCAAGTTTGTGATCATCAGGGTGTGTCTATGATCGTGGCCACGCCCCTTACTCAAAACATAACCTGTCTTGTGGCTGCATTGCATTCTGGTCTATTGAGGACTACTGTCGGTGGAGAAACTGGTATCTCTTCCTCTTCTGGGATGGATTTCTCCCTGTATGATAGTTGAATGTCGGTTAGCAAACTGAGGGGCTGACACCAAAACCTGACGTTTATCAGTAATGTTTTGGATCGCGAAAAATGTTTCGGATTGCGAAAAATGTTTTGGATCGCGAAAAATGTTTTGGATCGCTAAAAATTGCCAAACTCCAAAAATCTCAACATGACGTATTTGGGAATGAGACACAATGGGCCGAGAAATTTACGGTACAGCACCAATAGTTGTATTAGTGTTTTAGGGTGGATTTTTCCTTCAAGAGGCCTTGTAGACACTTATACACCTATCACACAATATAGGGACTCTTGACATTTAGTCCATCCTCCTGTATGTGCATTGCAATATAACTTCAATTTCATACAAAGGCTCATTTTCACTTAAGGCGGGTGAAGCTCAGTTGACTGTGTGTGTCGATGCACGGTCAACGGAGTCCACGTTTCAAGTCATTCGTTTGATTCAACATGAATTAAAAACAAAAAGATGTTCTGGGAGTGCTTTTGTTGCTTTGTCTTTTTCCGGAGTGAGGGAGCAGTGGTCAATACGTTCAACTCATGATGCTCCGACACGTGGAGTATCAGATCGTCAGTCAGGAGAGTTACAATGTGCAAGCAGTGAGCCTTAAATAGAGAATGACATTCATAAGACAGCCTCGCTGAGTGTGACACCGATGGATGAAACCCTTTAGACTCAGATTCCAAAAATGACTACAAGTATGGAAGGGGGCGGGGCACACTTTTCAGGAATCTATATAATAAGAGTCTTCCTCCCCTCCTTCCTCTTCCTCTTTGCGACGCCGATCCCAAAGCACATTCATATTTACCGCGGTAACGGTACGGGAGGTCGACGGCGTTCCCGAAACCTTTCTGAAAGGCACTCTCCCTCACTCCCTCACAGTCTAGTCCAATCAGAGCCTGGAGAAATCTGCAGGCATGCACGATGCACGCGGACGGAGGAAGAGGAGGACGAGGAAAAAGACAGAGAGCGGGCAGCTTCATTTCAGCTAGACGGGAACAGCTGTCGTCCGTCCGCCCCCAAGAGTGCAAAACTAGTTCTGCATTGAATCAACAGTAATATAAAAAAAACAAAAAAACAGCATTAAAATGACATCAAGTAAATCGACTCTACGAGAGAGGCCCGCTGCAGCCTCCCCCGATAAACATTCCTCTGCCCATTCTGCCTTTTAGCTTTTCCTCTTTTTCCTAATGTCTCTGAGCTCGGGGCGGGAGGAGGGGGGAGAATGCACCGTTGGGGGGATGAGGGGGGGGGGTGGCGGGGACAGGACGCGGCAGAGACTTGCAGCTTAGGGAGAGAACAGGTTGTCAGCTTATCCAGACTGGACTGCACAGGTTGAGAAAACTCCTGGATCAGGTGTGAACCGGCGAGACCCAGGAGAGGTTCCCGTCCATCCCTGATTGATTGATTGATGAGGAAAGTCAAGAGGGTGGTGCGCCCGCCCACCTCGGCCACGTTCAGGGGTTGTAGAGGTGGTGGGGTGTAAGGGGGCGGGGGCGCCACAGCTTATCAGGCCGGAGGGGCGGGGGTGGAGAAGGAGTATGAGGGAGGGATCCAATCCGAGAGACCCGCCCAGCTGTCAGTCTTACGCTATATATACACACCACTGAACGACGGCAAAACGGCGACGGCAAAAACAACCGCGGAGGGAAAGCGAAGGCATTGGAAAAAAAAAAAAAATCAAACCAACGTCCGCCCCCCGCTGAGTTGTTCCCATCCACAACACTTGACTCGGCCTTGTACTTCCTCATTCGCGTGGCGGCGGTGAGAGGGCAGAGGTGGGCAAAAAGGGGGGCGATGAGGGGGGCCGGGGATGGGAGGGGGATGGGAGGGGTGTGGGTGTGTGGGGGTGGGGGGTCACAAGGCCACGGCTGTGCAGGGGTGTTTGAGCTTGCAGGGCAGCACTCCTCTGTTGAGCTGGTAAAACTCCACCAGGTGGATCAGGTCGGTGAACTTGGTGGCGCCGTCGTCGAGGCTGAAGAACATCTGGCCGTCGTCCTCGCACTTCGCGCCGGAGGGAGGAGAGAGGACAGTCATCATCAAACGACTAACGAACATAGAAACTGAGAGAAAAATGCAGGGCGAGGTAGTCGATGTACTGCTGCAAGAAGTATCCATTTTATTTAGTCCAAATCAAATCTTATTTTTCTTAAAACAAGTGAAAAAAAATCAATTTCCCTTGTTTCCAACTTGATGAAAGAATTATTTTTCAAGCATTCTTGATACTAGTGGAGTGATCTGCCTCTGTCTTGTTTCAAGACACTTCAAAAAAAAATAAAAATCCCCAAACAAGTGAAACAGCATTGGAAAAGAGGGGAACTATCTCTATAGATTTCTATCACTTGCTTTAATAAATGGCTGACCATGAGACTAGAAGACTTGACTGTGGTGTAAACAGACTGACCGGTAGGATCTGGAAGTGCTTGATCTTCTGGTGGTGGCACATGGTGAGGACGAACGCCTTGGGGTTACTCTGACTGTCCCGCAACAGGAACAACCTGACACACAGCGGAGGAGACAGAAACCATTCAACCTTTTCCTGAAAAGTATGAAATATTTTTTTTTTACTTCTGTATGTCCTATTGCTCACCCTCTATATAGACTGTAAATTCATAGTATTTTCTAATATTTCATTCATGTATCATCAGCTCTATTATTACTTCTATCCCATTTTTCTTTGCTGTATCCTATTATTTGCTGCTGGAATGAACCAGTGGACGATGCTGAGCTTCTTACCCATCTACTTGGCCTTGCTGTATGATCATTTTGTGGGCTTCCTCTCTCATGATGCGCCCATGAAACCACAGCTGAGTCCTGTGGATCACTGAGAGACGGACAACTGTGAGACAACGAGGCCCCGTGCTCTGACCACGTGTACGCTCAAAAGAGGTTTAAAAGGTCACCTCAAAAAGCAGATGTATACATTCAATTGCTCAAACGAGGTGCAAGGTGATCGGTGTTGTATTTCTGACCGGTCGGAGTCGGACGTTACCTGTGCTGAGCGAGGGGGGGTGCAGGGGGCTGGGGCTGCCCAGGACGTTCATGCGCTGGCTCCGCTTCTGCATGGGAGAAAAGACGCACGAGCAACTTGAGCACGAGGATAATAAGATAGAAAACCAGCCTCAAGCCTCGGCCTGCCCTTGGACTAATGCTGCACTCACTTCACATTCATTGTATTTGTTTTATTTGAAATGAACATATATCATTTGACTCCAGGTATAGCAGTATTTACTACTTGAAAGCTAATGATCTTTTCCATACGAAGCCATTACAACTTAAATCCTTCCATGATCTGATCCTGAACGCCTCCTACTGTCCCCGCATAACCTCAAGGTCTATCCCACTGGGCCCCCCCCCGTAAAATGCCCTGTCTCCTCTTCCTCCTCCTCCTCCTCCTCCTCCTCCTCCTCCTCCTCACCCTCCAGCTCTGTCCCTCCTCCAGGGCGGCGCTCTGGGCCTCGACTGGGTTGTCAATGACACGGCCGATCCGTCCGGAGAAGTCCATGGCCACCAGGGAGTTCTCAGACACACTTCCGCTGTAGAGGGGCAGGTGGGAGAGAAGGGCAGGGGAGGGGGGGCGGGGGTAGACAAGGGTCGGAGGTCAAACAAGCCAGACAAACTCACTGGGGCGTGACAAATCCTGTCTGCAGGGAGACCCACTTCAGTCCACCCACAAAAGCACAAGCCCCTTCTGGGTTTTCTCGGCTCTGCTCTTCATTTTTTTTTGTTCAGTTGGAATTACAGAGGCGGCTTGTTTCTAGCTGGAAATACATGAAACTAAACAATTTCCAGGAATCACTGTCATAACTTGTATGCTATTAATGACCTACCAGCCCTGGGAAATACAGCACTTCAAATACTTAAGGCAAATGTTCATTTCACCCAAGTAGTTGTGCGCTTTTTGATGAATTGTAATGTAAAATTAAACTAAACAATTGTTCTGGTTTTGGAGAAATTTGTGTCATCATTTGGATACTATTAATCAATATAGTTTAAATACATGCTACAAGTTGTGGGTGTCTGGGGAGTTTTACAGTAGGGTTGCTTCACAGCCAAATCAGCTAGCCAGGTCTGTTACACTATGAAGTGATCAGTCTCAGTGTAATATACATGTACATGCACAAATACATGTATTTGTGTTCATGCAACCTTTCATGAGTGTGTGTGCATTATGTTGTTTTTTTTGTTTTTTTTAAACATCCCCCACAAGATGTTACGTGTTTATTGTCTGGACTGTGAGTCTATCACTACAGAACATCGTTTTAACCCCGTGAACGCGGGTCAAACCCAGCAACCATCGTTTGAATGGAAATTCATTCCTGCAACGTCTAACAAATCCTCCTCGTGCAAAATGCGGAAGCGATCTGTCGCGTGTTTTACGCTCGAGCATCGCCACTCAGCCGAAGCGAGGGACGAGGGGACCACGACGTGAACCGGATTCCAATTCGCCGTCGGCTAACGAATGGATCTGGGTCGGCCTCGCCTGATCGGAGGCATTTACAGCAGGGTCGTAAAAGAAGGTGATCTCAGAGAGCAGGTCAAGAGCAGATCCTCACCACAGGCGCCGAGAAATGCGAGAGGGGAGACTTCCTCTGCTGGGGGACGTTGTAGTTTTGATACAGTAATATCCCGTACTGGAAAGACAAGACAGAAGAAACAGGCGTCAGTCAAAGTGCTGTCAAACATTTATCAGACTCATACACCCTACGGATAGCGGCGTGGAAAAGCAGAGGGAGGCACCTTCAGCAGCCGGAAGGCGGTCATCCAGCAGGTCCTGCTCTGCTCGTCCTCGGCGCACAGCATCTTTAGCTCCTTGCAGTCGCTCCTCACTTTACTGGGCTGTCAATCAAACAACAGTCAGCCATGTCAGAGCGGGGACACTGATGGGATATCAAAAATCGATGGGAACCCATTAAGCGTATCACATGCCTCTGCTGTGCTTTTTGGCATTTCCGTTTTTTCGCCCTGGATAGCATGGAGACGGTGGGGAAAGAGGAAATGGCCTGAAGACAGGTGGTGAAGAGTTTGACAGGTATGGGCCGATACCGCTACCGATATGTTTTGGAAGTGGTCGGACAGCTGATATTTGGTGCTCATAGTCGATATCTTTAAATTGATTGAGCAGTTTCATTCCAAAAAAATTCCAAGTATTTGGTATTTCCCCCAGATGTTATTCTAGTCAGGGTGGAAATAATAACAGCATATTGATACATACTTGTGTGGAATCCAATCAAACGTCCCTCTCCTTCCACCAGTAACGGGCACGTCAGACACATTGCTCTACAACCTAACGGGGTTAAATTCAATCCCTGTGGATGAATTCATTCATGTCACCATGGCGACCATCCAGCCACCCCCCCCCCCATCTAAAATCCCTAACCCAATCCTGCACCGTCACCCCTGCTGACAGCATGTGACATGCTAGTTGTCTAGTCTGTGTAGTGTGTGTGTGTGTAAGGGTTTAGTGGGCCAGATTCCCTGTCCCATCCCAGTTTATCCCACTGAGCTCCCACTGCTCAGACCCCCACTGGAAGGTTTTAACCCCCCTTGCCCCCTGACACATTACACACACACACACACACACACACACACACACACACACACACACACACACACACACACACACACACACACACACACACACACACACACACACACACACACACACACACACACACACACACACACACCAGCCATTAACAGCATCAATCCAAAAACATTGGTATCGGCTGTGAAAAACCCATATCGATCAAGTTTCAAGCACAATGTGATGAGCATATACTGTACGCTGCAAAAAATGTTTGTGTTTTAGTTTAGCGTTGAGTCTTAAAATCAAGTTTTTTGTGTTCTTGTTTTCTGCCAATAACTTGAAACAAGGTAGAATAAGGCAGATCGCTCCACTAGTATCAAGAAAATGACACCTGATTCCATAATAATTCTTAAATCAAGTTGATTTGCATTGGAAACAAGTGGAGTTATCTCACCCACATTGGCAAAACCAAGATTTTAAGACTCAAAACTGGATTAAATGACTTGTTACGGTGGGTGTATAGCTTGCTGTGTATTCCTGTGTGTGTCACCTTGATGCAGAACTGGAAGTCTGTGGGAGCGTTGTGGAGTTTCTTGCCGGTGATGATGGTGAAGACGTTACTGTCCTCCAGATCCGCCAATAGCTGCAGATGCCGGGGCTCCTGTCCAGGCAGAGGAGTTCCAATCGAATCAATTTCACTTAATCCAATTTAGTGTTGTGACGTATTGGAAACATCGCAGCGTTGCCGCCTGAACGATCAGTTTAATGTTCTAATTCAAAAATAAAGAAACTTTATTCTGAAAGTCTCGGATGTGTCACAATTTCCATTTTAGACTTTTTTTTCATTTAATAAAAAAGAAAATTGAAATATGAAATCAGATTAGATGAAACATTAATGATCCTTCGTGGGGAGATTTGGTCTTTGCAGCAGCAAATAGCAATAAGACACAAACAATAGTAATACAATTACATACGTATACGCAACCAACCATGCAATATTGGTCTTGGGCACTAAACAATGGTATTTTACACACAGTAGGAGGGACGATGGGCCCAACCGACCAATCACAAACAAGTTCAGCCATCGTGTTGGTCTCGTATATTGCATTAGTATATTAAATTGATTGATACATTGATACAACTGTCACATGGACCCTGGATCCATGCAGCCCACATCTCTCAGTACCTTGGACGTTCCTTTAGTGGAGTAGTAGAGGCCAGAGCGGCGCAGGAACATGTAGAGTTTCTTCCAGGACTTGCGTCCAGGCTCCTTCACGGACAGGTAGCCCTGGATCTCTGGACAGCTGCTGGAGTTCAGAAAGTTCTGCAACGCAACGCACACACACACACACACACACACACAGCAGCGTCTCATTGTGTCAGCATTTTATTTTGGAGCATTTTCTTTCTTGCATTGCTGAAAATGACCTAGGTCTTGTGAAATCCATTAAAAAACGGAATAGGTTTACAGTTAGGGTAAGGGTTAACGGTTAGCCCTGTCGTGGTGAGGGTTAAGACTGGCGTGTTCTCACAAGCATAGTAATACAATCATGTGTGTGACCTTCACCTGTAAGAGCTGTGACTGAGGGATGGAGCCGTCAGACTCCTGACACCAAGCCACCATCTGCTCTGGAAAGAAGTTCTGGGTGGAGAGCACGCACACACACACACACACACACACACACACACACACACACACACACACACACACACACACACACACACACACACACACACACACACACACACACACACACACACACACACACACACACACACACACACACACACACACACACACACACACGAGGCGTGAGAGAGAGACACTGAAAACTACTTACGATGAGTGAGCAGAGAGAGAGAGAGAGAGCGAGAGAGAGAAAGTAGATGCAGTATGATCTCACCCGCTGATGTAATCCCCTTTAGCCAGCAGCGC
>JAXDDX010000139.1:472500-605000 GCA_034670405.1 Hoplostethus atlanticus | reverse complement strand
CGGCCAGTAAGTGTTGCCACTTCTTCTCATGCATCCGCTGACATTTCCTCAGAGCTGCCTCACGGTTTCAATTTCTGCCTCACAAAAAAAGAAGCCTTCCCCTCCCCTCCCCCTCTTCCTCCCCCTCCTCCACCACCACCACCACCACAACCACTCTTCCTCCTCCTCAGCTGTATGTGAAATACTAGGAGAGAGCGTTAGCACCGGAGCAACACGTGTAACGCCCCGCCGGACGTTTCGAGGTTCAGAAGTTGGGAGGCTTTTTTAGTCTGTTTAAAAAGGGGATGGGATGGGATGGGATGGGGGGGGGGGCTTTCAAGGTTCAAACTGAAGCTACGGATTATGTGTCGGGTGGGAGGGGAGGGGGGTGGGGCATTGCTCAGCGATTCTGCCCAGCCTTGAGAGAGAGAGGGCGAGAGACACAGGGAAAGACAAAGAGAGAGAGAGTGTGCTAAGGAGGAATGTCACTAATGCAACCCTGAGTCATAATCAGGCTCGTGTGGAGCGGGCCGTCCCAGCTGGCCCCTAATACACTGTGCATGACAAATGTTATGCCACACACACACACACACACACACACACACACACACACACACACACTCAAAAGAGGAAGGAGAAATGTAAGCTATGCTAACCAGCTCCAGCCGAGTTTAGCGGTAGACTTTTTTTTTTTTTTTTTTTTTGAGGCTCAGCCCAGCAGTTTTACAGCCATCCAGGGAGGAGAATTACACTGGTGTCCTATTGAATGTGTGTGTGTGACACACACTTACATGGGGGGTGGGGTGTAGGGGCTCTGATCCTCTATCGCTTCACTCATCACATGGACTTAACAGGCTTCCTTCTTCTCTTTCTCCCACGCCCTGATCTCCTTCCTCTTCCCCGTCACCCTATGTGTGCCTGTTCTATCGCTTTTTGACAACTTTGTCCTTTACCCTTCATAAAGTTCCATCTGAAACTGACAACCCCCTCCCTCCTCTTCTCTCCTTGTTCCCCCCCATCCCCCACTTCCCTCTCTCCACTAGAAGAGGGTGAGGGGTGGAAATGTACAGCGCGCACACACACACACTTAAAGAAGGCTTGGAGGCACAGCATATTGGATTGAAGGGTCATGGACACACACACACACACACACACACACACACACACACACACACACACACACACACACACACACACACACACACACACACACACACACACACACACACACACACACACACACACACACACACACACACACACACACACACACACACACACACACACACACACACACACACACACACACGGGGGGTCAGAGGTGAAACACAGTAATCCGTGTGGGGTCAGCCCACTTGACCAAGAGGTTTATGGACACCTAAACCCATCAGGCTACACACACAAACACAACACACACACACACACACTTTATATAGTGCGTAACATTTCATTGTTAAATGTCTGGGTGCCTAACAAAGTGACCGCTAGTGCAGACTAACCTGGCCTACCACAGCACCAGGCTTCCCTCATGTAGGTGAGGGTCCGGTTAGGTTGCGAGCCAGACCGCAAAGAATCACTCAGTGGCTCACCTCCTCGACCTCCCCCACAACACCGACTACTCCTATCCTCCTTCATAGAAGTCAACAGGATGTTTCTGACACGGCTCGATCAGCAGCGCAGGCTATGTCTATGTCTACTCAAGGACAGGACTCGCAGAGTGAAGACTTGCAGAAGACGCAAACATCTTTCCAGACCATCACAGACCAGCCAGGTTGGTAAACACGAGCGTGCTGTGTGCAGTTTATTCAGTTACCCTCTGGCTGCCATTTGGGCCCCGTTAACGTGCAGCTTTAAATTGAAGTCAAAGTTCAGTTCAGCTGCATATACGGACATGGTGGTCCCGCGGGCAATGAGTTAGTGCCAAATGGCATTGTCTAGTTGTCACTCTGATAGAAAGCTATAGTTTGGCTTGAATGACACCTTTGACGCATGAAAGGCCTCGGATAACATACGCAAGACAAAAAGACACAAAGCATATTTCTTTGAGTGCTTGACATACATTGCAAAAATGTGCAAAGACTGACGCAAACGGCCAGAACAAGACATTCAACTTTGTTGGTTCGGCAGGTTAGATAAACGAAAGCACGTACAGGTTGTCAGCACAGCAGCATCTGAATTGAATCTCGTTGAGTCTAGATAGAAAAAAGTATACGTGTGTGTGTGTGTGTGTGTGTGTGTGTGTGTGTGTGTGTGTGTGTGTGTATGCATGTCAGTATAAGCTGATCCTACTGAAAAGGCCTTCACTGTCATCTTCACACGCACGTGCACACACACACACACAAACACGCACATCACTGATCTGATTGCAGCAGGTCAGCAGACCATTGCGTGCAGAGGTGCATCAGCTGACCACAGAGGAAGGAGGGGGTGGGGGGGTGCTCAGAAATAGAGAGAGAGTGTGTGACTCAAAGCTTTATTTACATTGTAAATAACTGATCATTATAACGTCATGTTTTATTGTATTCATAAAAACAAATATTGATATATACGTTGTTTTACGTGTGTTTTCTTAAACACTGAGATACATCATGCCGCTATGGCGTGGACCGGCCACTAGAGGGCGTCTGCACTCTCTCACGCGTCGGTTTGTGCTCATCCTCCGCTAGCTGCTTTCAGTAGCAACTACGTCATTATCAAAGCCACACAAAAGCCCAGTGTGGGCAAACTTCAAGGTAACTTGCTCAGGTAGCACGGCTCCACGACAACAGCACAACAATGCCGAATCAGCTCAAAAATGCACCCCATTTCTACCGGCGAAGAAGACGGACCCAGCCAAACTAGCATGACAACATTGGTGCAAACTCCTGGGAAGTGTGACAGAAGTCAAACTCACTGGGCAGAGAGTGTTGCTGAAGATATTCCACTGATCAGCACCATACCATTTAGACCACACACTGAATAGTCAACCACAATGGACTCGTGCACATCCCTACTTTATTGAAAACCCATCCCACCCGTGATGACAGGCAGCGGAGAGGACACCTACCCCAGGGGACCAGACGAAAGCCTTGTATAAGCCTTTTTATTATGATTGAATTGAGAGAGAGAGAGACAGAGAGAGAGACAGAGAGAGAGAGAGAGAGAGAGAGATATCCGGTCTAGTCTATGATAGAACCATACCATACAAATCCAATGCAACTATGTGTCTACACCACTGCAAGGCAAGTCTGAGACTCTTGTCATTGCATTGTTGTACAAGCCATCTTCAATGCATTTGACCCAAACCCTACTCATAACCATAACCAACCAATCCACACACACACACACACACACTCTCTTCAAATGCACAACCTCAACCCAGCCTAGCCGTTGTTTGAGCTCATAAAAGACGTTACACAACATTGCATACCAACGGAGTCACTGATGTCTGGAGTTAAATGCTACGACATGGCCAGTCTGTGCTGATAATGCTGATCGTGACTGATTGGATTGGTAAAGGTTTCATTTAATCAGCCGTACACTGGCCATAGTTCATTTTACGCATTAGAGTGTATTAAAGTCTATAGTACGTTCACATAAATCCACAATTAGAAGCTCAAGATGAAGGAGACCAGTTAATGCAGTTAAGGGAGAGGTTACATGTTCAGTTGAGTTTCCTCATTCGCTTTACTGAAGAGGATAAACAGAGTTATTTTCCGCATCAGCCTTTCACTCCTATGATCTGCCATCAGAAACTGAAAGCTTTACTTCTGTTTGCACTCGAAGAACAGCGCCCTCTTCCTGATTTCTGCTATAAAGCAATTCAACGAATTTCCCATGAACTCTCATCTAGTGGCACACAATGTAATCTTGACATCCAAAGATCTCAAGGCTGACCTGGAGAGGTCTTTGGTGAAGGTTTCAGCCCGTACCATACGCCGGACACTGAACCAAGAAGGACTTTACGGTTGGAGGCCACAGAAAACCACACTGCTGAAAGAGAAACACAAGAAGGACCGATTGATCTTTGCCAAGACCCACCTGGACAAACCTAAATCCTTCTGGGAAAATGTCCTGTGGAGCGATGAAACCACGTTAGAGCTCTTTGGCAGATCAGCGCTTTGTTTACAGTTGATGAACTGAAGCTTTTCAAGAAAACAACACCCTACCCTACAGTCCAATATGGTGGAAGTCCCATAATGCTGTGCGGCTGCTTTGCTGTCTCAGGTACTGGGTGTCTTGAACGTATTAAGGGCCTCAAGAAAATCAGAAGATTACCAAGGCATTTTGGAGTGTAATGTGCTACCTAGTGTCACAAAACTGGGTGTCAATGGAAGGTCATGGGTCCTCCAGTAGGACAATGACCCAACACACACATCCAATATCAGAAGATATTGTACATTATCTGCATAAGATAGGTACCAGAAGTACCAGTAATCTTGGCCAGAGCTGTAGCGGACGGGTCATTTGCTAGTCAGACAAGACAATAAATAGATGAACAAGATGGAGATGTTCTGGAAGAGACACATGATGCAACCTCCAGTCAACTCTCACATACACACACACACACACACACACACACACACACACACACACACACACATATACATATACATACACATACATATTTGTGTGCCCTCACACAAACACACACAAAAGATCCCTTGAGCAAATTGCAAGTTGATGTCTGACTCCGGACCTTGTGATATGATGTCAACGAAACACATAAATAGTGGTTTGTGTTATGAAATGTGTGTGTGTGTGTGTGTGTGTGTGTGTGTGTGTATTCATGAGTGAGACAGAAAGAGAGCATCTAAAAAAAAAAAGTGTTGTTCAGGGTGGGCATCCTGAGAACTTCTGACACAACATTCCTGGGATAGGAGGGCCAGGGAAGGAAGGGCAACACACACACACACACACACACACACACACACACAGAGTGTGGAAGCGTGTGAACGGGAAACGTATGTCTGTCTTGCCGGAGACGGCGGACGGACTCAGTGGGTTCAGAGAGATCCGACCTGCAGACGTTCCCAGCCATATTCCCAGCTCCGCTACGGAAGTCTGCCCTCCACACACTCCGTCATCAGCATCCTGGAAACACCGCTCACCTCCTTCCACAACAAAACATCTCTGTCACTGTGTGTGTGTGTTTGTGAGATTGATAACCACACTTCCACAATAACACACACACACACACACACACACACACACACACACACACACACACACACACACACACACACACACACACACACACACACACACACACACACACACACAGGCGGATAACCCAGGGCCAGCTGTCGTGTAATGGAAGGAAAGGCTGTCCGCAGCCAAAGTCAACACATGCTGCCCTTACCAGAACATAATAGGCCAGTCAGCTGGTTTCAACACACACACGCACACGCACACACACACACACACACACACACACTTAAGTCAAGGAAAGGACAACCGACACAATGAGGAATCCAAAATATATCGCGACCATATCGGTATCGAGTACCTTAAGCACATCAGGTATTTTAACTGTTAAAGGTTGTGATAATAACACTATATTTCAGCCAGCATTCGTTCACATGCTGCAACACCTGCTGCTGTGTGCATCCATGTGTGTTTTTAGGCAGGTTGCTTTCTCGGTGCTGCAGCAGAGACGATGGCAACTTTTGACTTTCAATATCCGAAAACCAGTCAAAAACCTCTGTAGTCTTTGCACTGAGAAAAAAAATAGCATTACCCATACGGTTTCATCAAGTGTGTATGGGCACACAGACAGGCTCGCATGAGGTTGATGAGGTTGTGCAAGTACTTACATGGTTGTCGCAGGTCTGTATGGGGCTGAGAATGGGGGAGCCTGCTGGGCTGCAGAGCTCAGGGAAGGGGTTTGGGATGGCAGGCAGGGAAGACGGACGCAAGTGCTGTTCTTCCTGCAGACGCCTACAGAGGGAGACAAACACACACACACACACATATTAATGTCTCACTGTACGGTTCAAGAATCCAACAATATGTAGTTGAACACAGTTGTCCTATAAGTGCTATGATCATGGGTGTCACTTCAGTATGGCTTGTAGTTTTCAATCATAGAGAGCATGCACCAAGCACAAATGACATCTTTCGGGACCGGCGTTCCCTCTCAGCTGACAGTTTGGTGACGTACACCTAATAACTTAATATCTTGTTAGTCATTAGTCAATGCTCCACTTGTCCCCAGAAATGTACTCGTGATAATCGGGTTTGGAAGTGGACTTTGCCATGGTTTTAGCATCACAGGCCCACGATAAGTTAAACAGACAAGAACCGCAAGGTCTGTAAACTCTATAATCTCAGTAATCACCGGCTTCTCACAATCGTGGCATTTACCGACCAATTTCCGCAGAGGATTTTATCGCCAAGATACGTGGCACGAGCAATCATTGTGATAGTTTCAAGCCAGCAGGGTCGGCCCTCCACTTAGCCGATCGTTATTGAGACTAGCAGAGAGATTAGAAACGATTCGGAATGAATTGTGGTGAACTACAGCAGGTATACGTCTATGTGTTAGTGTTAGTTGCATCATATCCGGTGTGTCGGTGAACGGGAGCAGTGGAATCCATTGCAGGTGACCAGATAATGTGCGTCTACCTGACGGCCTGGATGTGCATGGGCTGAGAACAACGCAGCCTCTCCCTGGAGGGTGAGGAGGGGGGCAGGGGTGGGGCGGGACGCTGATGGCCCTGGCCACGCCCGGGGTGCACGTGGTGGTGGTGGTGGGGAGCGTGCACGTGGCCGTTGTGCAGGAGCAGCGCCGTGTCGGCCTGCGTGCTGCAGCTGGAGTACACGCTCTCCATGGAGGAGTTCATCTCATTCACCAGCTGCTCCAGATCCACATCATCGTCTAGAGAGAAGGGGGGTGGAGAGAGAGAGAGAGAGAGAGAGAGAGAGAGAGAGAGAGAGAGAGAGAGAGAGAGAGAGAGAGAGAGAGAGAGAGAGAGAGCATTCATCAATACACAAGATAAGACATACAACAAAGCTGCAAGGCTGCAGATGCCCACTAGGTGTCGCCTCAGAGAGGAACACTATGGCAAAGTATTATTCTGCAATAAAACAATGAAAAACATACATTCAAACAGGTTTCCATATACTGTATCAAACCAGCTGATGGGCATAAAACTATGATGCTACAGAGACTGGGACTGTTCTCTTCACAGGATTTTCTTTTTGGAAAACTTTGCAGGACATAACTAGTAACATAAAACCTAATTCAATCAACCTCGTCCAATTAAGACAAACAAAGGAGTTTTGTGATGCATAAAACATCATCGCAGCTGCATTCCTGGCCTGTGTCTTGGTTGTTTCAGTGTGTGTTGTTTTTTTTCTTTCAATGTCCTCACAATTGTAGAAATATGAGGAAAACACTAATTTGTCAGCCCTCATTGTGGAGTGGGTTCATTCCAGGGTGAAGGGGAAGGGTTATGGTCAGAATGAGGGTTAGGCTAAGGTTAGGGTGAGGGCTAGGCATTTAGTGGTTCAGGTTAAAGTTGGAGAAGAAATATAAAACAGTTGAGTGTCCTCACAAGTACCTTATGTCTGAGTGTGTGAGTGTGTGTGTGTGTCTAAGGTCCTTTGGTCCTGTGTCCGTCCCACCCAAATACCACACACAGAATTCCTGACATTTTTGCTGGGAGAAACTACAGCACTCTGGGAACGCTCACCAGCCTGTAAACGGTACATGGTGGCCAAATCATCAGGAGAAAGTAGCGCACACACACACACACACACACACACACACACACACACACACACACACACACACACACACACACACACACACACACACACACACACACACACACACACACACACACACACACACACACACACACACACACACACACACACACACACACACACACACACACACACACACACACACACACACACACACACACACACAAGCCTGGGACACCATGTAAGCTATGCTGGGGAACACGTGCATGCAATTACACAAAGAAGAACTCCAGAAAACACCACTCATGTATGTACACACACACACACCATGAACTTTAAGACTGCAAAGGGGAAGCAGATGCTGTACCATACACAGCAACGGTTGGCCCATCTGATCTTGGATCACAAAGAGGTGAACGACACGCACACGCACACACACACACACACACACACACACACACACACACACACACACTCATGTGAAATCTAGCGGGGTTAGAGAGGTGGGCTTGTGACTGGAAGTCCCTAGACTGGTTGTGGAAATGGGTGGGGAACTGGGAAGCTCTCAGGTGGGAATGTGAAGCAGGGCCTTTCTGGAAAAAAGAGCATGCACGTCCAAGTCAGCTTACCTTGGTAAAAAAAAATAAAAGCTAGTATAAATCTTAGTACTTTTATATGCCGCAAACATTGACACACGTGTCATCAGGTCATCAAAACGGATGGGGGTTGGGTGAGAGAGGGGCAGGTAACCTGAGCCAGGCCGGGTCTAAATATACAGGGTGTCTGTCAGTGAGGTTGATGTGAGGTTTCTCTGTAGTGCAGAGTCAGAGTGAAACAGGAGCTGGGTGACTTTGACAACGACCACAAGCTTTTTCGCCGCAGTCATCAATAGGGTTCTCATATACTTCTCATATACATATCAGAGAAGCTCCTGCTGGTCTTGGATACCGACACCTATAATATAATATTCTACACAAGTACTGGGAAACACAAGAACGTCTTGTCTAAGTCATATCTTTACTATATAATACAAATCAGTCGGTCAGGAGTGAGACACTTCAGTTCTCTTTACCGCGAACGCTATCACACATCATCACATCGCAGTTTCTACAAATAACGTTGGTTCTTTATTGAACTTCTACTTACACGATCTACTACTAGCGATATCATTTTGTGTAATTTTAAATGACACTATGAAAACTACAATGTGTTTCCCAGCCCATCAAACCGGCACCTAACACCTAAGGCAAGGTAGAGTCACCAGAGTGTCCCATTTGCCCCGGACCACCAGCAGTACCGTCCCTCTCCTAGAGCCTTAGTGCATGAAGGTCATCACGGAAGATAACAAGTAACCACGTCGTCCTGCACGAATGATGCAGGCAATCAAGATGCATCGTCCCTTCAAGTTTTGTCAAAATCGCAACAGCGGTGTAGCAGTTATGACCTTTCAAAGTTAAAGTTTTTTTTTTATAGCATCCCCATCAGGCCAGTGTAATTTCTAAGGATTGCTAGATGTGTCTACCAAGTTTTGCATCAATCGCACTTACAGTTCAAGAATTAGGCCATTTCAGAGTTAAAATTTGTTACCTTTAATTTGTAGCGCCCTCATCAGGCCAATTGGTGTATTGGTTTTTAATATGCCAAAATGTGTCAACCCTCCCAATTTTCATCAAAATCAGACCAGTGGTGTCTGAGATATCACCTTATGTTTGCCAGATAGCCCCACCACCCCCATTTCATCACGTAGGGGACAAGTAATTTGGTCTGTACAGAATCTGTAGTGGTTAGTATGAAGGTATTTCCCTGTCAAAACTATTTTCAGCAGTGTAAATCATGATTTGCAAAAGCGAAAAACAATTTGAGCAAGAAAATGTGATTTGTATTCACAAAACTCTCTTTTCAGTTACGCTTTTACACTTGCAAAGGTCAATTTTGCGCGCGCAAAGGGGAGGCGGGGGCTAGAACAGAGAGCTACCTGATTGGTGCACGGAGATAGATCACTATGGTCTGCACTGATTGGATACAGAATGTGCCACTCTGACTGGCACTGTAAGGGACGCCCAGCATGGTATATATGCTCTGTTGTTATTGTCAGTTTAGCTATAGTGGATTTATTTTACTAAAAGGTAAATAGCCTTGAGTAGAACTAGCTAGCTTGCTAGTTACAAGAAACTATACCCGATTGGTAGGTTTGAACATTATCGGCGCTTCAAATAATATCAGTGTAGCAGACTCGCTACCCCCGGAGTAGACAGAGACACTGGCAGAAGTAGAGAGATCACGGCCCGCTTTATTTACATCCCAGCATATAGTACTCGCTGGTCTCGACCACCGGCTTCCGGGCTGGCGGGCCAGTGGTCCTCTCCTGTGCCGTGCAGAGCTGCAAGAAAAGGAGGTCAGGAGGATTTACAAGCTCTCCCTCTCCCTGCGGCGGGTTTCCAAAAAGGGTTCCCTTTTTTTTCCCCAATGGCCGAGGGGGTGCTCTGGTAGAAAAACGCTGAGCGGAGTAGAAGACACTAAAACATTTGTCTTTAACGTCTCCATCTGGAGAACAGAGCCCGCAGAGATGGAGGGAGGCGACGTGGAAGAGGGAGATGGAAGGGAGGGATTTCTAGGAACAGAGGAAGACCATTAAGTGCGCCAGTAAATAAGTTATTGCTATACAGTGAGACTCCATGGAGCAAGGTAAGGAGATCTGGACAAGGTGTGTGTGAATGTGTGTCAACTAGAAAGCTACAATCATCCGCGGCTTACAGCGTAAAGAGGATGGGGATTGATGGGCAAATTTCAAGGCAGTAAATTCCAGGCCATTTACAGCTGGCACAGGATGAGGAGAGGAGAGGAGAGGAGAGTTACCATGGTGATGTGGAGAGTTTTGATTGGCTGAGCGCTGAAAGCCTGGAACTGGCCTGTGAGAGGAAGTCCGGTCCACGGTTTCCTGTCAAAAAATAAATGAAAGAAAGATTTAAAAAGAGATATTTTACTGAGGAGAAATAGAACATTTGACGAAGTTCAGAGGGTAAGTAGTCCATGTGTCTGCTCTCAAGGAACATCAACCCTCAAGTTTAAAACACCAGTGACACTTTGACCCTCCAACACCACGACTTTGTGACCCCTTGTCCTTTTCCCTCACACATACACACATTTCACTCTGAAACGTGGGACAGATATTGGTTTGTGTGTAAGAAAACAGATCAATCATTTTTAACACACACACACAGAGACATAAACTAATTTGAAGCAGCCTCGGGGCAAGAGCGCTGCAGAGGAGAAAGAGGGAGGGAAAAAAAGCCAAGCAAATTTTCAATCTCCACTTTTCCAGGAAAAAGAAGAACGCGGAAGCGCCGCTTCCAGGAACTGCTCGCGGCCAGAGGTCCCGTCGTGCATGCATGCACATACACACACACACACACACACACACACTCACAGCTCCCCCCGGTGCTCCGAAAACATCCATAAATGCCTCGAGTTAGATTTATAGCTCCAAGAAGAAGCAGCCAAAGGCTTTCCAAGGAAGGCAACTTGGCTGCAGGGCCTGTGGGCTGACAGAGAAGACTGCAGTCTGCAGGCTTCAGCAGGGCTGAACAGGACGACGCAGAGGTAGACCAACTACTAAACTCCCTGCGATACACAGCACGTCTGACACATCACATATGAGAAAAATAGACAATAACTAACACACACACACACACACACACACACACACAACTGTGGTCTCGGTACGGTGCAGGGAATTACTGAAGTTCAAAGTCCATAGGCAAAAACGTTCCTGCACACACAGGATCACCTCTGCTTTCATTTATTTTTGGTCACCTTTCTCCAGACTCATGACTGTAACATCGACATAAAAACAAATGCATGTAGAAGTGATCTTGTGTCTGCATCAAATATAGACAGCATAGCTCCATCTATGTATGCATCTACGATTCTTCTTTTAGTGCCATCAGTAATTTCCTTCCATATAGTCTACATGCAGGCAGGACAGTGTCCTAGCTCTGGTAATGGATATCAGTGGCGATAGTGCTAGTGCACAGCTACAATTAAGCCCAGGGAAAATCCCCCTCCTGTATCAATGGCACCCCGTGCGGTAACATTAGCAGCTCTGGCAGTAAAAAGAGTCAAATGTTACGGCCATGTTACCCATAATACCCTTAATGTAAACGTCCCATAATAACCTCAAGTATAGCCTGGAGCATCGACATCTAGGAATCTCAGCACACTTTCTCTCAGAGCATCAAAGGCTTTCACTTCCTCGAAAGCACAAGCACGAGACCGAGCATGCCCGTCGCCATGGCAACCGCTGCCTCTAGCCACTGACCTCCGACCTGAAGAACATCAACCCTTTTTTTTTTTAATTCTATTTTTTTTACGACCATTATCTTCAGGTGCTGAAGATCTGTTAAGCATTTCCGCTGTTCTGACCGGTTCAAGCCAGGACTCGGCTGAGCTTCTAGTCTCCGGACTGTGGTGTTCTTCGCGGTCCGACGTGCACGTATGCGCACGCACGCACACAGAGGGAGGGAGAGAGAGAGAGAAAGAAAGGGTGAGTTTCTGGCTGCTTCCCCTGAGAGATCTCTGGCTCGGATCCAAAGTTCCCGCTTAGACACACACACACACACACACACACACACACACACACACACACCCCCCTCCTGTTCTGAGACAGCCCTGGAACGCTGCCCAGATTCCCAAACATGCCCAGCGTTATGTATAGCGTTATGTAAGTATGCAGAAAAGAGGGCTCATTTGCTCCTTATCTATACACACTAAACCCACAGTCATTGCCCAGAGAGACGGGGTGTGTGTGTGTCATGTCAACTGGCCGGCTTTATATAACACACGCACACACACACAGCAATACTGTAACCCACTTTTCTCTTTTTCAACTGGGTGCAGGGTGGAGGAATGTCAGTTTTCCACTGGGGTTGAATTCACCATTCACTGGTGCATAAACCTCTTCCTTGGAACCTAACTTGACCCAATCCAACTCAACGTCAGCTCAACGGGGGGGACTCAGCGGGGGGACTCAGCGGTCCCAGGCATTGCATTCTTATACCTCCGCTAAGAGGAACGAGGCAGCTGAGTCTACGTCACTCACTCGCCCCCGCCAGCCTCTTTAAAAGACGTCACACCCACAATCCCAACACTCTCTCGGGCCGGTCACACAACAAAGCCCAGAGCTTGTTGTTGTTTGTTTTGTTTGGCGCTCTATTTATAGACCGCCGCGATGCTCTGCAGCCAAATTCTTTAGGTTACTGGTGGGTCAGAGGGGAGGAAAATGCGAGCTGGGAAACAAAGGGCTCATTCTGCAGGAGTTGGACCGTGCAAATGGGTTCTGTTTTGTGGCGGAGACGTCGTATTTCACCCGGCTAGGCCAGGAGTCATTCACTGTGAAGTGAGCGGACTCACAGAGCCGCTGTACACATGTTCACACACACACACACACACACACACACACACACACACACACACACACACACACACACACACACACACACACACACACACACACACACACACACAGGCTTGTATCACTATACTTGTGAGGACTTTCCATTGACTACCTTCATTCCCTAACCTCTAACCCTCTCAACTACAGACCAAACCTCAACCTAAACTCAAGACCCTAAATTAGCCCCTTGAAAAAGTGAGGCTCGGCTAAAGTTCCTCACTTTGGAGGATTTTCGTAATCTTTCTCTGTGAGGACATTTCAAAAGTAATGTCAATCAATCTCCCTGGCAACAATAATTCATTAGAATACTGAGAAAACTTAATATTACTGTAACGCATTCCTGAATAACATGCTGCAACCCACCACTGCAGTGCACATGCACACACACACACACACACACACTTGACACAAACAACACACAAGGTGTTTACCTGGTAGTTGGGGTGAAGTAGGAAGTAGTCGGGGCATCCTGCTAAGGCCATGGTGCTCTTTCACTGTTCCCTCTGTAGGGAATCACATCCACTGGTCTCTCTGCTCACCAGAGCCCTGCACAAGGACACAATTCACAAAATACATTGAGAGAAAGAAAGAAAGAAAGAAAGAAAGAAAGAAAGAAAGAAAGAAAGGACAAACAAAGTGAGCGCTGAAGGTGAGTGTTCTGTTCTGTGCAAAACAACATCCAACAATTTCTTGGAGTATGTGTGTGTGTGGATGAATGCACATGCACACGTGCGCACACACTGAATCCAGTGTAAACACAGCCATTGTATAGGACACACACACACAAGTCAGTTCCCAAAGCCCCGGGCTTAAGACTAAATAAGAAACTCTCTCTAAGCTAGCAACACATGACCACTCACCACCTGCAGACACAGAGGGCAGGGGAGGGTGGGTGGGTGAGAGAGAGAGAGAGAGAGAGAGAGAGACTCAACATGCTCTGTCAGTGTGCACTGTATCTAAAGCAACTTGAAATAGGAGTCGGACATTTCTATTGCATTGTACAGCATTATCTATTTGGAGTGAACCAAGGAAGGTCTGTGTGTGTGTGTGTGTGTGTGTTCCGACACCTCCATGTGTGTTGTGTTCAGTCCTGGAAATTTTTGATCAGACAACCTGAGAAGATACACACACTGCAAAATATGTCCATCTTTACAGAATTGTCTTGAATCAAGTGACATTGTCTTGATACTACTGGAGTGATCTGCCTTATTCTGCCTTGATTCAAAATACTGGTGGAAGACCTGGTGGAACTGCGTTGGAAACAGGTGGGATTATCTCACCCCATTGGCAGATTGTCTCACTTCATTTAAGAAAAATACAATTGTAAGACTTAATCCTAGACAGCATGACATGGATATATTTGCAGTGTACATACATACATCGCTCCTGGAAACCATGCATGCAACAGTGCAATGCCTCCATCAAAAGGTTCAGCATACCCAATCTGCTGAGACCATGAAAACACACACACACACACACACACACACACACACACACACACACACACACACACACACACACACACACACACACACACACACACACACACACACACACACACACACACACACACTTCTGATGTCTCCCTCACTAAATAGCCCCTCCCACTAGTCTACTCTTGGTTTTTCTCTCTCTCTCTCTCTCTCTCTCTCAGCATGTCTCCATTGTACAGGTCATTATATAACACATATCAAATGGTTCAAACAATATTCCTCCTCCTCCGCCTCCATCTGTATTCTCCCTCTCCCCTCATCCTCTCCCTCCCTATCTTTTCACCACTCTAATTACTGCTTCCACTGGGGCTCTGCTATCTTTAGGTCGCTCTGCTGGCGGAGAATGCGTGTGTAAAGCGTGCGTGCACGTACGGCGGCTAACACTTGAAAAGACTGCCTGATAATTGTACTTTTTTTCCCCCTCCCTCCCTCCTTTTTTTCTTTTCCGTGTTCTTGCACAGGCTGATGTGTGCGCGTTCACAGCCATCAAACTGCTGGCCAAAAGGGCAAGCGGGGCTGATTGTGCGCGCGGCTAATAAGCGTGCTGCCTTGCCTGAAAGCAGAACCACGCTCCCGAGCGCTTGACATTTGCTGACATTTGCGTTTTCCGCCTGCGGAGAATGAGAGTAATTCAGCTTTACTGGTCATACGGGGAGATCTAGACAATTAAATGGGGCAGGGAGCAACTTAATAATGTCACAAGTGTGTGTGTTCATATAAAACACTGATTCCTACACCTTTCCCCTCTTCGGGTACAAGTTGATCCTGCTGACCTGTCCTCTGACGAGTTTCTACCGGCTGCTTGGGGACATTCGTGAAAACATTGCACTAGCACCTCACCAATAACAAACACTGCTGGCTTACCTGTCCCATACACATAGTAGCACGATTCTGCCAACCTGTCTGACCAACCTATAGCCCCCTAATGCTGCCTGATCCTGAGCAGACCTGTAGTCTCCTTGAGACAGCGGGAAGGGAGGAAGGAAGTTTAGCAGGGTGCAGAGATTAGCCTACATTATGTAACAGCTAATGGACCTTTATGACAGGCAATCAACACACACACACACACACACACACACACAGAGAGAGAGAGAGCAGTGTTCAGATATCTAACAGGCTGCCTGGTGTGGTAGAAGAGTTACCCGCAACAACCACCATTATAACCGCAAATCAATTATATTTCCAGAAAAGCGCGTTCATGTATGCTTGTACCCTCTTAATTGACCACATCTTCATATAAACTACATCACTTTGAAACTACTTCCTAAGACGCATGCTAGGACTCCATGTCATAAAAGTGCATATCACCGCTAAAAAAAGGTGGGTAACGTGAGTTTAGGCTCGTTAATACCCTCCACTGCATCCCTGGGTATGACCGAGGACGGTTGATTGACTTAACATGACATTAAGAATAGCCGTAACCGTGCGCGGTTCCTACTGAGGGATACACGGCTTTCCAAACCAAACCAAACAAACACACACACACACACACACACACACACACAAACGAAGGAATAAACAAAGTGCCTATGATAATAAAAGGGAAGGACGCACCTCGGGATCGGGTCCAGGACGCACGACGGAGCGGCACCGGTGCGCTTCGACTGTCCGTGTCTGGATCTCTAAAGAAACTGCCCACCCCCCCCAACCCCCTAAAAAAAAAGAAAAAAAACAAAACACTTTGTCCCCCGAAGCGGTGTCAGTCCACACGCACGCACGCACACACATACATGCACGCACTCACTCACTCTCATACATACAAGCACACACACGCACACACATACACACACACACATACACCGATTTCACATTTGCACTTTTCGACCAGCTGACTCGCCTCTCGCTCAGAAGGAACCCTCCCCTCCGCCCCGCCCCGTTCACAGCGGAGCACTGCAAAAATAACCCATTTTAACAAGTAAGCGTTGAGTCTTATTTTTATTAAAACGAGTGATAAATACCTGGGGGAGGGGTGAGACGATTTCGTTTGTTGTTTTGTTTCGTTTCATTTTTGGCATTTTCTTCACACTAGGGGGTCTGAGCTTCCTTGTTTCAAGACAATTCGTGAAATAAGTGA
This sequence comes from Hoplostethus atlanticus, assembly GCA_034670405.1. NCBI lineage: Eukaryota > Metazoa > Chordata > Actinopteri > Trachichthyiformes > Trachichthyidae > Hoplostethus > Hoplostethus atlanticus. Next base: position 588,310 of record JAXDDX010000139.1, on the reverse strand, counting down.
ATCTGGAAATAATCTCACCCTGCCGGACGAAATGTCACCTTTTCTTTAAAGAAAATGAAGATTTTATTCTCACTGCTGGACAAAATGGTTTGTTAAAGTGCACATTTTTTTGCAGTGTGTTAAAGCGCCCTCGTTCGCAGGAGACCTGACTTTAACCCTTCAAGTGGAGGGAGGGAAGCATGCATTTGGTGTCGCCTGAAAATTATCTTGTTGCTGTCTGGAGGTTTACATGGGATCTGTGCCTGCACATGTAGATGTCCCTTAGGTCAAAGAACTATAGTAATCCTATAATTCATTTTACAAGGATACTAAACAAATATGACAGCAAAGCGTAAAATATTATAAGGCTCCTATACAATCACTATTGAATAACATTAAAACACTGTAGGTCCTAATATTTTAGTGGTACCATAGGAGATAAAAATACCACAAGGTTTTACAAGGTGCACCATAAACTACCTATTGGGTACCATTAAAACCTATAAGTCCCTATATGGGAATATTATAGGAATATTATAGTGATAGGATGCCATAGTAAAGTCACTATAAACTCACTTTTGAGCAGTACAGACACACTATAAGTCCCTGTTATATTATTATAGTAATACTGTGCGCTGTAAAAAATAAAAAAGTCTCTTCAACTTAAAATCATAAGTTTACTGCATTAAAGTTGCAAGTTAACTGAAATAGTGCAAAAATAGTTGGGTCAAGACCAGGTAAAAATGAAAGTGACAAACCCATGTGTATACATTGAGTTAATGGTTAAGTTCATTTCACTAAATTGAGTTTTTACAGTGAGTTTTTCAAATTCTAGGAATATTCTAATGAATTTTTCTTGGAGGGGGATTAGTCCTCAGAGCAGAGCTTCCTGTAATTTATAGAGTAAATATAGCCGTACACTGGGGCCTTATTCCTCTCTGGGGTGCAGGCATCTTTATCATTGGTTGAGGTTTATGATTTGAAGGTTTTTCCGTATTTGTCCTAATTGGTTGGACGTGCACCCCAATGAGCCTGCATCTCATATCATTGATACCTCAAACCCTAAATCTACACGTCGGTTCTGCACAGACAAAAAAATGAGCCAGCAATAAGTCCAACAATGCTCTGTACCCTCGGGGCTCTGATGTAGTCTGACTTTTTTTTTGCAGCCCATATGTTGTTAGTGCATAACTGTTCTGCATAACTGCCAATCCTGGACACCGTCTCCCCTTTCACCCCTCCACCACCCCAACGCCCATTGACAAACTCAGGTTTCACCCACGCGCAGGTTAAATAATCTCTCCTCCTCATCTGCTTTCAGACTTACATGGAAGTATGCTAAATTTGATGTGAGGAGGAAAGCTTGAAACGAGGATCCAGTAAGGAGAGAAGATGTCATTACACACACACACGCACGCACGCACACGCACACGCACACACACACACACACGCACACACACACACACACCTTTACACTAAAAATGAATGCACATTGCGAAAATGTCCATCTTAACCAGTTATCTAATCTTGTTTTGAGCCTTAAAAAAAGACAAAGTCTACCAGTGGGGTGGGATAAAGTGTCACGAAATTCTGAAAATTCTGAAACAAATGATTTTTATTGGAAACCTCGGCAGATTCTTTTTACTTGTTTTATGACGAAATAAGAATTTAAGATTGGATTAAATGTATATATGTGTGTCTCACAAAGAACAGTAGCTCCTAAGAAAGCTTGTCGAATTGTTGCCATGACTAGTTTTGGATGTTGCCAGGTCTTGTCAGGTCAACAAACTATAAAGGATAATCCCCAGCCCGGCCCGACGACTGGTGAGTTCCAGAAAGCCAGACCCCGCTGCTCTATTTGTTTGTGCTTAAGTGTATGGGAGTTACGCAATCGGCGACGGAGGCAGCTTGATGCTTCCCACTGAAATGGGTCAGCCACACAAACACGTGGACATACATGGTGTTTTGAAAACACCGGAGAAGCGTGGTTGTTACATAAAAATGTTGGGAAACAGTTCGGCATCCCAGATGGTGTGGAATCGGATTCCCTCGAGGCCTTGGGAGTTCAACCTAGACACACACACACACACAGCCACCACCACCACGACCACCATGGGGTAAATTGTCTCCAGTTGTAAACACAATGTACAGTAGACCTGCATGGGCTGAATTATGGGCTGAGAAGTGACATCAAAACGCCCGAGTGTTTGAGTGTGTTTTGATGTGTTGGGATGGTTAAAATGCCGCAAATGGTTGGGTTCCAAACTTGGTGTGTTGTGACCCTTCGAAGGGCTTCAAAACCCCCGGGGCCTCCGCGGAGTAAACAAAATTGCCGAGTCTAGCCACATGGAACTGGCTCGTCCCACACATCGTGTGTTTGTATTTGTATCTGTGTGTGTGTGTGTGTGTGTGCGCACTAAGCATGTAATGCGGATGATTCATTGTGTGCGTCTGTGTTCGTGGGTGTGCCCGTGTGGTCTGAGAGCTGCTGTTGACGTCCAACTGCTCGGTATTAATGTTCACCTCAGCGCTGGAATCTCCTGCTTGTCCGACTACGACATTAATCACTGAAATGCACCGCTTGGTTTTGGCGCGGAAACGTGGAGGAAGTGGGTGAGAGAGCAAAAGAGACCATTACTTCTTTATATATCAACTTCTAAATAAGATCTCAATTCTTAGAATACTAGAATTATATATTTTTTCCTATTTGTACCAGTCCAACTCATGTGTCCAGTTCAGAACTAACAATATTTTCTGTTTACGATCAATTCGCTGCTTCCCAAAAGTGACCCTGTGTGACATCTCAACCCCAAAAGTGGAAAAAGTAGCGAGGAGGACCGATGCCCTGCATCTGCAAAGCAGCGTGCTTCCTGTCCTGTCAGTTCAAAGCTATGGTGACGGTTGTTTTGATAGTTCAAGTGCCCACAATCCCTCAGTCACTAGGCAATCATGAAACTTAAATTAGCAACACAATAATCCTGTTTTCGCTCTGTCTTGTGCCTTGCCGTGGGACTGGGATGTAACGAGGCATCTACGTTACAAACCTAAAACCCATTTACACTGGAGCACTGTGTTGGGATTCAGAGATTTCTTTTTGGTCCTGACAACCACACACCCACACACACCACACACACACTTTAAAGGTGCATTTGAATCTTGTGTTTGCACTGCCAAAAAATGTACGTTTAAACAAGTCATACTGAGTCTTAAAATCTTCTTTAAACAAGTGAAAAACTCTGCCAATGGGGTGAGTTGATTCTACTTTTTTCCACTGCAGTCTCACTTGTTTCAGGAATGTTCTTGAAACAAGCATCAGTATGTTGGAACGAGGCAGAATGAGACAGATCACTCCACTAGGATCAAGAAAATTACACTTGATTCAAGAAAAGTCTTGAAACAAATAGCTTTTTATTGGAAACATTGGCAGATTGTTTCACTTGCTTTCTGAAAAATAAGAATGTAAGACTCAATAGAAGATTCAATTACTAAAAATAGACATGTTTTTTGCAGTGTGTGTGTGTGTGTGCTCAAACTCTGAACAAGTGTGCAATGTACCTTGGTTCCAAAGTCGCTTAGAGTGAGTCAGGAGATCAAAGTCAGAGCTGTTGATTAATCCACATAACAGGAGCTTTTCCACTAATAACAGAACATTCTTTTCATTCTGCTGGACCGGCACATCGGAGCAACCCAGCCTCCACAGTCAAACCAACACATCCACTCCAAAGCAGACCTATGAGCCAATAAATGTCATACACTTGAATATCTGAATATCATCAATATGTGCTATTTTGTGATTAACTGTTGTAATTTACCTTTTTGCTGTACCCACTTTCCCTCAACATGCCTCCTCTACATCTCTACATGTCTTGTAGAGCCGGTGAAGAAAATCTCTTCCTCTTCTACGATGGATTTCTCTCTGTATGATTGTTGAACATCGGTGCAAAAATGTCTTTCTAATGGGGCTAGAAACAATTGATTGATTCTGCAGAGGACTGACACCAAAACCTGAGTTTGAGATGATTTACTATAATGTCTAGATGTGTGTGATTTGTTTGATTATAAAGATTTATATCAGTCTTAAAAGGCGGGTAAACTGGGTTTAGGTGGGTTTGCCCTCCATCACATCCCTCACTGTGATGCATTGCGAGCAGATTGTAAGTCCATCAGAGTAAACGTATAATCTAAACTTCCAACATAATCGCCAGATGAATGGGAAGAGATGTGTTTAGGTAAGGGTGGGTGAAGTGGGTGAGGGCTGGGGGGAACTGGTTGATGGCTGGCTGGGGGAACTGGGTGAAAGCTGGGTCCTACTTCACCCACCTCGAGGCCCAAATCTCTCCAACCCCCCCTCCATCTCACTCCCAGAAAGCAGTGTGTGGATGCAGCTATACCCGATCAAACAGAGAAATCATTTGTAATGGTATTGCACAGAGCGGGCCTGTGTTTTGTCTCAGTGAGAAGGCCCTGGCCGTCGCCAGGCAGATGTTTGGGTTGGATGGCCGAGTAGTGGAACGCCACCCTTCCATCTGGCTCCGGCTCTGTGGACTACAGGAATAGAGTACTGAGAAAGCAGGGAACACGACTCCCCTTTCAATAGCGATAGCCATGATAGAGGAATGTTTTTCCTGCACCTGCAAGTCTTTTCTTATACAATGAGTCCCCCAAATGAAAAAGAAAAAAGAAGAGTTGAGCAATAATCATTTGAGGAATTTAATTTTGCCTGGGCTAAATCACTTGGAATGTTTGCATTCCGCCTCGGAAACCGCCTCGGCCCCGGCACAGGGGTTTACATTGAATCCCGAGTGTTCGGTGGGCATGAAGAATGATCAGACTTGTCAGCTCAAACAGAAAGACAATAGTCTGCGAGGAGTGTAAATGAGATTTCAGACGTGATAAACGAAAGGCAGACTGTCTTAAAAAGTGTTCGCATTCTCAGACAGTGAACGTCTCTTTGGATTACGACCTAGATTACAATCATATCTCCGACGTCTTGATTACCATCATATCTGCAGTATTCTTAGGTTATGCTGAGATTTTCCCCCTGTGCACCAGGCAGGCATGCAGTTCCCTACCGTCCCCTGTCTCGCTCTTTAAGTATCAGCTATCTCCTGCCAAAAGACTGGCTGGATATTAATAGCAACACTCCCAGAATCCAAACCACATTTGTTTAGGTCAAGGCTGAACTCAGCGTCCATTAAACAATACAGAGAAACTCAAACGTCTGGCAGCGTGGAGAACAGGAATGAGAGATAAACTAAACAGACCTCCAATGTTACTTACAGTTGGGAGAAAGAAAAAAAAAAGAGAACTTGATTGAAGAGGTTAATCATTTAAACTCGGGGAAAGGGAGTGTACTGTACATGCATCAGCCAGGAGCGTGGACTCTCGCTGCTGACTGCCAGCCAGGTTTACAGTGAGGCTGATTTGTGCGCCCTGCAGCGCAGAGATTGACGGTGACTTTACATTTATCATTGGTTTTTGTTTCCAGCTTTCTTTACGTTAAACTCTAAAACCGGGGCTCCTGTTTGCAGTCATCCAACGTGGGTGTGTTTTGCCCAGCAATGAACGTGTGATTCTTCTTCTATTATATGAGCCTAGGCTGCTTCTGACGATTTCGGAGTTATAAAAGAAGCACAGGTAGTTAGTGGGGTAATGCAATGCCAAGGCTCGCCCTGTGTAAAACAGTGACATCTAGTGCACAAGTCTCAATAGACTCTATCATGTCACAGTCCGCCCCAGTCTCAATGTCAATGCAAGCTGGAAGATGTTACAGCTGCTTTAGCCCATATCTAACCATGATTGCAGGGGGAGGGCTTGGGGGGGGGTGGGGTTAGTATTTAGTAGGTTTAGTGTTCTGGATTTAAGTCCATTGCTAGACAGTCTGAGGACAGGGACCCTCTCACTAGGCATGGGAAAGGTTAATGAGGCCAGTTATTTTATATTTTTATGAAACTTTTTATGAAAAAAAAGTATATAAAGTTTCACAAAACAAGAAAGTAATCAAATACAAAATAAATCGACCAATACACTGACGCCACTAGTCATCTTCGAGGTACCAGTCCAGGGTCCGGTCCGTCTTCCTCACTTACATCGGCATTCTACGCAAAGTCATGCTGACTTTTCGAATCGGCAGCAGATTTTCTCAGTGTTGATTTTTCAGTGACAATTATGTGGAGTTGTTTGATTGGATAGTTTGTCTGTCCACTCACAGAGCTGATATGGCAAACTATTTAAAAGCGCTACGTTAACGCTGATGTGGACCGATAGAAACGATGGCACAGTGTTGATTTTTACACTCGGGAACGGCACGCACACCTTGACCAAACAGACTCTCATGTTGCTATGCAGTGTGTTTCGATTCCAATCTTCACAATGCCGCTGAACGCTCACCTCTTTCAGTTGTGCAACAGGGTAAATTCAGAGCACTCCAGATTATAATTTGGTTTGAGCACAGCGTGGTTTTCCAATCAGAGTGTCAGAGAAAGGTCAGACAGAAGCTAACCCGGAGAGTGTGATGCAAGACTGTGCGTCCCTGGTCAGATGACCGGTACCAAACCCTGCTGACAAGGTCCAGAACGTTCCCTTTTAAAAGCCAAACCTAATTTTTCTCAGAATGGCTGGAACAAAATCCAGCAGGAAGAGGAGGGTGGGAGAACATCGAGAGGTGTGTGATGTGTGTGTGTGTGTGATGTGTGTTTTGCAGGACCAGGTTTGAACTTCAGCTATCATCTCTTGGAACTGGCAGTCACCCAAACCCTGACACATCTGTCCAAAACCTGCAGAAGAAAAGAGAAGAAGGGGGAAAAGAGTTTGCGAAAGAGTCTGGAGGCGCAAGACGAGTGTCTGACAGCCTGGGACATCCCATAATACCCCTGCTCCTGTGATGCTTCATTTCTTTACACCAACAACAATGAAACACTGTCCACAGTGTAAACTCTGGTCAAATAGCTGTGATGGCACACACACACACACACACACACACACACACACACACACGACCCCATACACACACACACACTGTCTACACACACCGACATGTTGAGTAACAGCGGAGGACAGGGTTAGGTAAACAGCGGTGCCGACGGCCCCGGCGTTAACGTGGCCGCTCTGATTGGCTTATCTCTCTGCGATGGCTTCGGAAAAACTCCTGGCTGTCAGCCAATAGAAACAGGGCAGCACTCTGCCTCAATCAGCGGGGAGAAAACATCCTGTGCCGAGAGAGGGAAGGGAGTGAATCTGTGAGGAGGAGTCTGCGGTGAGGTCTAGGTTTCTGTAGATATCTCCCGTCTGTCGCTATACCAAGGGCCCGCGTTTCACCTCCGGCCTGGTTAGAGCAGCTACTGGGATATCTGCCTATGCCTTCCTTGTCTCTCTTTAGTTTTCCAACGCTGCCTTCAACTTTTACTTGCACAGAATATTCTGCTCTTAACGCAATTAGTCAAGGTAACTGGTTTCGGGTCGAGGCGTGCAAATGTCATAACTGTTGAACCCGGGTGAGCTCGTACTCTTACTCCCATGTTACACCGGTTACTGTGGCATGGAAACATCTCACTACTTTCACTTTTGGTTTTTCATTGGACATTGGACAAATGGCCGCCGTGGGACTAAGGTCTATAGCCATGTTGTACGTGTAAATGTAAAACAAACGTCCCAGTGGAAGTGAGGGTTTACTTGGAGGACAGGACGGGCTTTGAGTTTTCCGTGCTCCATAAATGCATCACCTGACCTCCAACCAGTCATTATTATTCTGCTGTCCAGGCCTAAGCTGCCTTTATAGGAGGTAAAGTCTTCCTAACAAACTGGCGCCGGTTTAATGAGTGGTGTGCTTTGGCCTGAGAATGCAGGGGAAAGGCCACAATGTCCTTTTACAAAAAGGTCAAGTTTAATGTTAATTGTGAGTGTGTGTGTGTGTGTGTGTGTGTCGAGCGGGGAGGTAGCGGAGGGTAACCGCACCTAAATTCAGTTCACCTTTTTACTCCGACATAAATTTTCACGAGGCAAATTCATAGAAAACGACATACGACGCGGTATCAAACTGATGTTCCTTGTATGAAATAAGAAGAAGAAAAACAATAATTTTTTATTGATTTTGGTTGTTTGCCTTACGATAATCACTGACCTTTATTTCCCTCTACACATCCCTGGTGCGGTGGATATTAAAGCACTGTAAAACTCTCAGCTTATAAGACACCGATGTACTTTCTCGCTCACACACACACACACACACCGAGTGATTTTGTCGAAGCGAGCCCCTAAATATAGCCGTCCCCAGTGTTATTATCACAGCGGGGCAGTGCTCTGTTATCTCTCACCCTTCACTCCCATTGTTTTACTACTCCAGCAGATGACAGCTTCACTAAGGCTGGGGGCCCATTTGCTCTGTATATTGCCTGTTACATAAGGCCTGCACTGGCGCTGGTTTGTTTGCTATATGTTCCGGCAGCAACGGCAGATTTCATGTCGAGGAGAAAATTCCTCTCACCTTGTGGTACGGTCTTGTCGACGTTCTGTTGTGCTGTTTGTTCGTGTTCATCCAGTCGATGTGAACGGAACGGGTCCGGGATGGCTGACCAACCGCGATGCCTGAGAAAATAAAAGAGTTCGGCTGGGAAACTTCATCAGCATCTCTGTGATGCCAAAGTGTAGGAGCGTGAGAATGGCATGGAAACATACAAATACGTCAGTACAGGAAAACACACACAGGCAAATGTATATATACACACACACACACACACACACACAGAAACAAACACACACCCAAATGCAGACTCAAATGCAAGCACGCACATGCGCACACACAAACATACACACACACACTCACATACCACCCACACCAAACGTGCACGCACGCACACACACACACACACACAGTGGCACATGTCTCATGTGACATGGGTCTCTGTTGTATACAGTGTGTGAAGTTGAGTCTTCATTAGGGGCAGTAAAAGCAGCAGCGGGGCTCTGATTGGTGAGGAAAGCCTGGTTCCATTCACATACACACACACACACACACACACACACACACACACACACACACACTGTGGGGAGCATTGTGTTGCTTTCCTGTCTTTGTTACAGGGCAGTGGTATGAAAATGTCCGTCATGGGCTTGCTGAGTCATCCATTCAAAACTGGCCATGCTGAACGGCATGATGGGAAGCGGCGGTCCGGTGGTGGTGGAGGCTGCATCAAAAGCCAGTGACCCCCTGCTGTGCTGCGACTGTCTGGTAGTCTGGGTCAGCAGCCGTGGACAGTCACAGAAACACACTAAGCACACACACACACTTCATGTTTGGGACATCCACAAAAGCTTTGTGAGCACTGGCCTGTTTCAACATTTTCCAAAACAAATGACTGAGACTATTTTTCTCATAACAGGCAAAACACAAACCAATCACGGTGTCCTCGGCTTCTCCTTCGCAGTGTTTACACACCAACGAACACACTTTTGTTTGGGCGGTTTTCTCTCGATGAGGGTCAGAGAGTCGGACCGTTACGTACCAGGAAGAGCTTAGCGTAAGAGCTACTACTAAAGCTACCGTTCACTCAGGCACACCCACAGACAGTTCTGCTAGATAAAAGGATATAAAGGCAATAAGCTTCTCATGGGCATGATATGGGATGACCTGTCGCTTTAGAAAAACTCCTTCTTTCCAGATGTAGAGGTAGTCCGAGATGTTGCTGCGATTCATTCGGATTTACGTGTACCTTGAGTCAGAACCCCACCGATTCAAAACCCTGGAGGAAATCTTCCGCTCAAATGTTCGATTACTTTGTTCAAATCCACTTAGAACTTGCAAAATTAAAAATAAGTCATTTTTTATATATATCTATTTTGTATAGGATTAAGGACCAGCCGCTTCTTGCAGCACAGCATGTGGTCAAAATGTCCTCCTGGGTTTTAAATGGGTCGCATCCGGACTGAAGATGCAAGTAAAAGCAAATGAATGGCAGCAACATCTTGAGGCCGTTTGGGCTAATGCAGAGGTTACACCCACACAACAATACACGCAAATGAAGGCTGTTCTCCTAGAAGGAACGATCAGTAGAAGAAATATAAGTCCAATTCTATCCCCCGTCATGCTTCGACGCATGACTAGCCCAACAAAGGCTACGTTAGATCAGATTTGTAAAACAAGAACTACTCATATTTTCCAGAGACGAACACCTAAGACAACTTCAATCAATATATTACAAACTAACTGCGACCATCTGTGTGTGTGTGTGTGTGTGAGTGTGATTCTGCATTCATCGCGTCTCTGCGTGCATGTGTGTGTGTGCGCTCCGGCGTTTGAGAGTTGTAACAAAGCGTCCCCTTTCCAGGCTAAGCTCATATGTTTCTGCACAGCACCACGGAGCGCCTGTTCAAACAGAGATTAGAGCCGTGACTTACATAAGGGTTAAAGAAAAATGAACATTCCGTCTCTTGGACGTCACCAAGTGCTACTGTTTTCAGGAAAACGGGCAGAGGGGTCAGACAGGATTTCCCCCCACTGGTAGCAGTTGGCTACGCAAATATAGGCCTGAAAACAAACATGTTATTGGACAGAGGGGCACAGGAAAAGCCAGACAAAGCGTCTGTGACGTAGCATCTCAAAATAAATCGCATCAGTTACCAGACGGTAAAGCTTTCCTGAATCGTGGCATGTTGTTTGGCTCTCAAGACTTATGATTCAGACCTGACCTCTTTGGTAATGCAGAAATACAAAGTAGGGTTGGACCGATTTAAATATTGGATATTGGCTAGTCTGATATAATGGAGGTTCCTCCCTGACCACAGCATAAAAAGTCTGTACAAATTTTTGCACATTGTAATTTATTTATTTAATTGGCTTTCAATGGAGAGTTTTAGTGTCCCATGCTGGTCTAAATGCTGCTTCAGAGGCTTCTCCACCTTGCCAAGAATACAATTATGTGGGAAACACTGAGTACTTGTTGGGCATTACAATTGTCACATTTAAAGATATTGATATATATACACTGGTGCAAAATATCAGCAGCTCCAATACATATCAGTATTGGTATCTGCTTTCAAAAACCTTTATCGGTCGAACACTCAAACTTACAAACCCCTCACTGGTCTACTCTGGATTTATACTGATTTATACTTTATGTTAAAGTGAGATAAATCTGATGTATGTGCTTCCTTCCTGTTGCAGTCTGATTTCTCAGGGCAGGAAGTGATTCTTGCAGGAAGTGGAGGACAGCATGCTTCCTGTCTTTGTTCAGTAGGAAAGGAGTTGTCAGGCCTGTCAGAGGTGAGGGTAATAGAAGGCAAGATCAGAGCGCAACAGTGACGATTTGCCTTTGCACGACTCTTTTAATGCATTACACCTTTCACTCCCTTCAGCACCACTGTTCACTCAAGTCAAGAATGTGACTAGAAATTTAAAATGGGGTTTAATTGGAATTGGCTTTAGCGCCGTTGTTATGCCGAGTTCTGCATGCCTGCCGGGAATTGCATGCACAGCACATAGTGTGGGTATTTAAGAGTTTGCACTGTAGATTTCATGCTTGTGAACCTTGAATAATGCATCCCTCTTTTTTATTTTATCGCCCTCTATCAAAAAATAAATAAATAGCGTGGCTTATTAATTGTTGAAAGAGGGTTTCATGCATGTGACCCTGTAAATTATTCCCTGCAAATATTTCCACAGAATCAAGATGTTGTGCGCGATTCCGCGGTGTGCATGCAATTTCCGGCAGGCATGCAGAACTCGGCATAACACCTGTCTACACACTGTGTGGTAATGATTACAATGAATTTTCCACCTATGAAGTTGAATATGGGAATGCTTCCATCTAGTGGTGTACAGTGGAGACGCGTCGAGTGAAACTTTCTACTGCGCTTGTGTCTCCCAGTTCTGACTGGCTGTGATGACGTTGATGCTCCCGTAACATTTTCCAGGTGACATGGTTAAATTCTCAAGTGCTACTATTAACTGTTTGATATGGGAGTCTTTCCACTGTACATAAGTGTAACCCTCCATATTGTACCCTATATAGGTACAATATTATCATCATAGGTATAACCTAGACCTGATACAGGACCCTTTGGGAGTCTTTCATCATATGGCTGTTTACCTCTCCTATAGGGTCCTGTCCTGCTCCATTTACTTTTTACCGCATGAAAGTCAGCGAGCGCGATAACGAAACCAATACGTCGAATTTCACTTCCCTAAACAGATGTCTGTAATCATCACTTGTCTACTTGCATGGCGGCGGGTGGCGCTCCATCTCCTATGCAAAAATAAACTTTTATACTTTGTTAAAGACAGGTATACTCCAACATTTCCATTGTAATGAAATCCAAGATGGCTGACAGACGCCTCGAACTCTTCTTCGGCACTTTGCGTCTTTCCGCGCAATATGTACGCTGCTTATTGGAGTATTGCGCGGACGCAAAGTGCCGAAGAAGAGTCAGCCATCTTGGATGTGTGTAATAAACATGTCAGAAAAAATGTGCTTTTATTTCCTAATAAACACGTCTATTTAATTTGACAGAGATTGGACAAATTGGTGAGAAATTACAATGTATGTGTTTAAAGTAAGACATTTTCATGCATTACTCAGTGAAGGTATAGTCTCCTATATTTTTCAGTAGCCACTGGGCTGACTGGTAATTATAGTAGCCTATATACACCTAAGAAAGAGGTGGGTATACTCCATGTACCTTTATACCTTCCACTACCTCCCTCCATCATCCATCCATCCATCCCTGACAGTAATGGACTGTAATGGACTGTATTTTGAGGGACAGGTGGCCAACTGCATACATAAGGCTTTGAATGCTTTCTTTGTGAATTTAAACAATACAGCGCCATTTTAGATTTTATACAAAAATATATATATATAATGGCAATGGCTAAGATATAAGAAGTTTGTAAATTAAATTTGTTAAAAAGAAAACACGTGACAGCCACACGTCACGCCAGGGGCGATTCCGTCATGCCACAGTCGCTGTCACGCCAAGGACTTGTCTCCGGGGCCGCAGCTGGATACTATTGTCCACACTCAAATTCCCTCCGGTGAGATCCGTCTTGTTAAAGGGCCCGGACTTTTATCGATTTATTTGAAAGGACCCCAATCTTTGTTATTTTGCTTGTGCAGGAGAGCTCGCGATTAGTTTGTTGGGTTGGGAACCTTGTGAATTATTTGACCGTTGTGGTACTTTGGGGTCGTCCGGATGTTTGGGACAACAGGGAAGCTTGGTGACAGTTGACCTGCTGAGCTGTGATAAGAGTAGCATGTCATGGATTTAACTCCAAACGTTGGGCTGCTAACACTAAAGGAGTGTCGTGGCAATTTAAAGTCAATTGCACTTTGTCTAGTTGGTGAGAACAGCTCAATAAAGCTATAACACAATATATGTCTCAGAGGCCTTTAATGCTTGCAAGCAGGCTCAATACCTTTCACAACCAAGAGGGTTGATCCGGGTAGAGAGCAAAGGCAGGTTACATCAGTCAAGCTTTATATACCTTTCTAATATGCTGAGTCATGCTCAGCCACATATCTCTTACACAGTTCAAAGCAGTTTAATGAAGACAAAGGAATCATACAGTGCACAGACACCAAGAAGAAAAGGAGTACTTTTTATCATAGTTAGAACATTCCGGTCTAACTCCCTACGACTCATCCTGCACTCCCAGAAACTGCTTGTGTCCTTGACATTTCCAACAAAACTGTCTTTCATAACATTGCAACAGTTGTAATAAACTTCCAGCTGATAATCATGGGAAAAGAGCAAACATATACTTCCCTCAGCTCAGTAGTTTTCCACTGGCCGTGACTATACATATGCATACATTTTATTGCAGTATATACTTTAAGCATATTATAAGCACACTTCCATTATTGTTTTCCATAACAGGAGACAGGAGTGTGTTGAAAAAAACATTAAAATGCATTCATAAATGGTTGTGTTTCAGTCACAGTGGTGACAGAACATGGTTGTAGCCATAAATAATATAATAATAATAATAATAATAATAATAATAATAATAATCTCTACAGCTGCACTATACCAAGACTTGTAACACCTTATATTGTCAGCGATAGCAGTTACTTGGACCCAGAAATGCAGACCCGGACAACGGAGTAGGGAAAAAGGTGTGTTTAATGAGGAAGCAGGTGTGGGAAGGTGGGGGGTGCAGGGACTGGGCTGGACGGGGATGATCCGGGTTGGTAAGGCAGGAGCGAGGGACGCGGGGTGAAGCTGGAGCAGGCAGGTGTGGCTGGAGCAGGGGAGACAGGCAGGCTGGTGGATACAGCGAGGAGACACAAGGGGTCGAACACACAGGGAATCTTTGGAGACAAGAGAGTTAGGTTAGAATTGCCGAAGGCACACAGGGGAATAACTCAGATAGGGATCTTGAGCGGCCGAGAATGCGAATACCACGGATAAGGCGGAACAATCTGGCGACGAGTGGTTGAGGAGCCGGGGTTTTAATACTGCTGGGCTGATGGCTTGATGTGTGACAGGTGTGGAGGAGAGGCAGGGCCGGGAGACGGAACCACACCCACATAGACAGACACTGACAGACAGGGGAGGTGAAAACATGGGGAAACCCCGGAGCCGGGGCTGGGGCCGTGACATATATAGCATTGGTATGGCTTATAAGCTCAAACAGTTCATAGCACACCTTTTATTTCAATTAGTGCTGCTTCTAAAGTTTCAGAATGGCGCATTAGCTGCACAATGAAAGGTTTATTTGTGCTACGTGGGATGCCTGGGTTGCAGCACAGGTATCATTTAGCCTTTTGTTGCCTTGGTGCGCACCAAATCAATTTACACATTTTATCCTGAGTGATGACATGACACGAGTCGCTTACGTTGAGCGTCCCTGAGCAGTATTAGATGCTTAGACTCACTCAGCACCTAGAGGATAGAATATCATGGAATTCTGTTTTGAAGGGGAAAATGGATCTTAGTCCTTACAGGGGCATTTAGTGTAATTGATTTTCAAAGAAGGATTTTTGCAAGTGTCCTTACTTCATTACGTATTTGGTCGTAATGGTATTTTATTTTAATTTTTTTTAGATAATTTATCCTATAGAAACTTTGGCCTAGAGTGTGCCCTGCTTTTGTCACCATAGAACCACATTGACATTAAGCTGTCAGAAGCAATTAGAGAGCACATACACATTTCACAGCGAATCAAAGCTGATTTATTATCTGCACAACCTCACACATATCTCAAACCGTTAGACAGTACAGTGATTAGGGTTTCTAGCAGTGAACACAGATTTAAAACCGCAGCGTGATTTTTACAGTTCACCCACTTGATTACTGATGTGATCTATATGGCAACCTTCACATCTTACTCTATGCGTCATTCCAAATGTTGTCCCACATTTGGCTTGCAAGCTTATCTTTATTGTGAATAAGTACGAAAAGAAGATAAAATAATGTGATATAGAGTATGTTATATTGACAGCTGTGATTAAATTCAAGTCAAAATCATATTTCAACATTAAGATATATTGCATATACAGCTATATACTGTATACTTGCTCTGAATATGCTATAGTGAAAATCTTACTGCACATTTAACACTTTCATTGTGTGGTGGGATAGAATTTGCCTTTCCATTGAAACTCCACCTCGTGTAGAAACATTTTCAGATCTTTCAGAACATACTCCCTAACCTCGTTCTTCTTCTCCTCTGTGTAGTTCTCATGTGTTGGTAGTACTTGCTCTTTGACTTTTTCGTCGTTTTTGAGCAGGTTGCTCAGACTCTCAGCTTCAGCACAGTTCCCGTAGGGCCACTTCTTTCTGTCAACTGTGTGCAAACCAAACAAAACCCCACATGAATAGCAGGGAGGAAGAATCTCCCCGGTGCGGAGGGTAAACGCCTGGCACCTGACATATTGTGCTACGTTTATGGTTCCTTTAAAGTCTGATTTCTTGGATAGTTTCATACGGGACATCACTGCATCAGCTACACGACTGTCCCAGGTTCTCAGACAGGAGGCAGCAACCATGATTCTCCCAGGAATACAGCCAGACGTCGACATGGAGACTCCGTAGTACTTGACTGAATTTGGTGTCTGGGAGACACAGAGGGTGGAAGAGACCAGATGCTTTTTTCTACCGCTCTCGATCTTCAGCTGTTCAATGAACTTTTGTAGCCTCGTTTTTATTTTGTTCTCATCATTTACTCCAAGCAGCTTGACAACCTGAAAGGAACCACAGATATTATCAAGCTGTCAGTTTACAACATTTAAAACCCCCAAAGAGGGTCCGATGATGCTTTGATATTTGATATTTCAATATAAAATTTGGAAATGCGTGGCCTCAATGACTTTTACAGTTTTTACAATGGGTTTGGGGAGGGCGTTCATAATAGGTTGCAATGAAGAGTTTCTTCAGCTCTATGAATTATTACAGACTTTTTATATTGTTTTTTATATTACATTGATTGCTGTAGTGCCACTATGACTAATAGCTCTGTACTGTGGTGGGTATTGTTTGGCATGTGACTGGACCTCTGTGCAAAATTTGATGGTTTTTCATGCATGGGACGGCAGTTTTGGTAAGGCGAAGAAGAAGAAAAAGAAGAAGAGCCCCCAAATAGTCATAAACATTTAAATGCAAGGGTGCTGAGGCAAGATAACATTTAAGAAATGTGTTATCCTCCACAGATCATAGTCTCACCAGGTCTAGCACACAGGAGAATGGACTCCGCTTGGGTACTTCAGAGGAGTAACAGTCAAATGGTCGAGGGAATGTCTGGTTCAAGCGTTTCAACATCTGGTCATCACTCACAATGAGGTCTGGGGGATGTGGGGGCTTGTGGATTATCCCCATGAAGAAGATGCTGTGAAGTATCTGTTCAATTGTGCAGCAGATTCAAGAGAAGAAGTGTGTGGATTAGGCTAAAGTATGCCTATAGCATTATGTACCCAGTGTTGGGCAGTAACGCATTACTCAGTTACTGTAATATTATTACTTTACCCAGTAACGAGTAGTGTAAGGGATTACAATTTCCAAAACAGTAATTATATTAGTTATTAATCCAAGTAACGCTGCGTTACTACGTTGCCAGAACGTGATTTGTTTATTGTCCTAGGTAAACTATTTTATGATGACGTGTACGCGAGTAATAAGTAAAAAGTAACTTATTACACTTCCTGAGTAACTTGCCCAACACTGTATGTACCACAAAAACATATATAGGATAACCGTCATACAGGACACACCTCGTCCACTAACACAGTCGTGTCCTCGTCCACTAACACAGTCGTGTCTTCTGTAATCTTTTTATTTAACTTCAGCACTTCCTCGATAATGCGGAAGGCACTGGTTCTGAAACTGTCTTCACTCTCCAGGAACATCTCACATCTAAAATGATAATGATAAAGTTCAGGGCATCAAAAAACAACAACAGCACAACGTAGTGATAACTGCCATGCATTGTTGAGACTCACTCACCTCTGCTGGTCCGAAGCGGTAGCCTGTTGCAACGATCATTGGAAAGATGACAACGATTAAACATTTTCACCGATAACCACAATTATCAATCGGTAACACAGAGGAGACAGGCGACAACAGTGTTAAAACATTTGGAAAAGGACGACACAGAGAAGAATACACTCACCATGGCCACGACGAGAAGTAATCTGAAAGTAGATCAGAAACAAGGACAGTATATAAGGAAATTCATCACGTGACTTACAATAAACTGACACTGGACTTGATCGTCCACATCTGGATAGTGGTGGGGCCTGGAGGATGTTTATCATGGGATGGTTTCTGCAACGTTTCTGCAACTAGACAGCATGAATTCTTATGTCTGACCCCTGTGCTCCGTCCTAATGGACCTTGATCACTTAGGAAAATAACTATAGTAATCCTATGATACATTTTTAGAAGGATACTATACAAATGTCACAGCAAAACTGAGTCCCCATAGAGATATTATAGTGATACCATAAGAGAAAATACCATAAAGGCTGCTAGAAGCTACTATAAGATCATTATTAAACTCACTATTGAGTAGCTCAGTCCCTATAGAAATATTATAGGAATTTTATAGTGATACCATTGGAGATACAAAGAAATACCATATCCTACTTTACGTACTATAATATCTCTATAAGGATTATTATAGTTTATTTATTGAAACCAAAAAAATATGGAAACGGAGGTCAGATACCAGCCTGCCCAGAGAATGTGGCTCTCTGAAATGAAAAACTGTGCACGTGGTGAAAAGATAATGTGCTGGTTGAGAAAACAACACGGATACAAACTTGGATAGAGAATATAGTAACTCTTTATTGATTACACGCTGGAACAACCGTCACATGTTGATCCATTCAGGATTCAGGATTGGCCCACAGCAATATACAAGCGACAAAATATCAAGAATATGAAACAATA
Source organism: Hoplostethus atlanticus (assembly GCA_034670405.1). Lineage (NCBI taxonomy): Eukaryota > Metazoa > Chordata > Actinopteri > Trachichthyiformes > Trachichthyidae > Hoplostethus > Hoplostethus atlanticus. Next base: position 569,950 of record JAXDDX010000139.1, on the reverse strand, counting down.
CACAGGTTAGTGCACACTAGTGGCAATAAAGTAGCTGTAGGAGTGTACAGTTGTGCAATTCTGAGTAACGCAGTGCAAAGAGGAATTGTGAAAAGCGCAGGTGTGTGAACACGCGTGGGTCGGGGGGTGGGGGGTGTCAGCAGCAGCAGCAGCCTCACGGGTTAGGTTTGGTTTTCACATCATCATCCTGAACAACAGCATGTCAATAGCAGTTTGATGTCATTGTTGGAGCCATTTCAATGGTGGCCATTGGGGACGCTGTGGGTAGCCATGGCAATCTATTTGAGGGTGATGCTAATTGATGCACGTATATTGTTTTTGACCGTAAGGCCGGTGTGTTTTGTTTAGAGAGATTTTACCTACCTTTGTTCTAAGTTAAAACATTAATGGAATTTTGCCTACTTTTGTTCTTCGTTAAAAATAAATGGATTGATATATCCAAATATAAGTTTTTTTTTGGCTCTGACAATCATTGAGGACAACAGGAGCCAGAGACGTCATTGGAAGCACCGGAGCCACGAGTACATGAACACCGAAGCAAACTGTGCGTCAACATTAAGTCAAAAACATTCCTCTGTATGAGTTATAGCTAAGTTAACAGTGACAATCCGGTTCTGCTGTTCGTTCTCCATCACAACCACGGATCACGCTGGGCAAACTGAGAGACCCGGGGAGGTGGAACCGCGGGCGCATTGGGCGCAGTGACGGACATCGGAGGACGGAACCGGGCAGGGAACCACGCATTGGATAGTGTGGGCGGCTGGACGCAGTGACGGACATCGGAGGTCGGAACCGGGCAGTGGACCACGCATTGGAAAGTGTGGGCGGCTGGACGCGGTGCGAGCGAAAATTGGACACTCCAGTGCAGCGACACAACGTCGGACAGAGGATGAATGTTTCTTTTAGACCAAGGCCAAGGGAAAAAAGGTCATTGGTAGCGCTACCATAAAAAGTACATGGCCATTAAAATGTGTGCACACAAAATAACTATCGAAGAAATCCCAATGCATTGGTGTTTTTAGTTCAAAGTAAGAGACAATTGAGGTTAAATCTTTATTTTATGTTGTAAATGTTTGAATGAAAATCCGTTTGTGGGTGGTTGAAAACAAAGGGTAAAATGGATGACAACCAAGTTAATGAGGTTGATTTGGGTGAAAAGGCACCGTCTGGCACTGAGTGCCCGCTGACGCTCAAACTGACTCTGTTAGAAAACGATCAGTGAAACTTACAGCAAAGGCATTGCTTTCTAAAATAAGTGATTTAGAGAAACTAAGAAAATCTAAACTAAATAAAGCTGCCAACTTAAAGGATACAGTTCAAGGGTTAATGTGCGAGCCCGGTTATGAAGCTGAACTAGAAAGGTTCAAGGTTCAAGGTTTTTATTATCAGAAAGCAACTTCTGCAAATATATCAAATGTTGATTAATGACGCAAAGGATGCACATAATACTCTGCTTGGGTTGTTACCAGTGGAAGAACAGGAAAAACATGAAATTTGGTTCAAGGCAAAACCTTTGGGTGTAAATGAATTTTCCCAGAGTGTCAGGAAATGTTTGACTGTGCAAGTGATGCAGCTGCTGAAAATGTTGACGTTAACATCGGTGACAATGAAATAAAACCAACGGACAGTGTGTCAAATGTTGGATCAGTGATATCAAGCGTCTCATGTAAAACTCGCAGCAGTTCAAAATCAAGTCGGTCAAACAAATCCTCGTTTGAAATTGTACGTGCGCAAGCCGAAGCCAAGAGAGCCGCGCTCCTGGCGCGCGCAGCATCACTGAGAAAGAAGCACTCACTGGAAAAAGAGGCGGAATCATTACGCAAACAAATGGAGCAAATGAAAATTGATGGCGAGATTGAAGCCTCAAGGGCAGAACTAGCAGTTTTGCGAGCATTTTCAGATCAAGATGGAATGGAGTCCTATTTTGAGAAGCAAAGACCAAAAGAAGTAACTTGTCATTCCTGATGCAAAGTCCATAACATCGATGGAAAATAAAAACTTGCCTGTCACAAGAGTAGAAATCACACATGCAATTAATGATAATCCCACACTACAGATTCTGCAAAGGCAAAATGAAATATCTGAATTGCTGATACAACAACAAAGAGCAAGCCAACTTCCACCAAGAGAAATACCTGTCTTTGAAGGTGACCCTTTAAAATTTAAAGTTTTCATGCAAGCCTTTAAACACTGTGTTGAAGAGAAAAGTGCAACTAAAGGGGACTGCATGTATTTTCTGGAAAGATACACCAGAGGGCGTCCAAGAGACCTTGTGCAAAGCTGTTTACACATGAGTGCAGAGAGAGGCTTTGAAACAGCCAAGGCCCTCCTACAAGAGCATTTTGGCAATGAAACAAAGATCACAGCAGCTTATATGGAAAAGGTTCTCAACTGGCCTGCTGTTAAGGCTGAAAATGTGTCCTTGCTCCAGGATTATGCTTTATTCCTACGTGGCTGCAGCAACGCAATGTCTGATTTGCAGGACATGAAAGAACTTGACATGTCTGCTAATCTCAAAGCTGTCATTTTAAAACTTCCTTTTAAACTGAGGGAACGATTCAGAAGCATTGCATGTGATATTCGTGAAAATCAAAAACGCAAACCAAGCTTCGAGGACGTTGTGCACTTTGTGGAACATCAAGTCAAGGTCCTGTCTGATCCAATTTTTGGGGCTATTCAAACCACAGGAGGAGGAATGCATGTCAAAAGGGATGTGTATAATGTAACACCAAAATTTAAACGAGACAACTTTGCTACAAATGTCTGTGCTATTAACAAACTACAACGCAAGGAGACAAAAGAAACCAAACATAGTGACACAAAGAGCAACATGTTTATTCTGTTTACAAGGTCACTCTCTGGATGAATGTCAACAATTTGACAAAAATAAACATCGTGAAAAAATCAACTTCTTAAAGGAAAGAGGAGTTTGCTTTGGGTGTCTCAACACTGGGCATTTGAGCAAGAATTGTGATAAGCGCATAACCTGTGAAAAATGCAAACAGAGCCATCCAACAGCTTTACACATTCACTTCAAGGAAAGAATGGACAAACCAGTGAACATCAAGGGCATATACTCAAGTAAACCTGAACCAAACAACACACTTGTGTCAACTCAATCTTTTGGAAGCCAAACAGGGGCCGGTAGTAATGGAATACTCCCAATTCTTCCAGTTCAGGTGAAAGCAAGAAAAGGCAACAAAGTGATTCAGACCTATGCATTTTTAGACAATGGGTCAACATCTACATTCTGCTCTGAAGCTCTGATGCGAAAGCTGAACTTAACTGGGAAAAGATCAAAAATATGTTTGTTAACAATGAGCCCAAAGACATCGGTGTCAACATACATTGTAAATGAACTTGAAATATCTAGCCTTAATGGAAAAGGGTACTATAGTCTTCCGAATGTTTACACACAAAAAACGATGCCGGTAAGTACAGCAAACATCAAAACAGAAACCCTCAGAAAGTGGTCCTACCTTGATCACATTGACATCCCTGAAATCCATGCTGAAGTGGAGTTGTTAATTGGTACGAACGCTTCAAAGTTGCTGGAACCATGGGAAGTTGTTAACAGCCAAGGCGAGGGACCCTTTGCCATTAAAACCCTATTGGGGTGGGTTGTCAATGGCACATGTGGGGATTGGAAAGGCAACCTTAATGATGACGGCTGTCAGTCTGCCATTGTAAATAGAGTATCTGTTGAGTCACTTAAGCTGCTATTGGAGAAGCAGCATGAACATGATTTCAATGAAAGAGTTGCTGAGGACAAAGAAGAAATGTCAAGAGAGGAGACAAAATTCATTGAAATTATGGAGCAATCTGTGAAGTTGCAAGACGGACATTACAGTTTAAAGCTGCCATTCAAAAACGAAAAGGTGACAATGCCAAACAACCGTTGTGTTGCTCAACAGCGCCTCATCGGAATAAGAAAGAAAATGGAAAGGAATGAAAAATTCCACCAAGAGTCCACTATTAATGAAGGTGATCCAGAGGTCAAAAGGGAAATCTCTGCAAATGCAATAAGTGTGCAGAACAGCAGTGCAACTAGTCAGCTCATCATGTATCACTCTGATTGGAAGAGACTGAAAACTGCAGTTGCATGGCTATTGAAAGTAAAGAAGGCTCTATTGGAATTGAGTCGAAAAAGGAAGCAACTTCTGTTGGATACTCCTGCGGATCTCAATCACATTGACCTGGAGATGTTGAAAGCTAGAGGTTCAGTGGGACAAGGTTTGTCAACTGACGACCTGTCAATGGCAGAAAACGCTATAATCCAGTTCTGCCAAAAGGAAAGATTTAACAGCGAGATTTGTTCACTACTCTCTGGAAAACTTGTGAAAAAGAGTAGTCCCATCTACAAGCTGAACCCTATTCTAGAGGATGGATTGCTAAGAGTAGGCGGAAGGCTGTCCAGGACTGCAATGCCAGAAGAGAGCAAACACCCAATCATCCTGTCAAAGGATCAGCCCATCTCCATGTTAATTTTCAAACACATTCATGAACAGATAAGGCATGGCGGGAGAAATTACATCCTCTCCAGGTTAAGAGAAAAGTACTGGATCACTCACGGCAATGCAGCCACAAGAAAAATCTTGTCAAGTTGTGCTTTCTGCAAGCGTCACAAAGGAAAAATGTGTGAGCAAAAGATGGCGGACCTCCCCAAAGAAAGAACAACTCCAGACTTGCCTCCATTCACCAACGTGGGGGTGGATTACTTTGGGCCCATTGAGGTAAAACAAGGACGTTCATATGTGAAACATTATGGAGTCATCTTCACGTGTATGGCAAGCAGAGCAGTTCATTTAGAGGTGGCACATTCACCGGACACAGACTCTTGTATCAGTGCCATTCGTCGATTCACGTGTCGGAGAGGACCTGTGTCTCACTTCCGATCAGATAATGGCACAAACTTCACGGGAGCAGAGAAGGAGCTAAAAAGAGCAATTGCAGAATTGAACAATGGGACAATTGAGAAAGCTTTATTGTATAATGACATCAAGTGGAGTTTCAACCCACCAACAGCTTCACATCACGGCGGCGCTTGGGAAAGCATGATCAGACTGATTAGGAAGGTGCTGATATCTGTTTTACATCAACAAACCTTAACTGATGAAGCCTTGGTCACTGTCTTATGTGAAGCTGAGGCAATCTTGAACGACCGACCCATTACCAAGGTCTCAGAGGATCCTAACGACCTGGAACCTCTGACGCCAAACCATCTTCTCACGTTGAAAAGGAAACCGATTTTTCCTCCAGGCCTGTTTGATCGAAAGGACCAATATGCAAGGAGAAGATGGAAACAGGCACAGTACATTTCAGATTTATTCTGGAAAAGATTGTCCAAAGAATACCTTGCTGCATTACAGGAAAGGCAAAAGTGGAATGAAACAAAACGTAAACTTGCAATAGGGGACATCGTTTTGATCGCAGATGCTACTGCCCCACGAAATTCCTGGATGATCGGAAAGATAATCAAAACTTTCCCTGACAAATCAGGCATGGTCAGATCTGTTCAAATCCAAACAAAAACAAATATGATTGAAAGACCAGTAACAAAACTGTGTCTATTGGTAGAAAATGGTGAACCGTCAGCATGAACATTTGACATGTTAATCAGTTTAAAAAAAGGGGGTTTATTTTTGTTATAAGGTAATTCTACATTTTGACTTTTAATTTATATGGCTCCATGTGTATTCATAATTGTAATTGTTATGTCTTGTACAGCCATGAACAATTAGGGGCCGGTTGTGTTGGAGCCATTTCAATGGTGGCCATTGGGGACGCTGTGGGTAGCCATGGCAATCTATATGAGGGTGATGCTAATTGATGCAGGTGTGGCGCACAGCGAGGTATATTGTTTTTGACCGTAAGGCCGGTGTGTTTTGTTTAGAGAGATTGTACCTACCTTTGTTCTAAGTTAAAACATTAATGGAATTTTGCCTACTTTTGTTCTTCGTTAAAAATAAATGGATTGATATATCCAAATATAAGTTTTTTTTTTGGCTCTGACAATCATTGAGGACAACAGGAGCCAGAGACTTCATTGGAAGCACCGGAGCCACGAGTACATGAACACCGAAGCAAACTGTGCGTCAACATTCATCGTTGCCTTAAGTTTTAAGATTTTGTCTTTGGCTAGGATCAGCATCTGTAAAAAACAACAACAAAAAAACAACAACAAAGCATTTACTACAAATGTATTACATGTCGAGCTATATCATAAGCAACCCTTGGCATATCTGGTATATCATACTCGTGCAGTGTTTCAGCTCAGTCAACAAAAAGGACGACACTGAGAAGTAGACACTCACAATGGCCATGAGCAGAAGTAATCTGAAAGTTTCATCACGTGATTTCCAGTAAACTTCTGTCCACATTGTGGATAGTGGTGGGGCCTGGAGGATGTTCATCATGGGATGGTTTCTGCAATGTTTCTGCAACTAGACAGCATGAATTCTTATGTCTGACCCCTGTGCTCCGTCCTAATGGACCTTGATCACTTAGGAAAATAACTATAGTAATCCTATGATACATTTTTAGAAGGATACTATACAAATGTCACAGCAAAACTGAGTCCCTATAGAGATATTATAGTGATACCATAAGAGAAAATACCATAAAGGCTGCTAGAAGCTACTATAAGATCATTATTAAACTCACTATTGAGTAGCTCAGTCCCTATAGAAATATTATAGGAATTTTATAGTGATACCATTGGAGATACAAAGAAATACCATATCCTACTTTACGTACTATAATATCTCTATAAGGATTATTATAGTTTATTTATTGAAACCAAAAAAATATGGAAACGGAGGTCAGATACCAGCCTGCCCAGAGAATGTGGCTCTCTGAAATGAAAAATTGTGCACGTGGTGAAAAGATAATGTGCTGGTTGAGAAAACAACACAGATACAAACTTGGATAGAGAATATAGTAACTCTTTATTGATTACACGCTGGAACAACCGTCACATGTTGATCCATTCAGGATTCAGGATTGGCCCACAGCAATATACAATATACAAGCGACAAAATATCAAGAATATGAAACAATACACAGATTAGTGCACACTAGTGGAAATAAAGTAGCTATAGGAGTGTTGTGCAATTCTGAGTAATGCAGTGCAAAGAGCAATTGTGAAAAGCGCAGGTGTGTGCGGGGGGGGGGGGTCAAACAGCAACAGGCTCATGGGTTAGGTTTGGTTTTCACATCATCATCCTGAACAACAGCATGTCAATAGCAGTTTGATGTCATCGTTGCCTTAAGTTTTAAGATTTTGTCTTTGGCTAGGATCAGCATCTGTAAAAAACAACAAAAAAAACAACAACAAAGCATTTACTACAAATGTAAACTTGGAAAAAAAAGTTTGGAAATTTGTGTTTGGTTGATTATTTCTCTGTTGTTACAATGCTAATTGGCATTGTATTTTATATTGTTGGAAAGCCTGTTTATTTACCTTTACAATGATGTCCAACTTATAAGGATCATGCATTTGTGGGATGAGCAGCACAGCTGATTATGTGGGTAGCGGCCAAGTAAAATTTGCCAAAATTCTCTGCCAATGCTAAACAGTGTATTCTCCTGTTGGTATTCACTCTTGTTTTGAGCTCCTGTGTGCATGGGGCCTGCTGGGTGCTGCGCCCTACTAAAGTGATCATTTGGTGTCTGCTCCAAGCATCGGTATGCCACGTTTGTCTAATCTGGATAAGGCCCGTGCGATAGGACAAGTTGAAGCTGGTGTTCTGCAAAACCAAGTTGCAGCATTATTTGGAGTCAGCCCTGGTACCATCTCCAAACTGAAGGCCAAGTTCCGTGAAACCGATGATGTCAAAGACAGACCGTGAAGTGGCGATCCCATATCTCCACAATCTGGGACCTAACTCCATCCTCCAAGATGACAACGCTCGCCCCCACAGAGCCAGGGTTATCACAGACTACCTCCAGAATGTGGGAGTAGAGAGAATGGAATGGCCTGCCAAGAGACCAGACCTCAACCCAATTGAACACTTGTGAGATCAGCTTGGGTGTACTGTACGTGTTAGAGTGACCAACACAACCACGCTGGCTGACCTGCAATGACTCCTGGTTGAGGAATGGAATGCCATCCCACAGCAACGTGTGACCAGGTTGGTGACCAGCATGAGGAGGAGGTGCCAGGCTGTTGTGGCTGCGTATGGATCTTCCACCCGCTACTGAGGCTCCTGACGGTGTATTAAATGAATAAAGTGTAAAATTGCCAATATGTCTTGTTTGTTCCTTGTTACTGATAGAGAGTTCAATCATCCAATCCACCAAACAACTCAAAACAAGAGTGAATACCAACAGGAGAATACACTGTTTAGCATTGGCAGATTTTGGCAAATTTTACTTGGGCGCTACCCACATAATCAGCTGTGCTGCTCATCCCACAAATGCATGATCCTTACAAGTTGGACATCATTGTAAAGGTAAATAAACAGGCTTTCCAACGATATAAAATACAATGCCAATTAGCATTGTAACAACAGAGAAATAATCAACCAAACACAAATTTCCAAACTGTTTTTTCCGAGTTTATTACATGTCGAGCTATATCGTAAGCAACCCTTGGCATATCTGGTACATCTTACTCGTGCAGTGTTTCAGCTCAGTCAACAAAAAGGACAACACTGAGAAGTAGACACTCACAATGGCCATGAGCAGAAGTAATCTGAAAGTTTCATCACGTGATTTCCAGTAAACTTCTGTCCACATTGTGGATAGTGGTGGGGCCTGGAGGATGTTCATCATGGGATGGTTTCTGCAACGTTTCTGCAACTAGACAGTATGAATTCTTATGTCTGACCCCTGTGCTCCGTCCTAATGGACCTTGATCACTTAGGAAAATAACTATAGTAATCCTGATACATTTTTAGAAGGATACTATACAAATGTCACAGCAAAACTGAGTCCCCATAGAGATATTATAGTGATACCATAAGAGAAAATACCATAAAGGCCAAGCCCGGATCTACCATACGGGCAACCTAGGCACGTGCCCAGGGGCCCTCGATGCGAAAGGGCCCTCTGCAATGGGAGGGAACATTTTTTTTTTTTTTTTTTATGTCCGGCTCCACAGAAATATGACACAAAGCTTGACCCATTCTTTTGATCTTGATAACTATCCAATTAGAATTAAATAAAAGTTGTTTCCAAGAAAATTAAGTTTCATGATTGATTTGTGTTTTATTGTGGTGAGACGGCTGGGCAAGTGTTGACTGACTGGTGAGCAAGCAGCGATGCACTGTATAGATTGGCTAATGGTCAAGGTGGGTGGGCATAGAGAGCAGGTCAGGTGGCTTACATTGCACAGATTCAAGATCAGTTTTCTTAAGGCAAGTCCAGGTTAAAAACCGTGGAATTAAGTTTTACCTGACCCACTATCGGCGTCTGACAACGAGGAGCGACAGGACACACGGCGCGAGGCCGCTGTGCTATGTACCAAGCTTGGGAAGCTGGAGACTGCGCTGATGACCATATTTTGGGACACTGTGCTGCACCGATTCAAGCTTACAAGCAACAGCTTGCAAAAGAGGGACATGGACATAATGACCGCTGTGTGCCTTTTGGAATCACTGCGCACTTACGTTGCATCACTACGAGGGCAATTTGCCGACTTTGAGATATCTGCCCGGGCTGTCACGGGTGTGACACAGACCTACCAGCACGAGACTCACCGCGTGAGTAAAAGAAGAGCCTTTGATGATGAGGCAGTCGACAATGAAGTCGTTCTCAATGGGAGTAAAAAGTTCCAAGTTGAGACATTCAATGTGATTGTTGATAGGTTGATCTCAGGACTGAACAGTTGGTTTGTCAAGTTCATTATATGTTAGCTTTTGCAGTTATGTGTGAAGTTGCATAGCTCACACTTAGTGAGCCTTATTTTGAAACCTGCATTCAGCTGTGCTGTGTGATTACCTTAGGATGGCATTGTTGTAAGCCTCTTCCTAGTCAATCACATTATTATGTCATTAGTATATCAGTAATAACTGGTGTGCTGTCTGCTTGGGTGGTTTTTAGTGAACACAAATATTGCCATAGTCTGGAGTCATACACTGCCTTGGGGTGATTTAATCCATTGTTTTCTTGTCTTGTGATTTGTGAATGAAATGGCTGTACTTGGTCTTTAACTATATTGAACTATAGGCATAGGCATATGTGCTCAGCTGGACTGGTTATTCAGCCTTTGACCAATAGGTGTGTGATTATGGTCTGGTGGATTTGACATGCCAGCTTGACTGGAAACTCAAATTAATTAAGGTGGGGTTTAATGGCTGGGGTGGGTGGCGTGGGGTGGGCGTGGTGTGTGTGTGTGTGTGTGAGTGAGTGTGGGAGGCGGGGGCCTATGAGCTTCAGTCCCCAGGGGCCCCTGGGGGTACTAATCCAGCCTTGATAAAGGCTATACTAGAAGCTACTATAAGATCATTATTAAACTCACTATTGAGTAGCTCAGTCCCTATAGAAATATTATAGGAATTTTATAGTGATACCATTGGAGATTAGGGATGCAGCGATTAACCGATTTTACTATTAACCGCGATTTAAAACGTCACGGTTATATAACCGTAGAGGCTCAGCAACACCGAGTGTATAAAAACAAAACAAAACACTGAGTGTTTCTGTTCTCAGAAAAAAAGGGGCATTAATGGTAAATTACTGCCGGCGCAACCTGCAGCCGCTGCAGCCGGAACGAAAGGCTCTCAGCGAAACTCCCCCGAATAAATAAAGGTTAAAAAAAAGGGACCGGAACGAAGTTAACGTTACACCAGTGGTGCGCGCGCCAGCTTAAAATGCCGTGCGGAAGCCAAGCGACGCTGTTGACAGTCAGAGAGAGCGAGAGAGAAACGCGAGACAGAGAGAGATAGCTTTAGTCTGTGTAACGTTATCAGCTCAGTTAAGTGAAACAAATAAAACAGACAGGAATTTAGACCGTGCCTGTATATCTGTGTGGGTGTCACGAGAGCGACATTGTGTTCGAGGGGGGGCTACGTCCGTCCATGCTACGCTACATTGCCAAACAATGGCAGAGGGACCAAGCGATTTGTATCCACCAAAAAAACGGCTGAAGTCATCAGTGTGGGAGTATTTCGGCTACACAAAGGACGACCAAAAACATGCCGAAAAAAAGTCGCAGCTAAAGGGTCCAACACCTCCAGTTTACTTCAACATCTTCGCGATCACCATGCAGCTGAACTGAAAATACTATTTTGTAATATAGTTGATCAGAAGAGCCTTGCAGACAGAGGTCCTGCAGCCTTTGACTCGGTTTTGTTCAAAAGGGAAATACTGACATGGATGTTTAAAGATGTAGCTTATATTTAATTCCAAAGAGACATACTTTTTGTTTATTTTTATTATTTTGTATGTATTATTTGGCTACTGTATTATTTGTGTTTTGAAAGGCAGCAACTGTTAAAAAAAAAGCCAACAAAGAAATTTTGTGGGGAAAATACAATAAAACCTCTAATTTATGAATGTTCATGTGATTTTATACATCCATAGTGTTGTGGAATAAATTTACGCGTAATAATCGTGAAACCGTGGTTTTTCCTCAGACTATAATCGTACCATCAAAATCTATAATCGTTGCATCCCTATTGGAGATACAAAGAAATACCATATCCTACTTTACGTACTATAATATCTCTATATGGATTATTATAGTTTATTTATTGAAACCAAAAAAATATGGAAACGGAGGTCAGATACCAGCCTGCCCAGAGAATGTGGCTCTCTGAAATGAAAAACTGTGCACGTGGTGAAAACATAACGTGCTGGTTGAGAAAACAACACAGATACAAACTTGGATAGAGAATATAGTAACTCTTTATTGATTACACGGTGGAACAACCATCACATGTTGATCCATTCAGGATTCAGGATTGGCCCACAGCAATATACAAGCGACAAAATATCAAGAATATGAAACAATACACAGGTTAGTGCACACTAGTGGCAATAAAGTAGCTATAGGAGTGTACAGTTGTGCAATTCTGAGTAACGCAGTGCAAAGAGCAATTGTGAAAAGCGCAGGTGTGTGAACATGCGTGGGTGGGGGGGTGGGGGGTGTCAGCAGCAGCAGCAGCCTCACGGGTTAGGTTTGGTTTTCACATCATCCTGAACAACAGCATGTCAATAGCAGTTTGATGTCATCGTTGCCTTAAGTTTTAAGATTTTGTCTTTGGCTAGGATCAGCATCTGTAAAAAAACAACAACAAAAACAACAACAAAGCATTTACTACAAATGTAAACTCGGGAAAAAAAGTTTGGAAATTTGTGTTTGGTTGATTATTTCTCTGTTGTTACAATGCTAATTGGCATTGTATTTTATATTGTTGGAAAGCCTGTTTATTTACCTTTACAATGATGTCCAACTTATAAGGATCATGCATTTGTGGGATGAGCAGCACAGCTGATTATGTGGGTAGCGGCCAAGTAAAATTTGCCAAAGTTCTCTGCCAATGCTAAACAGTGTATTCTCCTGTTGGCATTCACTCTTGTTTTGAGCTCCTGTGTGCATGGGGCCTGCTGGGTGCTGCGCCCTACTAAAGTGATCATTTGGTGTCTGCTCCAAGCATCGGTATGCCACGTTTGTCTAATCTGGATAAGGCCTGTGCGATAGGACAAGTTGAAGCTGATGTTCTGCAAAACCAAGTTGCAGCATTATTTGGAGTCAGCCCTGGTACCATCTCCAAACTGAAGGCCAAGTTCCGTGAAACCGATGATGTCAAAGACAGACCGCGAAGTGGCGATCCCATATCTCCACAATCTGGGACCTAACTCCATCCTCCAAGATGACAACGCTCGCCCCCACAGAGCCAGGGTTATCACAGACTACCTCCAGAATGTGGGAGTAGAGAGAATGGAATGGCCTGCCAAGAGACCAGACCTCAACCCAATTGAACACTTGTGGGATCAGCTTGGGTGTACTGTACGTGTTAGAGTGACCAACACAACCACGCTGGCTGACCTGCAACGACTCCTGGTTGAGGAATGGAATGCCATCCCACAGCAACGTGTGACCAGGTTGGTGACCAGCATGAGGAGGAGGTGCCAGGCTGTTGTGGCTGCGTATGCTGGTATAGTGTCACTCACCTCAGGCAAAGAACAGAACAGCCAGTCTGTCGAATGGCGCTGCAGCTACTGTAAGCTCACCAGATGAAAACAGCAGTAGGCCAAAAAGGACTGTTAGACCTCCCAAGAGAATGATTGAGAATTGATAGAAAGCAAATGGACTGTGGAAATGATTGATGGACTGAGACAAAGTGAATGTATTTATTTATATTTGTTTTCATTCACTAAAAATGAATGCAAAAAATGAAATAAAAAAAGAAACAAATGTGTTTTGATATAGTGTGACATGGTTGGTAACAAAGAAATGAGTTATGAAAAGAGTTGATATAGTGTGACATGTTTAGTAACAAAGAAAATAGTTTTCTTTTAAAGAGCCCCACCACTATCCAGAATGTGGTGAGCAAGTCCGTGTCAGTTCGATGTAAATCGTGATACATTTTCATAGGTCCATTAGGACGGAGCACAGGGGTCAGACATAAGAATTCATGCTGTCTAGTTGCAGAAACGTTGCAGAAACCATCCCATGATGAACATCCTCCAGGCCCCACCACTATCCAGGATGTGGACGATCAAGTCCGTGTCAGTTTATTGTAAATCACGTGATGAATTTCCTTATATACTTTCCTTGTTTCTGATCTACTTTCAGATTACTTCTCGTCGTGGCCATGGTGAGTGTATTCTTCTGTGTCGTCCTTTTCCAAATGTTTTAACACTGTTGTCGCCTGTCTCCTCTGTGTTACTGATTGATAATTGTGGTTATCGGTGAAAATGTTTAATCGTTATCATCTTTCCAATGATCGTTGCAACAGGCTCCCGCTTCGAAAAAGCCGAGGTGAGTGAGTCTCAACAATGCATGGCAGTTATCACTACGTTGTGCTGTTGTTGTTTTTTGATGCCCTGAACTTTATCATTATCATTTTAGACGTGAGATTTTCCTGGAGAGTGAATACAGTGAAACCAGTGCCTCCAGCATTATCGTGGAAGAGCCGAAGTTAAATTGGGACACTGAAGAAGACCGTGAAATGATTGAGTGAGCATTACCAACATTACCAGACAGTAAATGAGGCTGTGCAATATGAGGCTGTGGCTGGAATATGTCGTATTAATTGTCAGTTGACAGCTATCAGTTTCTTGCTTATAGTGCAACCAAGCTTAGTGAAAATCATCTTCAAAACATTCACGTTTTGTCCAGCTGAATAATATTAGAAGAATTTTAGAATTAAGATTTAAACAATTCATATAAAAAATTGCTGTCCTTGTTTGTGAATGTCCTAGTGTTTAGTGTTTTAGTGTTAGTGGTGGTTAGTTTCCAAACTCTTGTTCATAATGCTGAACAACCTCAAGGGTAAACTGATATTTCAGTTCACTTATTTCAGTTCTTGACCTGATTATGGTCCTGGTCCGATAACCAGCTACAGCTACTGTGTTTCATGGACTTTGTTATTTATCCTTCGTTATTTTTACTATATCTCTTTCTCACTCACTTTTCCCTTTTTTATCATAACTTGCAACATGCATGTATAGTGCATGCTTTTTAGTATTTATTGTCTGATTATTACAACTCTTTTTTTGTAACTCCCATCATGGTCCTCTTCTTTCCTCCCAGGGATGTCGACCCTCGGGAGATAGAGAAAGAGTTCTACTCGTGGGCCAAACAAAAGGGTAGACTGCACTTATATATATTGTTTCCACTTGTTTGTTATGATAATCCAAGTCTTTCCCTTATTCCTTCATACTCTCCTTGTGCCACGTCTTATATACTGCAGGTCTTCATTACCTGAGAAGAGTTTCAGCTGTCGTGGACGAATATCAAGGGATAACAGTTCCCTTAAAGAAACCGCAACACTCCGTGTTGAAGATAGGAGGGCTGGACCACACCATCTACAAAGGGGAAAACGCCATAGTGGAGGAGTGGGGAAACTTCTACCTTCCCAATAAAGTAAAGATGGAGGTTGTTGGTGTAGTGGAGAGCTTCCCATGTCAGTCTGGCCAGCTTGTTTTGATGACCTGTGAGGATAAAAGGTTGTTTGCCTATGATGGAGAGGAGCTGCATGTGGTGGCTTCAAGCCTGGGGGATGTCTTCAAAAAGGGCTTTGAGTATCCAGGGATCAAGACATTTTATAGAGGGGAGTCCTTCAAAGATATGGTGAGTGCGGTTGCAAATTTCACTTAGTAATAATCATTTACTGGGAACAAGCAGTGATTGATTAGATACTGACCAAGGATGTCTTCTGTGTAGTCTCAGAGTGACTGGGCGAAGGTGAGGAAGGGCAGTGTGGGGGAAAGGTTGGACCAAGCCCACCTAGATCTAGTGAGGAAAGAGAAGAACTCATTCATGGAGTGTCTGGAAGTCATCCGGCATACACGCAAGATGGCAGAAGGTGGCTCATAAGACAAAAAAGGTTGTGCAGCGTTGACTGGGCTGAAACACTAGACAAGTAAGATATACCAGATATGCCAAGGGTTGCTTACGATATATATCTCAACATGTGATACATTTGTAGTAAATGCTTTGTTGTTGTTGTTTTTTACAGATGCTGATCCTAGCCAAAGACAAAATCTGCTTTGAACTGTGTAAGAGATATGTGGCTGAGCATGACTCAGCATACACTGTAAAACCCAATAAGTTGATTCAACTCAAAAGAATTGTTGAAACTGATTACATCGAAATTTTTAAGTGATAATAACTACATTTTTAAGTTAAAGAAACTTTCTTGATTACGTACCTTTTACCAGGTAATTGTAAGTGACACTAACTCAATTTTGTAAGTTAAAGAAACTTTCTTGATAAAGTACTTCTTACTAGGCATTTTGTTTTCACAGTACAAATAAAATCAAGTATAGTTAACTTAAATTGTTCATTTTATGTTTCCTTAACTTTTTTAAGTCCAATGAAGCTGTACAAAACTTTGCTTGATTTCAACTCAAAATTGCATGTTAGGTTACTCAAATGTTTTTTTGAAACTGATTACATAAATAGTATTAAGTAGATTTAACTCAAAATCCCTAAATACA
Organism: Hoplostethus atlanticus; assembly: GCA_034670405.1. Taxonomy (NCBI): domain Eukaryota; kingdom Metazoa; phylum Chordata; class Actinopteri; order Trachichthyiformes; family Trachichthyidae; genus Hoplostethus; species Hoplostethus atlanticus. The sequence continues at coordinate 553,837 of JAXDDX010000139.1, read as the reverse complement.
CACATTTTGAGTAAACAGTATAAAAAAACATGTTAACAAAGACAATTTAAATGCAAGTCACTTTTATTAAGTAACCATAAAACATAAACCAAACTATAAAATCTGGAAATAAAAACTTCAAAAAGGGCCAGGGCAAGTGGACAATATGGATAAAATCCTCTGTCATATGAAACTTTTCATTATGTTATTGATATATATCGTGACAGTCTTTTTAATTTTTTTATGCATTTGGTTAATCTGTAAATTACCTGACTAGGCACTGCATCACATGGATGCTAAAATCATAAAAATCCAATATTGCCAAAAAACGTTCTCATCGATTCATCGATTTACCACATTGCACATAATGGCCTAATAAATGCAGACATATTAAAGCATGTGCCTCAAAATAAGCAGTATGGCAAAATATCTAATGGATGATTAATGTCACGGTATACATTATATCGCCCAACCCTAATCACTTCCATAAAGTAGAAACACTTATCCATCACACTTTAAGTCAAACAGTGACATCAGAAATATAAAGAACAGTATTTCAAAAATAGTGCAAGGACCTAAATAAATGGCCTGAGGAACGTTTTTTTTTTTAAACTATCACTTCTACGAGTAGGCAAACGCATGGTATGTCATTTTATCAATATATATGGTGATATGGTTATGGAAAATCAATTAAGAAACTGTTTATGGGTGAAATTACCAGATGGGAAAGTCTCTTTGGTGAATTCAGCAAATGAAATACCTTACAAATTCAAGGTATTTCATCACATTGATGCTAAAATCATGTAAAAATCCAATATTGCCATAAACATTTCTGCTCACTGATTTACCACATGACCCATAAAGACCTAATACACCTAGAAATATCAAAGAAATTGGTACTGCAGTATAAAGAGTATGGGAAAATGTTTTCCATACTGTGTTACATATTCATACAGTACAAACACAAACTTGAACAATAATACTTTCAAAACACATCAAGATGTTTTCCAAAAAAACAAACTCCTTTTATTGCTCTATGGTATGCCCACATGAGTAGTGCATGTGCATATGAAAAGAGCATTGAAGCAACTTTGTCAGCTTTGTTTGTTCATACAGTGAGATTACTCCACTGCAAAAATGTCATTTTTAAGGCTCAACACCCTGGGCCTCAACTTCCCATCATCCAGGCCCATCAATACTTTCTGGGTAAAGTCAAATGTATTGGCCAAGTCTTTTGGATAACTTAGATGCAGGGCATAAATCAGTGCAAAAAGTATGACAAATCCATCAGCCAATGTGGGGAGATTGATAACTATGTTACCCTCAACCACAACCGCAATCCTCTCTGGGCAGAAGAAAGTGGCATCTGTAGAATTGGCACTGATCAAGAGGAGCCCAACCGGTATGTCATCAATGTTTGGTTCATCAGATTGCACCACCTGAAGACAAGAACAGAGAACCGTTACCCCCAGATTGCCTAAGCTATCTCCAAAAGCTGTTTGCTGAAAAAATGCATCAGTGGCATATCAGAATACAGTCAAAGAGAGACGTCAAAAACAATTAATCACATTCCATAAACTCAATTTTTCATTTATTTAAATTTTTAACTGTAAAAATCAAGAGAATTTTCTTCCTCCTTTAGAGCAACTGAAACAATGCAACTCTGACAAAAAAAACATATATTTCATGATAAACTGTCACATAACAAATTCTAAACAATTAATATGCTGACTTACATCGCATAGCTTCAGAAATCTGGAGTCATCCTCATGCAGATATGCAGGGAGAGCGCGGAGGATAGCAGCACGTCTGACATGGACGTCAACTTGTTCCTTGAGTGTGAGAACATATTCTTGCGTCACTTTGGATGTTAAACAGCATGGCCACACAATACTATTATCACAAGAAAGAGTCCTCCTGTGTCTGAAGTGATGACAGTTCTAACAAAGATAAACCAAAATCCACTGTAGTATCATTATCAAGTACCAAGAAGCGTAACCAACTCACCTGGAGGTCATAAGTGCTGAAGATCTGACCCAGAGCTTCGGCTACTTTCCCTGTGCGTGCAGCTTTCTTCCTGAACAAGCTCTGAAGACGGGGGGCATGTCTGTCCAGCTCTGCATAGAAGTGGTTCTTCAGGTTGATGTTGGTAATTCTGTGAAACTCGGCACAAATCTGCACAAATATCAAATTAATGTTTAAGTCAGAGTATAGTGTATATGTGGCCCTGTAAAAAATGAAAAATAAGATATTAACAGCAACGAAACATGCTACACTATTGCCCGGTAATGGCAAAACATTGACATTATACTATAACTTTTGATGTAAGTTTGATATAAGTCTGAGTAAACCTTCCCACGTTATCACTGACACAGCCACACAAAATAATTAAAATATTTTCACCTGTGACTCTATTTTAAGGGCAGGCCAGCGTTCCAGGATCTCTCCAACAGGTAGGTCATCATTGATGACCTCGTTGCGCCGCAGGGCGAAAGTGGTCTGCATTAACTTTGCAATCAGGGGAAGGTTTTTGTCACTCATTTCACATCTACAATTCGGAGTCTCAATTGTTCAAGGCTTGCACCATCTTCACCTCTTGGGAAATTAGGGAGGAAATTCACTTCTGCCCTCTTTGGTCTTTTTATGTTAGTGTGTGGAGCTTGTTTGTCAGGGTTGTTTCTACTCCTCTTCCCAGAATTTACGGCTACTTCATGAAATCCTGCTTGACTCAACTTACTGCGGTAGTTCCCCATCTTAAACTTCAGGCTGTTTTTCCACCCATACCATCCTGTCTGAGATCCTGGCTCTTTTAGACAAGGATGCTTAGTGACAAGTGCTTCTGCTACCATTGAAAATTCCTTATCATTGGGGTATACTTTGAAGCTATGAATTTTGGCTGCAAGGGTCTCAAGAATGTCATGCTTTTGCCCCCGAGATAACTTAGGAGTTTTCCCTGTTCTCTCATATGTAACATTTCCCTCACCGAGTATGAATTCTACCTCGTAGGAAAAAATGGGCACTGGAAAAACATCAGGCCATCTCTCAGTCCTGTCTGGAGTAATAGCATGTGGCAATATTATTGTGTCATCTGATGCTACTGAACTGGCATCACTCTCAGGCCTTACAACTTTTAGTACAGCCTTCTGTGGAAGCTCCTCAATGTCTAAAGGGAACATAGCTGCCCGTCAAAGTCTGGATCTTGGTATGATAAGTTAAAGTCAAAGTCTACCTTAAACTTTTCTTTTATCATAGTTTTTAGCCCATCCACAGATTCTGGACGTGAAGATAAAGTCATCTTCCTAACAATGTCTGTGGAGGTATGTACATGAAGTAGGAAGTTTTGAGCTGCCATTTCCTATTATTGAAAAGAAAATAATAGAGAGAAAAGATTCATGAGGAACATTCAGTTTGGCAACACACGATCAGGATTTGTTCAAAATAAACAAAACAAAACAGTTAGTCTTTCTAGGCTTGTCATGTTGGGCAGTGTCACTAATGGCATATTTATTGTGAGATTACACCAGTCTTTGTCATTTTCTCCACACTGCTCCATGAGACTGTATAGGTCCCCACTTCTAAAAGCATTTTAATCCTGTAGGTCTCTGATCAAAATAGATCTTTTTTGTGTCAACATCAAGTGCCTATCAATATTGTATGCTGTGAGACTTACTGTGTCATTTAGCTCTGACAGTTGATGCACAGAGAAGTTGTCTGAGGATGTCAGCTTAAATGATCTTAAATGCTCACTGTACCAGCACTCGTAGTTCCTGCAAAGAAAGGCTTGTGAGTTATTCACAAGCAGTATATGCTCAATCCTGCTGAATTTTGGAAGTCCTCCAGTCTGACCTGCAGAAACAAACATTCCATTTGCATACTCTGTGCCATTTATAGAGACCTTTGGTGTACTGTATATGTTTTGGCTATCTGTCTTTGTCTCTATGAAGTCTTTTGCCACTTGAGGCAGTGTGGCAACTTGGACAGAGGTGACACTTGAGGCTTGTGTGTGGGGTCTGAAAAATAATGGCGCGCTGAAGTGATACGCCATCATATGCTGATGCCTGGTAGCAAGAGTTTTCAAGACATTCTTGAAATTGTGTGTGCCATGTATCACCCTTTTGAAAAAGCGATGTTTTCCCTCGAACCTCATGGTCCATAGGTGAACAAGAGGCCCAAAACGCTTTGTCAGTTCTGGGTAGTGCTCAACATAATGATGCTTGGGTCGGAGCTTAAAGTCTGGAAACACTGCTTGAAGACCCTGTCTGTGATCACTTATTTTAGTCTGCAGGTACTGGATGGATTCCTCTGTGAAAGATGGAGACAAAAACAGCTGCACGATTTCTTTAAGGTCCATCAATATGGCCCATGCTTCATCTCTTTCAGGCACGTTACTTCCTACCATGAGTGGTAATAACCTCAGCAAAGTGGAATTTTCATGCCCATTCCCGCCAATGCTTAATTTGGCTGCAAAGTTCTTTGGGATTAGTTGTGGTTTATCAAGCCTATCGGAGTGCTGATATGGAAATGTGCAAATTTTTGTGTTTAGATATTCAAGAGTGAAATACTTCAGACGAATCATCTCACGGATGCACAAGGCCAACTCAACTGGTACAATACCTTCAAACAGGTCGTGAAGTACATCAGGCGGGAAACCAGTAATGGGATGAAAATGCTGCAATGCCTTGCTGAGAGCACACTCACCTGTAACACCAAAATTAGTTGCATTTTCACCTTGCACAACATTCTGCACATGAAGATCATGACAGGTCCTCATTCTCATGTTAAACTCTCCTTCAGAAACTTCACTGGACTGTATCTGGTCTGAAGTACAGCAACAGAATCTGCAGACATAGTGTCCTCGGAAACACTGCACAAAGCCTGCAAGACCATGGGCAGCCAAATTATCAGCTGCAACACACAACACAGTGCCCCTGATACACTGACCAACAGTTTCGATGACAATGCCATCCTGCTCAAGAGTGCGCAAGTCTTTTAGCAAAGGTGAAAGAACACTTTGATAACCACACCTCTGCAGATCAGGTACTTTGCATAGCAGAGCTAGCTGTATGACATGCAGGCTGGACCGATACTTACTGGGTACATTGCCAAGCAACCAGTATATTGCACAAAGCTTGTGGATCTTCCTAGCTGTGCCTAAAGGATTAGCTAGTTCAATGTCATCCACATACAGAATCAGCGACAATTTCAGCTCTCCTGCTTCTGACAATAACTGATTTTCTTTGAAATATGTTCCATCTTCATGAGACATGTACATTCCAGGTGGCGATGGTTTGGCTTCTTGAATCTTGTCAAGAAGATCAGTATTTTTAAACATTGTTTGAAGCATCTGCAGTATTGGAACATACACTGCTGTGTGTCCACTGGAATCTACAGTATACTGCACTGGCATTACCAGAGGGTAGTTACTCCTTACAAATGTTTTCCTCCGCTTAGCAGTGGAGAGCTCTGCACCTGCCGCAGTAGCACTGACAAAAACATTACTTTTCATGATAGCTTCCACTAAGTCATGAAGAAGGGCATCACTGATAGACTGATCATGCTCTCGAAAGACGCTGATTACAGACTCTCTCACAAGAGGTTTGGATAATGAGAATATTTGCGACAAGTTTTCAACTATGTCCTGTGTAGCCATCTCTGATACATGAAGAACACTGTGCATTTTCAAGAACAAAGAAGCCAAATTGTTTCTCAGTTGAGCTTGCAATTCACCAGTGTCATCTCTATACTCAAGAGGATTACACTCAGGAGCATCCGGCTCAAGAGAATTCTGAGAGGGACCACCCTCATCAGAATCAACTTGACTCTGCATTGGTTGGCTGTCAGTTTCTGTCAAGACAATCTCATTTTTAAAATCTGAGACATCACAGTCTGGATGATTCCTACTTTTGTGGGCATTGAAGGAGGAATACACATTAGTACGGTAGTGACAATTTTTGAATGGACAATCCACCATCTCGTGTTGTTTTAGATGTGTCCTTAAATGACTGAGAAGACTTTTATCATTTAACGGTTGCTTGAATCCACACACAGGACAGATGAATGACACACATCCCACCTGATTTTCACTAGGCACAGCTGTATGTAACCGTGTTAAGTGAATTTTCAATGCATTTACTGACTGAAATGTGCAGATACAGTCATCATAGAGACAAGGCAATGGACTGAAAAATTGCTATGATGCAAACGATAGTGTTCAAGCAACTGTGCCCTTTTATCACAGACAGCAGCGCAAAGTTTGCACCTCCAAGCCATTGGAAAAGTATGAGACATGTTTTCAATCACATTTTAGTAACTATGCATAATAAATGTCTATTAAAGCTTATTGTTCAACATCAACATACCAGATTGAAGACTCCGGATATCAGCCAGTTGCTTCAGTTTCAGCCTTAAGGGAAAGAAGATTGAAAAGTTACTTTAACGTTTTTACAAAAGCACTATGTAAAATATCTGGGAGGTATTTAGCACTAAATCGCAGAAATGTGACTAACAGAGAGCAGGTAGCTAATGCATGTCTTGCTGACTATTTAAACAGGCTAAGTAATACATTTAACCTCTGCAGCAAAATAGAATCCTTACTTATCCATAGAAACAAATACAAATATTCAAAACAGTCCTTACATCACAAAACAAAAAAATATACAAAAAGCTACTACTACACCCTCGGGTGTAGAAGGGAGATAACCACAGAAAAGGACCTTGTTTTTTTAAACTTAACGTTATTTTCAAATGTTTCAGTAGCGTACACATCTGCTCTTCTTGTCAAGTCAGGTTAGTTTACCAGGCACAGACCCGGGCAACTGGACCCCGACTGTGACAGGGTTAACGTTACTTCCAACACTAATGACAACCCTACATTTTACAGTTAACTTGACTTAAGTTACAAAAATTCACAACACATGGTACAACGTTATTGCATAAAATGAATGTAAAACCTCTATGCAAACCATTAACGTTACGTCTAACGTTACTAAAACATGCCCAGACACACTCACTGCATTTCATGCAGAAAATAATAAAAGAACATTAAAATAAATCAACACATAACTCACCAGATTAGCACGCTCAAAGAGAACATCAATATAATTGCGGTCAGCGCGGTCAGCACGATGGAGAAAGTTAGCTGATCAAGTAGAGAAGATTGCTGCATGCCACCTCAAATATCTTCACTGGCAGCCCCACGGCGAAGAGAAAAAAATAGCTCCTTTTCTACTTTAGGTTAACTTCCAAATATCCAAGTTGTTCACAAGCTGCAAATTTACTCTGCATTTCTAATTCAAAACGAGCGGCAGACATGGCGCACTTCACCACAGACGGTACGCACATTAGTGACGTCAGACAGATTGAGCGGGCGCTGTAAATTATTTGAGTGCAATGACAAAAATGAATCAAAGTGGTTGAGCACTGTAAACTTAAATGTACAAATTTGTACTAATGATTCAGAAAATTAGTGGTGAATTAACTTTTTAAAATTTTTGAGTTAACACCACCCATTTACTTTGACAGGCTTTTACTGTTTGGGTTTACAGTGTATTAGAAAGGTATATAAAGCTTGACTGATGTAACCTGCCTTTGCTCTCTACCCGGATCAACCCTCTTGGTTGCGAAAGGTATTGAGCCTGCTTGCAAGCATTAAAGGCCTCTGAGACATATATTGTGTTATAGCTTTATTGAGCTGTTCTCACCAACTAGACAAAGTGCAATTGACTTTAAATTGCCACGACACTCCTTTAGTGTTAGCAGCCCAACGTTTGGAGTTAAATCCATGACATGCTACTCTTATCACAGCTCAGCAGGTCAACTGTCACCAAGCTCAAATGTTGTTCCAAACATCCGGACGACCCCAAAGTACCACAACGGTCAAATAATTCACAAGGTTCCCAACCCAACAAACTAATCGCGAGCTCTCCTGCACAAGCAAAATAACAAAGATTGGGGTCCTTTCAAATAAATCGATAAAAGTCCGGGCCCTTTAACAAGACGGATCTCACCGTAGGGAATTTGAGTGTGGACAATAGTATCCAGCTGCGGCCCCGGAGACAAGTCCTTGGCGTGACAGCGCCTGTGGCATGACGGAATCGCCCCTGGCGTGACGTGTGGCTGTCACGTGTTTTCTTTTTAACAAATTTAATTTACAAACTTCTTATATCTTAGCCATTGCCATTATATATATATATTTTTGTATAAAATCTAAAATGGCGCTGTATTGTTTAAATTCACAAAGAAAGCATTCAAAGCCTTATGTATGCAGTTGGCCACACTGTAAAAAATGTCAGTGAAATTAACAGTGAAATACTGTAAAATTATGACATGAAAAAGGTGTAAATAAAAAAACAATGAAGCAGTGTTTAATGTACGGTAATATTTTGTAAAATACTTAACCAAACACAACTGTTAATTTTAAAGTAAGAATATGTTAAAATAATCATATTTCTTTGTAGAATTCACTGATTACTGTAGTTCAAACAGGGGAACATTTGTAAAATACGTAACCAAACACAACTGTTAATTTTAAGGTAAGAATATGTTAAAATAATCATATTTCTTTGTAGAATTTACTGATTACTGTAGGAAATGATGAAAATATGACCCCAAGGTTTGCTTACTACATACCTGTGAAACAAACAGTAAAGAACTTATTAGAATCAGAATTATGGAAGAATTCAGTGTCACAACAGTCTTGTGAAACATATTTTGTAAAATACTTAACCAAACACAACTGTTAATTTTAAAGTAAGAATATGTTAAAATAATCATATTTATTTGTAGAATTTACTGATTACTGTAGTTCAAACAGGGGAAAATTTGTAAAACAAGTGGTATTATTACAGATAAATGAGGTCTATACACCATAAATTCCTAAAATAAGTAGAACTTGTAATAATGACTGGTAATTTAATTGCAGAAATGTTATCTTTGTCTTCCGAATGGACATCTACTGCTCATCTGTTCCACAGCTATTCGCCAGTTCTTTATTTTTGCATCATATTTAATTGTTAATCAATCGTAAATGATACAGACAGACAGACACAATGGGCGAGACAAAAATGAAACGTTCCTGTTTTGTTTTTTTCAATACAGAATAATGTCATTTGGTAATATTTAAGGCAATTTTAAATGTAACAGTAACGTCTTTCAATGTAAATTTTACATTACCGCGAAAATAAACGCCTGTATTTGAATTTCAAACTAAGTTGGTTCTGCCTCGTCAACTCATGAGAAAATGTCTGTTCTTTCATTGGACTACTTAATTATCGCGAGAGCCTCGAGCCAGTCTGCCCGCGCGGAGTACACGTTACCAATTGAACTTGGAAAACAGGAAGACGTCGCATGGAGCTGTGTGTACATGTTGACATGGAGAATCGCGAGGGGTAGCACAGGTAAAGTAACAATTCATTTTTCTTCGAACTTGAAACACACGACCGTGTGTTTTCTGAAAAATACTAGCTTTTGTTTGTGACGGAGGGTAACATTATATTTTGCAGTCAATAACGCCGACTGACCGGGGTTAATTAACGTTAGTCTGGCGTTTCATGCTATGGCTGAACTCTTTCAGTTTGTTTTTTCATGCTGTTGTAGAGCTTTTGCAGCGTCATCCGTGGAGGGTAAAAACAAAAAACAAAAACGGCGGTTTTGTTAGTTTGCTAAAAATGATTACCTGCCGTTTTTGCAGCAAAACACTAGAGACTCAGGGGTTATGTGCTGCATTGTAAAGTTCATAGGAACGAACCCCATTGTTTTTTCAAATGTGTTGGCGCTGACTGCAAGCGGACATTTTCAAATTATGCAGCTTTTAAAGCTCATTTCTATCGGGATCACAATGTGCCTTCACCTTCTGTTACTGCTGGAGCCGTTGTTACAGATTTGAAATGTGCCATTTCGCTGTGTGCGCGCCAATTTCACACAGTGAAATAACTTATATCCCACTTAAAAGAGTGGAGGGGCGACCTGTGGCATGTCCAGTAACTGGTTGTAAAAACACGTTCACTGTGAAATCATCACTTACTGCTCATATGTCCAGGAAACATAGAGCATGTTCGGTGGATAGCATAAGTGACATGTACAGGGAAACTATTTCTCAGTCTTCTGCTGGCATTGCATGTGAAGATGCTTCCCAGGGCTCAAATGATGCAACAACAAATGAAAGCATTGAATTGCCACAGAATTTCAATGAGACCTTTCTTAGGAATGTATGTTTGTTCTACCTAAAGTTGCAAGGGCAGCTCCTTCTTCCAGCTTCAACAATACAGACCATTGTCGAAGAGATGCAAAATGTGCATGAGTTGGGACAGGATTACACTTTAAGTAAACTACGTTCACTTTTTAAAAATGACATGGGTCTAACAGATGATGCTATTGCTAAAATCTGTGATTGTGTGAAGGATTCAGATCTGTTCTCTGTCTGTCATCAGGGACCACTGAGAACAACATATGCAAGAGCTCAGACGTTCAAAAAGATGTTCAAATACATACAGCCTAAAAAAGTAACATTAGGAAATGATGAAAATATGACCCCAAGGTTTGCTTACTACATACCTGTGAAACAAACAGTAAAGAACTTATTAGAATCAGAATTATGGAAGAATTCAGTGTCACAACAGTCTTGTGAAACAGACTCAGATGATTTAGGTGACATAAGTGATGGACAAAACTTTAAGTCGAACCAGTTCTTTGTAGAAAATCCAGGATGCCTGAAGCTAATACTGTACCAGGATTCTTTTGAAGTTGTCAATCCCCTCGGCTCTGCTAAGAAAAAACACAAAGTTCTTGCAGTCTATCTTTCTTTGGCAAATTTACCTGCTCATGTGCGGTCCAATACTGATCACATGTCCCTTGTCTTATTGTGTGGAGAGAATGACCTAAAACAATTTGGAAGTGCTAAGGTTTTCTCAGAGATGTTAGTGGATTTAAAAGATTTGGAAGAAAATGGAATACCTGTCAGTGGTGAAACGGTCAAAGGGGCTGTGTATTGTATTGCTGGTGATAATTTGGGTTCACACACCATTGGTGGGTTTATTGAAAACTTTAGTACGTCTCAGTACTTTTGCAGGTACTGTGAAATCACGCGACGTGAGTTTCAGAGTGATGATCCAAATGTATGTGGTCCACAGCGCACCCCTGAAAGATACGATTCTGCTGTTGGTGATCTACAAGCTGAAGACAGACAACACAGCAAAGGCATAAAGGTAAACTCTGTTTTCAATGCTCTGAAATCTTTTCATGTTTGCCAGCCTGGTCTCCCACCTTGTTTAGGCCATGACATATTTGAAGGTGTCTTATCCTATGATGTTGCACTGTACTTGAAGTATTTCATTAAGAAAAATAAATGGCTTACATATTCACTTTTGAACCGGCGCATCAAGCAATTCAAGTACAAAAGATCTGATGCTCTCACAAAGCCATGTACTGTAAACTCTGAGTCGTCCAAGCTTTCGGGTCAAGCCATCCAGAACTGGAATTTGTTAAGGTTGCTGCCTGTATTAATTGGTGACAAAGTGCAAAATCCAGAAGATGATGTGTGGCAGTTAACTCTCCAGCTTAAAGATATTGTGGATCTGATTTGTGCGCAAAAGATTTTGTTGTCACAGGTAGCCTATCTTGACATTATAATCCAAGAATATTTGGAATCAAGAAAGTGTTTATTTCCTGAGAGTCCACTAAAACCAAAACACCATTTCTTGCGGCACTATCCGGCACTAATTTTGAAATTTGGCCCCTTGATCAGAGTATGGACGATGCGTTTTGAAAGCAAACACAGCTACTTCAAGAGATGTGCCAGGCATTTGAAAAACTTTAAAAACATCTGCCTAACTTTATCTGAAAGACATCAGATGTTTCAGGCATATCTTTCAGCTGGGCCAGGATGCAGTCAGCTTCTGCAAGTCAAAGACAGTTGTACTTTTTACCCAAACCTTTACAGTGACGCAATTAAACATGCAGTGAGAGAGTTTGGCTTTTCAGAAAACAGCACTAGTGTTTCTACAGAAATACAGTATAAAGGTACATCATATAAAAAAGGGCATTTCCTTGTGTCAAAAAATGATGAGTCCATGGAGTTTGGAGAACTTCTCATTATTCTAATTCAAAATGATGCAGCTGTGTATTTTGTGATAGATATACATAAACAGGGTTCAAAACTAACATTTTCCACTGGTGGCACTGGTGCTACCAACTTTTTCAGTTGGTGGCACCAGCACATCATTTGGTCGCACCATTTGTTTTGACGCTGCGCGGCAATAATGACCCGACCTTTGTGTCCCATTATGTACTCGCATTCCACACAGGATGCTTAATACTGTCTCCATGTAAGTTCAAACTTTCGCGTTTGAAGTGAGTTGATGCAGTTGCGAGTTTGGAACAGCCTGCAACGGAGGGTCCGCACTCTCTGCAGTACACACAGTACATCGCATTATCTTTGTACCTCAACCATCTGAAATCTTCCAGCCACTGTGATTGAAATGCGTATTTTTTTTTTTTCATCGGCTGTGCCGCTGGTTCTCTTTCCTCACTCATCGGCTCCGACGTCTCAAAATGACCCAATTCCTCATCAGTCACTGAGGAGGTAGCTTGTGATGGACCGGGGGATGCATTTTGTTTCCCAAAATATGATAGAATAGTGCGTTTCATTTTTTTTGCGATCAATTAGCTACACTGCTACAATAGCATAAGCTAGCATGGACTGGGACTGCGTAGCCTATGTGATGTTCGAATGTCTCCGGTCAGGGAAGGGCGAGTGACCAATACAGAGAAAGACGATGTGTAGGCTATGCAGATGTTTTCATACCTACTTTTATTTCTGAAGATATTATCAATTAGTCAGATAGCCTACACATTACTGTTTGAATTAATTTAATTAATAAAAAATAATTTAATTTAAAAAATAAAAATAAACTTTAGGTAAAACTTTTTTACTGGCACCAATGCGACCCATTCAAATCTTATATCGCATTACCAAAAAAAAGGTCGCAAATGCGACCAATTTGGTCGCAGTTTTGAACCCTGATAAAGCTGACTATCATTCTGAATACCATCTGTACTCCGTGACAAAACGGAGTACAAGGTTGCAATGTCTTAACATTAACGACTTGGTAGATTTTTATCCGTTACCATCATACATTGTTGATGGGCACCAAGTCATTCCGCTGAAACACAGTGTGTTGTCAAAATAAACATGCTCTTGGTCACGTGGTCACGGTGGTGGCGAAACCTTACTAAAAATGCACATGTACGCTTAATAAAAATGATAAAATTCTATTTGAAAAATATGAAAGTGACAGCAGTTTTCCTTCTAGATGTACATAAATAAAAAGTGTAAATCCTCACTCACACTCTCTTTCTCCTGCCCTCTCTCCTTCTCTCTCCTCTCTCTCTCCTCTCACTCCTCTCTCCCCTCTCTCTGTCAATCACACTCAAAGTAGAGGTTCCTCTTATCTGTATATATGTACAGTGTTACTTGACCAAATGTCTAATTACTTTTGTGTTCTTTCATTTGTAATCTTGAAAACTGGTGTCATTCTTCCTTGATTCCAGAAATGACTGACTTGGAGCGAACATTTCTACACACCGCCATCACTGAGGTCTTGCCTGACCTTCCAGAAATGACAAAAGACATTCTAGAAGAGACCTTACAATCCCTTGGGGTGGAGACATATGAGGACTTTCAGTTTATTGAGGAAGCTGATTTGCTGTCAGCATTGAGGCCAATTCAAGCCCGAAAGGTCCTTGCTGCTTGGAAGCTGAGATGTAAGTCAAGTATTGCCGTACAGAATGCAACCAGTGTCCAAAGTAGCCAGCATAACAGATCAATCGGAAATATAAAAACATTCACATTGTGTTCCTGATATCTCTTTTTGTGTGTTTGTATGTGCTTGTGTTTTTGCAGGCCAGACTCCTGAAACCAGCTCATCTGTTGGTGCCTCACCAGGACCTCCCGCATCCTTGCAATCTCTTTCACCCAGAAGTTCATCCTCAACCTCTTCCAACACCTGCCAAAGCCCTGATATAGACTGGGTGGATACCTTTATGATACCGTGGGAAAAGTTACCAGAGGAACTGATGCAGTCATTGGAGAGAGGAAAACGACCAAGTCCACGAATGAGAAGGGAGATGGTCTGGATTGTGGTTTGTGAGATGATGCGAAAAGGTTCTTGCATAAGTAAAAGGATCTCTACTGAAGTTGCCAAAAAGATGGTGGCACAATATCCAAAATCTTTGCAAGATGTAATAGAGGGAGACGTGATTGGGCCAGGCTATCACTCTCTAGTCAAACAATTCCAATATAGGATAGAGAATGTGAAGCGATCTACGACCCCAAAAATAAAAAAACGAAAGCGTCGCACTGATGAGTCTGACACAGACGAAGTCCCTCCAGAACAGAGAGCAGCAATCCAGGACACTTACAGGTGCATTAACTGGGATTTAAAATTCCTGCCCCTTGGAGAGACCCCAGAGAGCCAGCAGGAGAAGAAAGAAAAACTGAAGGTGATGTCTCAGCAAACTGATATTAATGGAGAGGAGGTCAAACTTCTAATGAAGTCGACTTTCTACACACAGCGCAAGCAAGTCAACCAGGGCAAAAATATAAAATACCTCCTGGAAGAGTGGCCGTTTTGGTTCGGCGAACTTGGCATGGCAGTCCACTTCAAGGAACTCACCGGAATTGGGCTTAAAGAAACTTTCACACGGAATGTGGATCTGAAGGGGAAACGGCTCCTGCACTACATGAACACAGTTTGTGTGTACAAGAGCAAAAAGTTCCTACAGGCTGTAACAAAGTTTAAAGTGATGAGGGGAGAGCTGACTGGTTGCTCTGAAGACCTCAAAGAGATGGTGCTGCTTCTGCTGTCCTACTTTGATGAGAAGGAAGACGCAATGTTCTGCTATGTGGAGGACACATGCCTGGGAGGGGAAGTACAGATGGACCAAGTTCACTTGACTCCCACCATTGTTGTGTGTGGTAAGTTAACATTTTTTTTTTTCTTGGCCTTTCTTTCATTCTCTCTTCTGTATTTCTCTCTTCTTTCTTCATTTTCTTTCTCTCTTTTCTGTCTATTTGGATACAAATTTATGTTGCACAATGTTTTTTGTTACTGTAAGCTCTTAAGGTTAGTCAAAGTGGCCTTAAAAGGCCTTACATTTCTCTCCCCTAAACCTGCACATACACTGATTTCTGTATTGATGGTAAGCAATTTAACTGACCTTGAAATTTTTAAAACGTGCTCAAATTGTTTTGTGAAATGTTTCAGGAAGACAAGTCTTGTTTTAAATTTGTTTGAATTATGTTTTTGTTCTTTTCTTTTTTTCTTTTTAGGACGTTCCTGCTATTCTGCAAGACGGTTCATGCTGAGTGTGGATCGAAACATTGTACAGGACAGCATCCCCTCCTTCGTTTCTGCCCTGTGCATGATGTTTGCAAGCTATTATTGCTTCAACATCCATTACCCATCAGAGCTGGCATCAACCCTGGAGTTTCTGCAGAGGTGTGTCTTTTTGGATTGGCTTTATCCATGGCCCTCTCTCTATCCTTCTCTCTTTCTCTCTCTCTTCTCTCTATCCTTCTCTCTTCTCTCTCTCTATCCTTCTCTCTATTCTCTCTCTCTCTATCCTTCTCTCTCTTGCCCTCTCTCTTCTCTCTCTCCCCTTCCTCAGTTTTGGGGACTTTTTTTATTATTAAGCTTATTAATATTTGTTGAGGTCCTAAAAAGCATTGAATTTGACTTTAAAATTGGTGCAAGAACCCTGAGACTTGTCATTTTACCTTTTTTACTATTCAAAGTGGCTTTAAAATAATAGCTTGAATTAAAAAATGATGACTGATGTGAAGTTTTTTGTTGTTAATGAAGCTATTTTATTATTAATACAGGTGTCTGTTTTTCTTCTATTTCCCAAGGTGTTTTTTCTCCATCAACCCAGAGAAGGGCACTAAAGTGGAGAAGGGAAACACATCCCGTCTTCACCTGAACCCCAGAGTCCTTACCTTGATTCAGGAACTTTCGGATCATGAGTGGCGTGATGCCTGAATATGGACTAAACTCAGTAAGATTTATGGCTCCTCTCTTTCTCCTGCCCTTGCTCTCTTTCTCTCTCTTTCTCCTGCCCTCGCTCTCTCTCTCCCTCTCTTTCTCCTGCCCTCCTCTCTCTCCCTCTCTTTCTCCTGCCTTCGCTCTCTCTCTCCCTCTCTTTCTCCTGCCCTCGCTCTCTCTCTCCCTCTCTTTCTCCTGCCCTCCTCTCTCTCACTCTTTCTCCTGCCCTCCTCTCTCCTGCCCTCTCGCTCTCTCTCTCTCTCCTCTTTCTGCTGCCCTCCTTCTCTCCTGCCCCCTCTCTCTCCTCTCTCTTTCTCTTGCCCTCCTTCTCTCTCTCCCTCTCTCTCTACTGCCCTCTCTTTTGCCCTCTCTCTCTCTCCTTTCTCAGTTTTGAGGACTTTTATTATTAAGCTTATTAATATTTGTTGGTCCTAAAAAGCATTGAATTTGAGTTTAAAATGGTACAAGAACCCTGGGACTTGTCATTTTACCTTTTTACTATTCTAAGTGGCTTTAAAATAATAGCTTGAATTAAAAAATTATGATTGATTGAAGTGTTTTGTTGTTAATGAAGCTATTTTATTATTAATACAGGTGTCTGTTTTTCTTCTATTTCCCAAGGTGTTTTTTCTCCATCAACCCAGAGAAGGGCACTAAAGTGGAGAACAGAAACACATCCCGTCTTCACCTGAACCCCAGAGTCCTTACCTTGATGCAGGAACTTTCGGATCGTGAGTGGCGTGATGCCTGAATATGGACTAAACTCAGTAAGATTTATGGCATGTGATGATGTACAACCAATCACAGTTTGAAGGTTTGTTTCAGCTTATCTGCTCAGTTCTTTAAGCTTAAGAAGCAAGTAAAAGTTTCAGATGAAAATTTTTGTTTGTATGCAATTGTTACTGAGTTTTATTGCTCTTGTAATTCCTCATTTGCATGCCTTTACCTCAATTTGAAGAGCTTGTTTGAAGGTAGTGGTACATTTGTTCTCTTTATTCTAATAAGGAATGCAGTAATCCTTAAAGGGTGTTAAACATTCTTACATTCATAAAAAATATGCCCTCTGTTTCTCTATTCTTCTACTAAACTGCACTGGTATAAGAAGGCAGTCTAAAATACAGTGCCTATAGAAAGTCTTCATACCCCTTCACTTTTTCCAAACTTTGTTGCATTATAGACTCAATTTAAAATTGATAAAATGCATCTTTTTCCCCCCCATCAATCTACACACAATACATCATAAGGACAAAGCAAAAACAGGTTTTTAGAAATTTTAGCAAATTTATTAAAAACTTTTTTTATTAAAAGGTGGATGGATCACTTTAAGGGCTGTTTTCCAGACTCCTTTTCCTATTGAACAGGATTTTATGCCTTTAAACAATGTTTGTTTGCTATTTTTCAGTGAAATTGAATGGGATTCAATGTACAATAAGCTATCTAATGTTTGTAAAGTACATATTACGAATATGTGTGTTGAGAAATGACAGATGTTTACTGCTTTGAGCTTAATAAACTCTTGAAAAGGCAAGTTATTATTGGATTTTTTTCATCTTTCAATACAGTAACTCTAATGGTATATCTAGCGTTGCTTTTCAATTTTTAGATGCTTAGTCTCTGTACACCGGATTACATTTTTCACATTTCTGGTAAAAGTCAAACATCTATAAGAAGGCAGTGCCGTTTAAATGAAATCATCTAAGATAAGTGTTCAATCTACCTGTAATGTATAGAAACAGTTTCTATTTTTCACTGAGCAATAATCCTAACTGTTGAAGTTACCGGTTTAAAATGTAATTTTTTGTTTAATAGCAGCGTGGTCATGTTAATTCAGCAGAAAAGGGCTGTTGAATTTACTGGTTTAAAATGTAATTTTTAGTTTAATAGCAGCGTGGTCATGCTAATTCAGCAGAAAAGGGCTGTTGAATTTACTGGTTTAAAATGTAATTTTTAGTTTAATAGCAGCGTGGTCATGTTAATTTAGCAAAAAAGGGCTGTTGAATTTACTGGTTTAAAATGTAATTCTTAGTTTAATAGCAGCGTGGTCATGTTAATTTAGCAAAAAAGGGCTGTTGAATTTACTGGTTTAAAATGTAATTCTTAGTTTAATAGCAGCGTGGTCATGTTAATTTAGCAAAAAAGGGCTGTTGAATTTACTGGTTTAAAATGTAATTCTTAGTTTAATAGCAGCGTGGTCATGCTAATTCAGCAGAAAAGGGCTGTTGGATTTACTGGTTTAAAATGTATTTTTTTTTTTGTAAATTACAATTTTAAACTGTAAAATTTACAGGTTGTTCTGTAAAGTTGTTTACATTTTTACTGTATTTTTTACAAAATTATTCTGGCAACCACAGCTGCCAGATTTTTTCTGTAAAAACAACGGAATTTTTTTTACAGTGCACCTGTCCCTCAAAATACAGTCCATTACAGTCCATTACTGTCAGGGATGGATGGATGGATGATGGAGGGAGGTAGTGGAAGGTATAAAGGTACATGGAGTATACCCACCTCTTTCTTAGGTATATATAGGCTACTATAATTACCAGTCAGCTCAGTGGCTACTGAAAAATATAGGAGACTATACCTTAGTAATTACCTGAGTAATGCATGAAAATGTCTTACTTTAAACACATACATTGTAATTTCTCACCAATTTGTCCAATCTCTGTCAAATTAAATAGACGTGTTTATTAGGAAATAAAAGCACATTTTTTCTGACATGTTTATTACACACATCCAAGATGGCTGACTCTTCTTCGGCACTTTGCGTCCGCGCAATACTCCAATAAGCAGCGTACATATTGCGCGGAAAGACGCAAAGTGCCGAAGAAGAGTTCGAGGCGTCTGTCAGCCATCTTGGATTTCATTACAATGGAAATGTTGGAGTATACCTGTCTTTAACAAAGTATAAAAGCAATGAAGGATTACAGACATCTGTTTAGGGAAGTGAAATTCGACGTATTGGTTTCGTTATCGGGCTCGCTGACTTTCATGCGGTAAAAAGTCAATGGAGCAGGACAGGACCCTATGGGAGAGGTAAACAGCCATATGATGAAAGACTCCCAAAGGGTCCTGTATCAGGTCTAGGTTATAGGTCTACCTATGATGATAATATTTTACCTATATAGGGTACAATATGGAGGGTTACACTTATGTACAGTGGAAAGATTCCCATATCAAACAGTTAATAGTAGCACTTGAGAATTTAACCATGTCACCTGGAAAATGTGACGGGAGCATCAACGTCATCACAGCCAATCAGAACTGGGAGACACAAGCACAGTAGAAAGTTTCACTGGACGCGTCTCCACTGTACACCACTAGACGGAAGCATTCCCATATTCAACTTCATAGGTGGAAAACTCATTGTAATCATTACCACACAGTGTGTAGACAGGTGTTATGCCGAGTTCTGCATGCCTGCCGGAAATTGCATGCAATTTACAGGGTCACATGCATGAAACCCTCTTTCAACAATTAATATTTATTTTTTGATAGAAGGGGATAAAATAACAAAGAGGGATGCATTATTCAAGGTTCACAAGCATGAAATCTACAGTGCAAACTCTTAAATGCCCACACTATGTGCTGTGAGAAGTATTTGGTAGGGGGCACATCAAAAGAGAAATGAAAACGGGATGCATTATCTGGCAGGGCCTGCCGAGAAATGCATCCCCTTTTCATTTCCACAGAATGCAATGGACTGTAACGGTGGACTGGTCGGACCCAAACGCAAACTCGGACTCAGAGGTAGAATAAACAAAGAGTTTATTTAGGGGAGAAACCGGAGGGTAGAGTGGATGCAGAGCGAAGCAGGGAGACAGGCAGGAGACACGGCAGGCAGGGCAGGCAGGTGGTGGATAAACTGGTAGACAGGTAGCAGGCAGGTAGACGGGGATGAGCGAAATGACTGGAGACGAATATGATCCTGGGCAGAGGGAGAGCAGGGTTAACGTCAAGGCAAAAACAACAAGTCATCTTGAATCCAATTCAAGTGGCCGTGAACGAGAAATACCACACTGGCTGAATCAACGATCTGGCGATGAATGACTGGAAAACCGGAGAAGATATACTGGGTGTCTGATGAGTTGATGGGAATCAGCTGTGAAGCCAGGAGCCGGGAGGATGATTGGAAACCACGCCCACACACACACACACAGACAGGGACAGACAGGTAGAAACACAAAGGGAAACACCATGGACACAATGTTGTATAATCGACTTTTATTAGTTTTAGTTTCATATTGATTCATATTGAAAAGAAGAATTCTCCTCACAAAACATTGTAGCGTGCAACTGTTTACCTGGCTTGTAGTAAAACCAATGTTGTGCATGCTCCTGTGCATGCAATTCCCGGCAGGCATGCAGAACTCGGCATAACAACGGTGCTAAAGCCAATTCCAATTAAACCCCATTTTAAATTTCTAGTCACATTCTTGACTTGAGTGAACAGTGGTGCTGACGGGAGTGAAAGGTGTAATGCATTAAAAGAGTCGTGCAAAGGCAAATCGTCACTGTTGCGCTCTGATCCTGCCGTTCCATTTCATAGGCGGCATCTTGCCTTCTATCACCCTCACCTCTGACAGGCCCGACAACTCCTTTCCTACTGAACAAAGACAGGAAGCATGCTGTCCTCCACTTCCTGCAAGAATCACGATTATGATTATGGCAACAGCTAAACATGATGGCCGTTTGGAGTTTAAGTTCAAGTAAGCAACATTTCATACTTGATAGTATTTTCATACTGATATATATTCCTCCGTGTGACATATTGTACAGGTTAAGAACGTGATGTGTACCAATGGTCTTTGTCTTGTAAACAGTCGTCAGTTGACAGCCATCAGTGTCTTGCTTATAGTGAAACCAAGCTTAGTGAAAAAATAAACGTTTTGTCCAGGTGAACAATATTAGCAGAATTTTAGAATTAAGATTTAAACAAGTCATATAAAAATGCTGTCCTTGTTCGTGAATGTCCTAGTGTTTAGTGTTTTAGTGTTTCTCTCTGGTGGTTAGTTTCCAATTCCAGTATTTATTGTCCGATTATGACAACTCTTTTTTTGTAACTCCCATCGTGGTCCTCTTCTTTCCTCCCAGGGATGTCGACCCTCGGGAGATAGAGAAAGAGTTCTACTCGTGCGCCAAACAAAAGGGTAGACTGCACTTATATATATTTTTTCCACTTGTTTGTTATGATAATCCAAGTCTTTCCCTTATTCCTTCATACTCTTACTCCTTGTGCCACGTCTTATATACTGCAGGTCTTCATTACCTGAGAAGAGTTTCAGCTGTCGTGGACGAATATCAAGGGAAAACAGTTCCCTTAAAGAAACCGCAACACTCCGTGTTGACGATAGGAGGGCTGGACCACACCATCTACCAAGGGGAAAACGCCATAGTGGAGGAGTGGGGAAACTTCTACCTTCCCAAGAAAGTAAAGATGGAGGTTGTTGGTGTAGCGAAGGATTTCCCATGTCAGTCTGGCCAGCTCGTTTTGATGACCTGTGAGGATAAAAGGTTGTTTGCCTATGATGGAGAGGAGCTGCATGTGTTGTTTCCAAGCCTGGGGGATGTCTTCAAAAAGGGCTTTGAGTATCCAGGGATCAAGACATTTTATAGAGTCCTTCAAAGCTATGGTGAGTGCGGTTGCAAATTTTGCTTAGTTATAATCATTTACTGGGAACAAGAGTGGCGTTTTGACATCTCATAGCAGTGATTGATTAGATACTGACCAAGGATGTCTTCTGTGTAGTCTCAGAGTGACTGGGCGAAGGTGAGGAAGGGCAGTGTGGGGAAAAGGTTGGACCAAGCCCACCTAGATCTAGTGAGGAAAGAGAAGAAATCATTCATGGTGTGTCTGGAAGTCATCCGGCATACACGCAAGATGGCAGAAGCTGGCTCATAAGACAAAAAAGGTTGTGCAGCGTTGACTGGGCTGAAACACTGCACAAGTAAGATATACCAGATATGCCAAGGGTTGCTTACGATATATATCTCAACATGTGATACATTTGTAGTAAATGCTTTGGTTTTTTTTGTTGTTTTTTACAGATGCTGATCCTAGCCTTTTAAGATTTTGTCTTTGGCTAGGATCAGCATCTGTAAAAAACAACAAAAAAAACAACAACAAAGCATTTACTACAAATGTAAACTCGGAAAAAAAAAGTTTGGAAATTTGTGTTTGGTTGATTATTTCTCTGTTGTTACAATGCTAATTGGCATTGTATTTTATATTGTTGGAAAGCCTGTTTATTTACCTTTACAATGATGTCCAACTTATAAGGATCATGCATTTGTGGGATGAGCAGCACAGCTGATTATGTGGGTAGCGGCCAAGTAAAATTTGCCAAAGTTCTCTGCCAATGCTAAACAGTGTATTCTCCTGTTGGTATTCACTCTTGTTTTGAGCTCCTGTGTGCATGGGGCCTGCTGGGTGCTGCGCCCTACTAAAGTGATCATTTGGTGTCTGCTCCAAGCATCGGTATGCCACGTTTGTCTAATCTGGATAAGGCCCGTGCGATAGGACAAGTTGAAGCTGATGTTCTGCAAAACCAAGTTGCAGCATTATTTGGAGTCAGCCCTGGTACCATCTCCAAACTGAAGGCCAAGTTCCGTGAAACCGATGATGTCAAAGACAGACCGCGAAGTGGCGATCCCATATCTCCACAATCTGGGACCTAACTCCATCCTCCAAGATGACAACGCTCGCCCCCACAGAGCCAGGGTTATCACAGACTACCTCCAGAATGTGGGAGTAGAGAGAATGGAATGGCCTGCCAAGAGACCAGACCTCAACCCAATTGAACACTTGTGGGATCAGCTTGGGTGTACTGTACGTGTTAGAGTGACCAACACAACCACGCTGGCTGACCTGCAACGACTCCTGGTTGAGGAATGGAATGCCATCCCACAGCAACGTGTGACCAGGTTGGTGACCAGCATGAGGAGGAGGTGCCAGGCTGTTGTGGCTGCGTATGGATCTTCCACCCGCTACTGAGGCTCCTGACGGCGTATTAAATGGATAAAGTGTAAAATTGCCAATATGTCTTGTTTGTTCCTTGTTACTGATAGAGAGTTCAATCATCCAATCCACCAAACAACTCAAAACAAGAGTGAATACCAACAGGAGAATAAACTGTTTAGCATTGGCAGAGAATTTTGGCATATTTTACTTGGGCGCTACCCACATAATCAGCTGTGCTGCTCATCCCACAAATGCATGATCCTTACAAGTTGGACATCATTGTAAAGGTAAGTAAACAGGCTTTCCAACGATATAAAATACAATGCCAATTAGCATTGTAACAACAGAGAAATAATCAACCAAACACAAATTTCCAAACTTTTTTTTCCGAGTTTATTACATGTCGAGCTATATCGTAAGCAACCCTTGGCATATCTGGTATATCATACTCGTGCAGTGTTTCAGCTCAGTCAACAAAAAGGACGACACTGAGAAGTAGACACTCACAATGGCCATGAGCAGAAGTAATCTGAAAGTTTCATCACGTGATTTCCAGTAAACTTCTGTCCACATTGTGGATAGTGGTGGGGCCTGGAGGATGTTCATCATGGGATGGTTTCTGCAATGTTTCTGCAACTAGACAGCATGAATTCTTATGTCTGACCCCTGTGCTCTGTCCTAATGGACCTTGATCACTTAGGAAAATAACTATAGTAATCCAATGATACAGTTTTAGAAGGATACTATACAAATGTCACAGCAAAACTGAGTCCCCATAGAGATATTATAGTGATACCAAGAGAAAATACCATAAAGGCTGCTAGAAGCTACTATAAGATCATTATTAAACTCACTATTGAGTAGCTCAGTCCCTATAGAAATATTATAGGAATTTTATAGTGATACCATTGGAGATACAAAGAAATACCATATCCTACTTTACGTACTATAATATCTCTATAAGGATTATTATAGTTTATTTATTGAAACCAAAACATTATGGAAACGGAGGTCAGATACCAGCCTGCCCAGAGAATGTGGCTCTCTGAAATGAAAAACTGCACGTGGTGAAAAGATAACGTGCTGGTTGAGAAAACAACACGGATACAAACTTGGATAGAGAATATAGTAACTCTTTATTGATTACACGGTGAAACAACCATCACATGTTGAATATCAAAATATAAATTTCAAATCATCATCCTGAACAACAGCATGTCAATAGCAGTTTGATGTCATCGTTGCCTTAAGTTTTAAGATTTTGTCTTTGGCTAGGATCAGCATCTGTAAAAAAACAACAACAAAAAAAACAAAGCATTTACTACAAATGTATCACGTTGAGATATATATCGTAAGCAACCCTTGGCATAGCTGGTATATCTTACTTGTGCAGTGTTTCAGCCCAGTCAACGCTGCACAACCTTTTTTGTCTTATGAGCCACATACCCACCTTCTGTCATCTTGCGTGTATGCCGGATGACTTCCAGACACGCCATGAATGATTTCTTCTCTTTCCTCACTAGATCTAGGTGGGCTTGGTCCAACCTTTCCCCCACACTGCCCTTCCTCACCTTCGCCCAGTCACTCTGAGACTACACACAAGACATCCTTGGTCAGTATCTAATCAATCACTGCTATGAGATGTCAAAACGCCACTCTTGTTCCCAGTAAATGATTATTACTAAGTGAAATTTGCAACCGCACTCACCATATCTTTGAAGGACTCCCCTCTGTAAAATGTCTTGATCCCTGGATACTCAAAGCCCTTTTTGAAGACATCCCCCAGGCTTGGAAACAACACATGCAGCTCCTCTCCATCATAGGCAAACAACCTTTTATCCTCACAGGTCATCAAAACGAGCTGGCCAGACTGATATGGGAAATCCTTCGCTACACCAACAACCTCCATCTTTACTTTTTGGGAAGGTAGAAGTTTCCCCACTCCTCCACTATGGCGTTTTCCCCTTTGTAGATGGTGTGGTCCAGCCCTCCTATCGTCAACACGGAGTGTTGCGGTTTATTTAAGGGAACTGTTTTCCCTTGATATTCGTCCACGACAGCTGAAACTCTTCTCAGGTAATGAAGACCTGCAGTATATAAGACGTGGCACAAGGAGAGTATGAAGGAATAAGGGAAAGACTTGGATTATCATAACAAACAAGTGGAAACAATATATATAAGTGCAGTCTACC
The DNA here is from genome assembly GCA_034670405.1 of Hoplostethus atlanticus. Classification (NCBI taxonomy): domain Eukaryota; kingdom Metazoa; phylum Chordata; class Actinopteri; order Trachichthyiformes; family Trachichthyidae; genus Hoplostethus; species Hoplostethus atlanticus. The sequence goes on along the minus strand of JAXDDX010000139.1, from coordinate 528,671 downwards.
CTTTTCTTTGGCGCACGAGTAGAACTCTTTCTCTATCTCCCGAGGGTCGACATCCCTGGGAGGAAAGAAGAGGACCACGATGGGAGTTACAAAAAAAGAGTTGTAATAATCAGACAATAAATACTAAAAAGCATGCACTATAAATGCATGTTGCAAGTTATGATAAAAAAGGGAAAAGTGAGTGAGAAAGAGATATAGTAAAAATAACGAAGGATAAATAACAAAGTCCATGAAACACAGTAGCTGTAGCTGGTTATTGGACCAGGACCATAATCAGGTCAAGAACTGAAATAAGTGAACTGAAATATCAGTTTACCCTTGAGGTTGTTCAGCATTATGAACAAGAGTTTGGAAACTAACCACCAGGGGGAAACACTAAACACCAGGACATTCACAAACAAGGACAGCAATTTTTGTATATGAATTGTTTAAATCTTAATTCTAAAATTCTGCTAATATTATTCAGCTGGACAAAACGTGAATGTTCTGAAAATGATTTTCACTAAGCTTGGTTGCACTATAAGCAAGAAACTGATAGCTGTCAACTGACAATTAATACGACATATTCCAGCCACAGCCTCATATTGCACAGCCTCATTTACTCTCTGGTCATGTTGGCTCACTCAATCATTTCACTGTCTTCTTCAGTGTCCCAATTTAACTCCAGCTCTTCCTCGGTAATGCTGGAGGCACTGGTTTCACTGTCTTCACTCTCCAGGAACCTCTCACGTCTAAAATGATAATGATAAAGTTCAGGGCATCAAAAAAACAACAACAGCACAACGTAGTGATAACTGCCATGCATTGTTGAGACTCACTCACCTCGGCTTTTTCGAAGTGGGAGCCTGTTGCAACGATCATTGGAAAGATGACAACGATTAAACATTTTCACCGATAACCACAACTATCAATCGGTAACACAGAGGAGACAGGCGACAACAGTGTTAAAACATTTGGAAAAGGACGACACAGAGAAGAATACACTCACCATGGCCACGACGAGAAGTAATCTGAAGTGGATAACAAACAAGGAAAGGAAATATGGAAGTTGTGTCCAGCGAACTGGCCCGTGTTTTGTCGCTGTAAATCATGTGATACATTTCCATATGTTCTTTAGTACTTTCCAGAATGTGTTATGACACCACAAGGTTAGACCCAAAAACAGAACCGAAACACGGAGTAGAATGAACAATGGTTTATTGTGAAGGGGAGACCGGGGGGGGGGGGGGGGGTAGGCAGGAGCGGAGATAGTGGACGGAGCTGGAGGCGGAAGCAGGGGGAGCCGGAGGGACTGGTGGCGAGCGTGACAGGCAGATGAAGAGCAGGTAGACAGGCGGGGAGAAAGGCGGTATGGCTGGGTACGGGTGGTGATCCTGGGATGAGGAGAGACACAGTTAGTGAAGACGGAATTTACAAGGTTTTAGGAAATACTTCGTCTGTAGTATTAGAAGTAGGCTGTGAGCTAACCACACTGGCTGAATCAACGATCTGGCGAAGAATGACTGGGAAACCGGGGAAGATATACTGGACGCTTGATGAGTAGATGGAGATCAGGTGTGCGGAGTGGAAACAGGTGGACGGGAGAACGGTGACGAGCTGAGGAGGAGCCGGGGTCGGAAAGCCACGCCCGCCAATACATACACACACAGACAGACAGACACAGACAGGTAGAGACACACAGGAGGCATGGCAGAGACCGTGACAGAATGTGATGAGCAAGTCCTTTGCTCATCCACATTCTGGATAGAGGTGGGGCTCTTTAAAAGAAAACTCTTTTCTTTGTTACCATAAATGTCACACTATATCAAAACACATTTGTTTCTTTTTTTATTTCATTTTTAGTGAATGAAAACAAATATAACTAAATACATTCACTTTGTCTCAGTCCATCAATCATTTCCACAGTCCATTTGCTTTCTATCAATTCTCAATCAGTCTCTTGGGAGGTCTAACAGTCCTTTTTGGCCTACTGCTGTTTTCATCTGGTGAGCTTACAGTAGCTGCAGCGCCATTCGACAGACTGGCTGTTCTGTTCTTTGCCTGAGGTGAGTGACACTATACCAGCGTAATTCAGATGGTTCTCAGTCCTCTGAGCGAATGGTTGAAGTCTGAGATCCACTCTGTTTCTTCTCAGTGACAATCCATTCTCTGTTTGAATCTCATAGGATCGTGGTGCCACTTCTTTCTCTACACGTCCTTGCTGCATCCATGTACCTGTGGACAGGTCTCGGAGACGAACTTGATCTCCAGATTTCAGTTCAGGTAAGTATCTTGCACTTCTGTCATGTCCATATGCAGGACATGCTTTTGGCCACAAGGGGGGGTGTGTGGGGTGTCAAACAGCAGCAGGCTCACAGGTTAAGTTTGGTTTTCAAATCACCATCCTGAACAACAGCATGTCAATAGCAGTTTGATGTCATCGTTGCCTTAAGTTTTAAGAATTTGTCTTTGGCTAGGATCAGCATCTGTAAAAAACAACAACAAAAAAACCAAAGCATTTACTACAAATGTATCACATGTTGAGATATATATCGTAAGCAACCCTTGGCATATCTGGTATATCTTACTTGTGCAGTGTTTCAGCCCAGTCAACGCTGCACAACCTTTTTTGTCTTATGAGCCAGCTTCTGCCATCTTGCGTGTATGCCGGATGACTTCCAGACACTCCATGAATGATTTCTTCTCTTTCCTCACTAGATCTAGGTGGGCTTGGTCCAACCTTTCCCCCACACTGTCCTTCCTCACCTTCGCCCAGTCACTCTGAGACTACACACAAGACATCCTTGGTCAGTATCTAATCAATCACTGCTATGAGATGTCAAAACGCCACTCTTGTTCCCAGTAAATGATTATTACTAAGTGAAATTTGCAACTGCACTCACCATATCTTTGAAGGACTCCCCTCTATAAAATGTCTTGATCCCTGGATACTCAAAGCCCTTTTTGAAGACATCCCCCAGGCTTGGAAACAACACATGCAGCTCCTCTCCATCATAGGCAAACAACCTGTTATCCTCACAGGTCATCAAAACGAGCTGGCCAGACTGACATGGGAAATCCTTCGCTACACCAAAAACCTCCATCTTTACTTTCTTGGGAAGGTAGAAGTTTCCCCACTCCTCCACTATGGCGTTTTCCCCTTTGTAGATGGTGTGGTCCAGCCCTCCTATCGTCAACACGGAGTGTTGCGGTTTCTTTAAGGGAACTGTTTTCCCTTGATATTCGTCCACGACAGCTGAAACTCTTCTCAGGTAATGAAGACCTGCAGTATATAAGACGTGGCACAAGGAGAGTATGAAGGAATAAGGGAAAGACTTGGATTATCATAACAAACAAGTGGAAAAAATATATATAAGTGCAGTCTACCCTTTTGTTTGGCGCACGAGTAGAACTCTTTCTCTATCTCCCGAGGGTCGACATCCCTGGGAGGAAAGAAGAGGACCACGATGGGAGTTACAAAAAAAGAGTTGTAATAATCGGACAATAAATACTGGAATTGGAAACTAACCACCAGGGGGAAACACTAAAACACTAAACACTAGGACATTCACGAACAAGGACAGCATTTTTATATGACTTGTTTAAATCTTAATTCTAAAATTCTGCTAATATTGTTCACCTGGACAAAACGTTTATTTTTTCACTAAGCTTGGTTTCACTATAAGCAAGACACTGATGGCTGTCAACTGACGACTGTTTACAAGACAAAGACCATTGGTACACATCACGTTCTTAACCTGTACAATATGTCACACGGAGGAATATATATCAGTATGAAAATACTATCAAGTATGAAATGTAGCTTACTTGAACTTAAACTCCAAACGGCCATCATGTTTAGCTGTTGCCATAATCATAATCGTGATTCTTGCAGCAAGTGGAGGACAGCATGCTTCCTGTCTTTGTTCAGTAGGAAAGGAGTTGTCGGGCCTGTCAGAGGTGAGGGTGATAGAAGGCAGGATCAGAGCGCAACAGTGACGATTTGCCTTTGCACGACTCTTTTAATGCATTACACCTTTCACTCCCGTCAGCACCACTGTTCACTCAAGTCAAGAATGTGACTAGAAATTTAAAATGGGGTTTAATTGGAATTGGCTTTAGCACCGTTGTTATGCCGAGTTCTGCATGCCTGCCGGGAATTGCATGCACAGGAGCATGCACAACATTGGTTTTACTACAAGCCAGGTAAACAGTTGCACGCTACAATGTTTTGTGAGGAGAATTCTTCTTTTCAATATGAATCAAAATGAAACTAAAACTAATAAAAGTCGATTATACAACATTGTGTCCATGTCACGGTCTCTGCCGTGCCCCCTGTGTGTTTCTACCTGTCTGTCCCTGTCTGTGTGTGTGTGGGCGTGGTTTCCAATCATCCTCCCGGCTCCTGGCTTCACAGCTGATTCCCATCAACTCATCAGACACCCAGTATATCTTCTCCGGTTTTCCAGTCATTCATCGCCAGATCGTTGATTCAGCCAGTGTGGTATTGCTCGTTCACGGCCACTTGAATTGGATTCAAGATGACTTGTTGTTTTTGCCTTGACGTTAACCCTGCTCTCCCTCTGCCCAGGATCATATTCGTCTCCAGTCATTCCGCTCATCCCCGTCTACCTGCCTGCTACCTGTCTACCAGTTTATCCACCACCTGCCTGCCCTGCCTCCTGCCTGTCTCCCTGCTTCGCTCTGCATCCACTCTACCCTCCGGTTTCTCCCTTAAATAAACTCTTTGTTTATTCTACCTCTGAGTCCGAGTTTGCGTTTGGGTCCGACCAGTCCACCGTTACAGTCCGTTGCATTCTGTGGAAATGAAAAGGGGATGCATTTCTCGGCAGGCCCTGCCAGATAATGCATCCCGTTTTCATTTCTCTTTTGATGTGCCCCCTACCAAATACTTCTCACAGCACATAGTGTGGGCATTTAAGAGTTTGCACTGTAGATTTCATGCTTGTGAACCTTGAATAATGCATCCCTCTTTGTTATTTTATCCCCTTCTATCAAAAAATAAATAAATAGCGTGTCTTATTAATTGTTGAAAGAGGGTTTCATGCATGTGACCCTGTAAATTATTCCCTGCAAATATTTCCACAGAATCAAGATGTTGTGCGCGATTCCGCGGTGTGCATGCAATTTCCGGCAGGCATGCAGAACTCGGCATAACACTTGTCTACACACTGTGTGGTAATGAATACAATGAATTTTCCACCTATGAAGTTGAATATGGGAATGCTTCCATCTAGTGGTGTACAGTGGAGACGCGTCGAGTGAAACTTTCTACTGTGCTTGTGTCTCCCATTTCTGATTGGCTGTGATGACGTTGATGCTCCCGTAACATTTTCCAGGTGACATGGTTAAATTCTCAAGTGCTACTATTAACTGTTTGATATGGGAATCTTTCCACTGTACATAAGTGTAACCCTCCATATTGTACCCTATATAGGTACAATATTATCATCATAGGTAGACCTATAACCTAGACCTGATACAGGACCCTTTGGGAGTCTTTCATCATATGACTGTTTACCTCTCCCATAGGCTCCTGTCCTGCTCCATTGACTTTTTACCGCATGAAAGTCAGCGAGCCCGATAACGAAACCAATACGTCGAATTTCACTTCCCTAAACAGATGTCTGTAATCCTTCATTCCTTTTATACTTTGTTAAAGACAGGTATACTCTAACATTTCCATTGTAATGAAATCCAAGATGGCTGACAGACGCCTCGAACTCTTTTTCGGCACACTGCGTCTTTCCGCGCAATATGTACGCTGCTTATTGGAGTATTGCGCGGACGCAAAGTGCCGAAGAAGAGTTCGAGGCGTCTGTCAGCCGTCTTGGATGTGTGTAATAAACATGTCAGAAAAAATGTGCTTTTATTTCCTAATAAACACGTCTATTTAATTTGACAGAGATTGGACAAATTGGTGAGAAATTACAATGTATGTGTTTAAAGTAAGACATTTTCATGCATTACTCAGGTAATTACTAAGGTATAGTCTCCTATATTTTTCAGTAGCCACTGGGCTGACTGGTAATTATAGTAGCCTATATACACCTAAGAAAGAGGTGGGTATACTCCATGTACCTTTATACCTTCCACTACCTCCCTCCATCATCCATCCATCCATCCCTGACAGTAATGGACTGTAATGGACTGTATTTTGAGGGACAGGTGGCCAACTGCATACATAAGGCTTTGAATGCTTTCTTTGTGAATTTAAACAATACGGCGCCATTTTAGATTGTATACAAAAATATATATATATAATGGCAATGGCTAAGATATAAGAAGTTTGTAAATTAAATTTGTTAAAAAGAAAACACGTGACAGCCACACGTCACGCCAGGGGCGATTCCGTCATGCCACAGGCGCTGTCACGCCAAGGACTTGTCTCCGGGGCCGCAGCTGGATACTATTGTCCACACTCAAATTCCCTACGGTGAGATCCATCTTGTTAAAGGGCCCGGAGTTTTATCGATTTATTTGAAAGGATCCCAATCTTTGTTATTTTGCTTGTGCAGGAGAGCTCGCGATTAGTTTGTTGGGTTGGGAACCTTGTGAATTATTTGACCGTTGTGGTACTTTGGGGTCGTCCGGATGTTTGGGACAACAGGGAAGCTTGGTGACAGTTGACCTGCTGAGCTGTGATAAGAGTAGCATGTCATGGATTTAACTCCAAACGTTGGGCTGCTAACACTAAAGGAGTGTCGTGGCAATTTAAAGTCAATTGCACTTTGTCTAGTTGGTGAGAACAGCTCAATAAAGCTATAAAACAATATATGTCTCAGAGACCTTTCGCAACCAAGAGGGTTGTTCCAGGTAGAGAGCAAAGGCAGGTTACATCAGTCAAGCTTTATATACCTTTCTAATATGCTGAGTCATGCTCAGCCACATATCTCTTACACAGTTCAAAGCAGTTTAATGAAGACAAAGGAATCATACAGTGCACAGACACCAAGAAGAACAGGAGTACTTTCTATCATAGTTAGAACATCCTGCTCTAACTCCCTACGACTCATCCTGCACTCCCAGAAACTGCTTGTGTCCTTGACATTTCCAACAAAACTGTCTTTCATAACATTGCAACAGTTGTAATAAACTTCCAGCTGATAATGGAAACATATACTTCCCTCAGCTCAGTAGTTTTCCACTGGCCGTGACTATACATATGCATACATTTTATTGCAGTATATACTTTAAGCATATTATAAGCACACTTACATTATTGTTTTCCATAACAGGAGACAGGAGTGTGTTGAAAAAAACATTAAAATGCATTCATAAATGGTTGTGTTTCAGTCACGGTGACAGAACATGGTTGTAGCCATAAATAATATAATAATAATAATAATAATAATAATAATCTCTACAGCTGCACTATACCAAGACTTGTAACACCTTATATAGCATTGGTATGGCTTATAAGCTCAAACAGTTCATAGCACACCTTTTATTTCAATTAGTGCTGCTTCTAAAGTTTCAGAATGGCGCATTAGCTGCACAATGAAAGGTTTATTTGTGCTACGTGGGATGCCTGGGTTGCCTGGGTTGCAGCACAGGTATCATTTAGCCTTTTGTTGCCTTGGTGCGCACCAAATCAATTTACACATTTTATCCTGAGTGATGACATGACACGAGTCGCTTACGTTGAGCGTCCCTGAGCAGTATTAGATGCTTAGACTCACTCAGCACCTAGAGGATAGAATATCATGGAATTCTGTTTTGAAGGGGAAAATGGATCTTAGTCCTTACAGGGGCATTTAGTGTAATTGATTTTCAAAGAAGGACTTTTGCAAGTGTCCTTACTTCATTACGTATTTGGTCGTAATGGTATTTTATTTTAATTTTTTTTAGATAATTTATCCTATAGAAACTTTGGCCTAGAGTGTGCCCTGCTTTTGTCACCATAGAACCACATTGACATTAAGCTGTCAGAAGCAATTAGAGAGCACATACACATTTCACAGCGAATCAAAGCTGATTTATTATCTGCACAACCTCACACATATCTCAAACCGTTAGACAGTACAGTGATTAGGGTTTCTAGCAGTGAACACAGATTTAAAACCGCAGCGTGATTTTTACAGTTCACCCACTTGATTACTGATGTGATCTATATGGCAACCTTCACATCTTACTCTATGCGTCATTCCAAATGTTGTCCCACATTTGGCTTGCAAGCTTATCTTTATTGTGAATAAGTACGAAAAGCCACAGTGCAGGTAGAAGATAAAATAATGTGATATAGAGTATGTTATATTGACAGCTGTGATTAAAGGAATTCAAGTCAAAATCATATTTCAACATTAAGATATATTGCATATACAGCTATATACTGTATACTTGCTCTGAATATGCTATAGTGAAAATCTTACTAAATGCACCTTTAACACTTTCATTGTGTGGTGGGATAGAAATTGCCATTCCATTTAAACTTCACCTCGCGTAGAAACCTTTCCAGATCTTTCAGAACATACTCCCTAACCGTGTTCTTCTCCTCTGTGTAGTTCTCATGTCTTGGTAGTACTTGCTCTTTGACTTTTTTGTCGTTTTTGAGCAGGTTGCTCAGACTCTCAGCTTCAGCACAGTTCCCGTAGGCCCACTTGTTTGTGTCAACTGTGTGCAAACCAAACAAAAACCCACATGAATGGCAGGGAGGAAGAATCTCCCCAGTGCTGATGCGAAACGCCTGGCAACTGACATATTGTGCTACGTTTATGGTTCCTTTCAATTTGGGTGATTTCTTGGGTAGTTCAATACAGGACATCACTGCATCAGCTACACGACTGTCCCAGGTTCTCAGACAGGAGGCAGCAACCATGATTCTCCCAGGAATATAGCCAGACGCCGACATGGAGACTCCGTAGTACTTGACTGGATTTGGTGTCTGGGAGTTCTGGGAGACACAGAGGGTGGAAGAGACCAGATGCTTTGTTCTACTGCTCTCGATCTTCAGCTGTTCAATGAACTTTTGTAGCCTCGTTTTTATTTTGTTCTCATCATTTACTCCAAGCAGCTTGACAACCTGAAATGAAACACAGATATTATCAAGCTGTCAGTTTACAACATTTAAAAACCCCAAAGAGGGTCCGATGATGCTTTGATATTTGATATTTCAATCTAAAATTTGGAAATGCGTGGCCTCAATGACTTTTACAGTTTTTACAATGGGTTTGGGGAGGGCGTTCATAATAGGTTGCAATGAAGAGTTTCTTCAGCTCTATGAATTATTACAGACGTTTTATATATATTTTTTATATTACATTGATTGCTGTAGTGCCACTATGACTAATAGCTCTGTACTGTGGTGGGTATTGTTTGGCATGTGACTGGACCTCTGTGCAAAATTTGATGGTTTTTCATGCATGGGACGGCAGTTTTGGTAAGGCGAAGAAGAAGAAAAAGAAGAAGAGCCCCCAAATAGTCATAAACATTTAAATGCAAGGGTGTTGAGGCAAGATAGCATTTAAGAAATGTGTTATCCTCCACAGATCATAGTCTCACCAGGTCTAGCACACAGGAGAATGGACTCCGCTTGGGTACTTCAGAGGAGTAACAGTCAAATGGTCCAGGGAATGTCTGGTTCAAGTCAATCAACATCTCTACATCACTCACAATGAGGCGTGGGGGATGTGGGGGCTTGTGGATTATCCCCATGAAGAAGATGCTGTGAAGTATCTGTTCAATTGTGCAGCAGATTCAAGAGAAGAAGTGTGTGGATTAGGCTAAAGTATGCCTACAGCATTATGTACCCAGTGTTGGGCAGTAACGCATTACTCAGTTACTGTAATATTATTACTTTACCCAGTAACGAGTAGTGTAAGGGATTACAATTTCCAAAACAGTAATTATATTAGTTATTAATCCAAGTAACGCTGCGTTACTACGTTGCCAGAACGTGATTTGTTTTTTGTCCTAGGTAAACTATTTTATGATGACGTGTACGCGAGTAATAAGTAAAAAGTAACTTATTACACTTCCTGAGTAACTTGCCCAACACTGTATGTACCACAAAAACATATATAGGATAACCGTCATACAGGACACACCTCGTCCACTAACACAGTCGTGTCTTCTTCAGTCTCCGAATTTAATTTCAGCACTTCCACGATAATGTGGAAGGCACTGGTTCTGAAACTGTCTTCACTCTCCAGGAACCTCTCACGTCTAAAATGATAATGATAAAGTTCAGGGCATCAAAAAACAACAGCACAACGTAGTGATAACTGCCATGCATTGTTGAGACTCACTCACCTCTGCTGGTCCGAAGCGGTAGCCTGTTGCAACGATCATTGGAAAGATGACAACGATTAAACATTTTCACCGATAACCACAATTATCAATTGGTAACACAGAGGAGACAGGCGACAACAGTGTTAAAACATTTGGAAAAGGACGACACAGAGAAGAATACACTCACCATGGCCACGACGAGAAGTAATCTGAAAGTAGATAACAAACAAGGAAGGACATAAGGAAATTCATCACATGATTTACAATAAACTAACACGGACTTGATTGTCCACATCCTGGATAGTGGTGGGGTCCTGGAGGATGTTCATCATGGGATGGTTTCTGCAACGTTTCTGCAACTAGACAGCATGAATTCTTATGTGGGTTTCCATCTTGATGAACAATTGTCTTTTAAACTTCATATTGAACAACTAGCAAAAAAACTTAAATTGGGTTTTTACTTTAGAAATAAGGCTTGTTTCAGCTTTCAAGCAAAGAAGCGACTTGTGGCTGCTACTTTTTTGCCTATATTGGATTATGGTGATATTTTATATATGAATGCCCCAAAATCACATCTTCGTGCTTTGGACACAATATATCATGCTGCTTTACGCTTTGTGACAAACAGCACACTCCTCATACATCACTGTGTACTGTATGAATTGTCAGGTCAGTCATCCCTGGACGTAAGAAGACAGTCACATTGGTATTTGTTTGTATACAAAGCCATCCTGGGACAGCTACCAACTTACTTAAGCACTTTACTTGTTCAACCTAGAGGTGGACATTACAATCTGAGATCAAAAAATTATATCTTATATCATGTCCCAACTGTGAGAACAGAATTTGGGAAACACGCTTTCAGCTATGCTGCTCCACTTTCTTGGAACATTTTACAAAAAGATTTGAAGCTAGATTCCCTTATTAGAATCAACCTTTTTAAAGAACAAATTGGACACCTGCTTGCCATGGAGTGCTCATGTTTTTAATTCTGTCTTTTTCTATTTAAATTTTGAAGACACTTGCTCTATTTTTTTACTGTGTACTCTTACTGTCTTGTTTTTATTTGTGTTTGTTTTTAATGTTTTATATGTGAAATTATTTGTATGCTGCCTTCTTGGCCAGGGCCCACTTGAAAAAGAGATGGAAATCTCAATGTGATTACCCTGGTTAAATAAAGGATAAATAAAAAGGTGTGTGAACACGCGTGGGTGGGGGGGTGTGGGGTGTCAAACAGCAGCAGCAGGCTCACGGGGTAAACTTCCGTCCACATCCTGGATAGACGGTGGAACAACCGTCACATGTTGATCCATTCAGGATTCAGGATTGGCCCACAGCAATATACAAGCGACAAAATATCAAGAATATGAAACAATACACAGGTTAGTGCACACTAGTGGCAATAAAGTAGCTATAGGAGTGTACAGTTGTGCAATTCTGAGTAACGCAGTGCAAAGAGCAATTGTGAAAAGCGCAGGTGTGTGAACACGCGTGGGTGGGGGGGTGTGGGGTGTCAAACAGCAGCAGCAGGCTCACGGGGTAAACTTCCATCCACATCCTGGATAGTGGTGGGGCCTGGAGGATGTTTATCATGGGATGGTTTCTGCAACGTTTCTGCAACTAGACAGCATGAATTCTTATGTCTGACCCCTGTGCTCCGTCCTAATGGACCTTGATCACTTAGGAAAATAACTATAGTAATCCTATGATACATTTTTAGAAGGATACTATACAAATGTCACAGCAAAACTGAGTCCCCATAGAGATATTATAGTGATACCATGAGAGAAAATACCATAAAGGCTGCTAGAAGCTACTATAAGATCATTATTAAACTCACTATTGAGTAGCTCAGTCCCTATAGAAATATTATAGGAATTTTATAGTGATACCATTGGAGATACAAAGAAATACCATATCCTACTTTACGTACTATAATATCTCTATAAGGATTATTATAGTTTATTTATTGAAACCAAAAAAATATGGAAACGGAGGTCAGATACCAGCCTGCCCAGAGAATGTGGCTCTCTGAAATGAAAAACTGTGCACGTGGTGAAAAGATAATGTGCTGGTTGAGAAAACAACACGGATACAAACTTGGATAGAGAATATAGTAACTCTTTGTTGATTACACGGTGGAACAACCGTCACATGTTGATCCATTCAGGATTGGCCCACAGCAATATACAAGCGACAAAATATCAAGAATATGAAACAATACGCTACTTTTTTGTTACTTTTGAGCACTAAGCTGTATTGTTTCATATTCTTGATATTTTGTCGCTGTGTACAGTTACACAGCAATTCTGAGTAACGCAGTGCAAAGAGCAATTGTGAAAAGTGCAGGTGTGTGAACACGCGTGGGTGGGGGGGTGTGGGGTGTCAGCAGCAGCAGCAGCCTCACGGGTTAGGTTTGGTTTTCACATCACCATCCTGAACAACAGCATGTCAATAGCAGTTTGATGTCATCGTTGCCTTAAGTTTTAAGATTTTGTCTTTGGCTAGGATCAGCATCTGTAAAAAACAACAAAAAAACAACAAAGCATTTACTACAAATGTATTACATGTCGAGGTATATCGTAAACAACAACCTTTTTTGTCTTATGAGCCACATACCCACCTTCTGCCATCTTGCGTGTATGCCGGATGACTTCCAGACACTCCATGAATGATTTCTTCTCTTTCATCACTAGATCTAGGTGGGCTTGGTCCAACCTTTCCCCCACACTGCCCTTCCTCACCTTCGCCCAGTCACGCTGAGACTACACAGAAGACATCCTTGGTCAGTATCTAATCAATCACTGCTACGAGATGTCAAAACGCCACTCTTGTTCCCAGTAAATTATTATAACTAAGCGAAATTTACAACCGCACTCACCATATCTTTGAAGGACTCCCCTCTATAAAATGTCTTGATCCCTGGATACTCAAAGCCCTTGCTGAAGACATCCCCCAGGCTTGAGGCCACCACATGCAGCTCCTCTCCATCATAGGCAAACAACCTTTTATCCGCACAGGTCATCAAAACAAGCTGGCCAGACTGACATGGGAAATCCTCCACTACACCAACAACCTCCATCTTTACTTTCTTGGGAAGGTAGAAGTTTCCCCACTCCTCCACTATGGCATTTTCCCCTTTGTAGATGGTGTGGTCCAGCCCTCCTATCGTCAACACGGAGTGTTGCGGTTTCTTTAAGGGAACTTTTCCCACTTCATATTTGTCCATGAAAGCTGAAACTCTTGTCAGGTAATGAAGACCTGCAGTATATAACACGTGGCACAATGAGAATATGAAGGAATAAAGGAAAGACTTTGATTATCATAACAAACAAGTGGAAAAAATATATATAAGTGCAGTCTACCCTTTTCTTTGGCGCACGAGTAGAACTCTTTCTCTATCTCCCGAGGGTTGACATCCCTGGGAGGAAAGAAGAGGACCACGATGGGAGTTACAAAAAAAAAAAATTAGACAATAAATACTGGAATTGGAAACTAACTACCAGGGGGAAACACTAAAACACTAAACACTAGGACATTCACGAACAAGGACAGCATTTTTTTATATGACTTGTTTAAATCTTAATTCTAAAATCCTGCTAATATTGTTCACCTGGACAAAACGTTTATTTTTTCACTAAGCTTGGTTTCACTATAAGCAAGACACAACTGACGACTGTTTACAAGACAAAGACCATTGGTACACATCACGTTCTTAACGTGTACAATATGTCACACGGAGGAATATATATCAGTATGAAAATACTATCAAGTATGAAATGTTGCTTACTTGAACTTAAACTCCAAAACGGCAGCATGTGTAGTTGTCGCCATAATCACCTATAAAACATTATTAAAGAAAAGACATAACAATCAGATGACATTTCCTCCAGTACGGAAATTCGGGAAGTCTGGAAATCGAAATACAATACGAAAATACAACCCCTAATCATAACCGATAATAAAATATTTACCATTTACCACCGTACCCCGACCTGTATAGTAACCGAGTCAGTCTGGATAAGCGCATCAGCTAAATGCGTAGCCCTAAAAGTAACAAATACCAGCTCTAGGTTACCTCCTTGAAACCTCCTACTTCCCTAATTACAATTGCCCAATACGATTCGACACAAATTCACAAGGGCTGGATCAAATCGTGGCAGTGGCAACTAGCAGTGGCACCTGCCACGGTAGCTGCCGCTGTTTGTGGCAGCTGCCACTGACCTGCCACGGTAGGTGCCGCTGTTTATATGGCACATATTCTTTTTATTTTATTATTTTCTTCATTATTGATTTTTTTATTTTCATTATTCTTTATTTATTATCTGCCACCTTAGGTGCCGCTGTTTGTGGCATCTGCCACTGACCTGCCATGGGCTGCATAGCCTAATTTCTTTCACTGTTTGTCCTGTCTGTCTCAACAGCACACTTGTTTGGGAGAGGCAGTAGTAAGAAGAACCTGATCATGTAAAGCTTGATCATCATCATTCCAGCTGTTGTAAACTACAGATGACCAATCACAGATATAGACCCCAAACCCCAAACATGTGTATATATAGCCTACTAGTCTAGGTGACCTTACATTTCTCAGTGCATCACAGGATTCTAATTTAAATCATGTACTAAGGGCTTCTATCAGTGAATATATTAAAAACAAAAACTGTTATTCAGTAATACAGTCATGACTTTCAGATGGTGCACTACATGGGAAAAAGGTCACAGTAATGAAGACACTATTCAGCCGTTGTTGTTCACTCTTATTACCCCTTTATTAATATTTCACGAGGATGAGCCCCCCCACCCCCCCCCCCCCCCCCAAAAACCCCCACCCCCCCCCCCCCCCCCCCCAAAAACCCCCCCCCCCTTTTCCCCAAGGGGGCCCCCCCCCCCCCCCCCCCCCCCCCCAAAACCCCCCCCCCCCCCCCCCCCCCCCCCCAACCCAAAAAAACCCCCCCCCCCCCCCAAAAAAGGAAAGACTTGAATCATAACAAACAGTGTAAAAAATAATAAAAGGTGCAGTTTTACCCTTTTCTTTGGCGCACGGTAGAACTCTTTCTCTATGTCCCGAAGGTCGACATCCCTGGGAGGAAAGAAGAGGACCATGAGGGGAAAGTTACAAAAAAGAGTTGTAATAATCAGACAATAAATACTAAAAAGCATGCACTATAAATGCATGTTGCAAGTTATGATAAAAACAAAAAGGGAAAAGTGAGTGAGAAAGAGATATAGTAAAAATAACGAAGGAGGATGATGAGGCGGAATAAGTCCATGAAAACACAGTAGCTGTAGCTGGTTATGGGAAACCAGGACCATAATCAGGTCAAGAACTAAAATTAAAGTGAACTGAAATATCAGTTTACCCTTGAGGTTGTTCAGCATTATGAACAAGAGTTTGGAAACTAACCACTAGGGGGAAACACTAAACACTAGGACATTCACGAACAAGGACAGCAATTTTTTTATATGAATTGTTTAAATCTTAATTCTAAAATTCTGCTAATATTATTCAGCTGGACAAAACGTGAATGTTTTGAAAATGATTTTCACTAAGCTTGGTTGCACTATAAGCAAGAAACTGATAGCTGTCAACTGACAATTAATACGACATATTCCAGCCACAGCCTCATATTGCACAGCCTCATTTACTCTCTGGTAATGTTGGTAATGCTCACTCAATCATTTCACTGTCTTCTTCAGTGTCCCAATTTAACTCCAGCTCTTCCTCGGTAATGCTGGAGTCAGTGGTTTCACTGTCTTCACTCTCCAGGGACATCTGAAATCTAAAATTATAATGATAAAGTTCAGGGCATCAAAAAAACAACAGCAGCACAACGTAGTGATAACTGCCATGCATTGTTGAGACTCACTCACCTCTGCTTTTTCGAAGCGGTAGCCTGTTGCAACGATCATTGGAAAGATGACAACGATTAAACATTTTCACTGATAACCACAACTATCAATCGGTAACACAGAGGAGACAGGCGACAACAGTGTTAAAACATTTGGAAAAGGACGACACAGAAGAATACACTCACCATGGCCACGACGAGAAGTAATCTGAAAGTAGATAACAAACGAGAAGTAATCTGAAAGTAGATAACAAACAAGGAAAGGAAATATGGAAGTTGTGTCCAGCGAACTGGCCCGTGTTTTGTCGCTGTAAATCGTGTGATACATTTCCATATGTCCTTTAGTACTTTCCAGAATGTGGTGAGCAAGTCCGTTGCTCACCACATTCTGGATAGAGGTGGGGCTCTTTAAAAGAAAACTCTTTTCTTTGTTACTAAACATGTCACACTATATCAACTCTTTTCATAACTCATTTCTTTGTTACCAAACATGTCACACTATATCAAAACACATTTGTTTCTTTTTTTATTTCATTTTTTGCATTCATTTTTAGTGAATGAAAACAAATATAACTAAATACATTCACTTTGTCTCAGTCCATCAATCATTTCCACAGTCCATTTGCTTTCTATCAATTCTCAATCAGTCTCTTGGGAGGTCTAACCGTCCTTTTTGGCCTACTGCTGTTTTCATCTGGTGAGCTTACAGTAGCTGCAGCGCCATTCGACAGACTGGCTGTTCTGTTCTTTGCCTGAGGTGAGTGACACTATACCAGCGTAATTCTGATGGTTCTCAGTCCTCTGAGCGAATGGTTGAAGTCTGAGATCCACTCTGTTTCTTCTCAGTGACAATCCATAATCTGTTTGAATCTCATAGGATCGTGGTGCCACTTCTTTCTCTACACGTCCTTGCTGCATCCATGTACCTGTGGACAGGCCTCGGAGACAAACTTGATCTCCAGATTTCAGTTCAGGTAAGTATCTTGCACTTCTGTCATGTCCATATGCAGGACATGCTTTTGGCCACAAGGGGGGGTGTGTGGGGTGTCAAACAGCAGCAGCCTCAAGGGTTAGGTTTGGTTTTCAAATCATCATCCTGAACAACAGCATGTCAATAGCAGTTTGATATCATCGTTGCCTTAAGTTTTAAGATTTTGTCTTTGGCTAGGATCAGCATCTGTAAAAAACAACAACAAAAAAAACAAAGCATTTACTACAAATGTATCACATGGTGAGATATATATCGTAAGCAACCCTTGGCATATCTGGTATATCTTACTTGTGCAGTGTTTCAGCCCAGTCAACGCTGCACAACCTTTTTTGCCATCTTGCGTGTATGCCGGATGACTTCCAGACACTCCGTGAATGATTTCTTCTCTTTCCTCACTAGATCTAGGTGGGCTTGGTCCAACCTTTCCCCCACACTGCCCTTCCTCACCTTCGCCCAGTCACGCTGAGACTACACACAAGACATCCTTGGTCAGTATCTAATCAATCACTGCTTGTTCCCAGTAAATGATTATTACTAAGTGAAATTTGCAACCGCACTCACCATAGCTTTGAAGGACTCCCCTCTGTAAAATGTCTTGATCCCTGGATACTCAAAGCCCTTTTTGAATACATCCCCCAGGCTTGAAGCCACCACATGCAGCTCCTCTCCATCATAGGCAAACAACCTTTTATCCTCACAGGTCATCAAAACGAGCTGGCCAGACTGACATGGGAAGCTCTCCACTACACCAACCACCTCCATCTTTACTTTCTTGGGAAGGTAGAAGTTTCCCCACTCCTCCACTATGGCGTTTTCCCCTTTGTAGATGGTGTGGTCCAGCCCTCCTATCTTCAACACGGAGTGTTGCGGTTTCTTTAAGGGAACTTTTATCCCTTCATATTTGTCCACGACAGCTGAAGCTCTTGTCAGGTAATGAAGACCTGCAGTATATAAGATGTGGCACAAGGAGAGTATGAAGGAATAAGGGAAAGACTTGGATTATCATAACAAACAAGTGGAAAAAATATATATAAGTGCAGTCTACCCTTTTGTTTGGCGCACGAGTAGAACTCTTTCTCTATCTCCCGAGGGTCGACATCCCTGGGAGGAAAGAAGAGGACCGCGATGGGAGTTACAAAAAAAGAGTTGTAATAATCAGACAATAAATACTAAAAAGCATGCACTATAAATGTATGTTGCAAGTTATGATAAAAAAGGGAAAAGTGAGTGAGAAAGAGATATAGTAAAAATAACGAAGGAGGATGATGAGGCGGAATAAGTCCATGAAACACAGTAGCTGTAGCTGGTTATCGGACCAGGACCATAATCAGGTCAAGAACTGAAATAAGTGAACTGAAATATCAGTTTACCCTTGAGGTTGTTCAGCATTATGAACAAGAGTTTGGAAACTAACCACCAGGGGGAAACACTAAAACACTAAACACTAGGACATTCACGAACAAGGACAGCAATTTTTTATATGAATTGTTTAAATCTTAATTCTAAAATTCTGCTAATATTATTCAGCTGGACAAAACGTGAATGTTTTGAAAATGATTTTCACTAAGCTTGGTTGCACTATAAGCAAGAAACTGATAGCTGTCAACTGACAATTAATACGACATATTCCAGCCACAGCCTCATATTCCACAGCCTCATTTACTCTCTGGTAATGTTGGCTCACTCAATCATTTCACTGTCTTCTTCAGTGTCCCAATTTAACTCCAGCACTTCCACGATAATGCCGGAGGCACTGGTTTCACTGTCTTCACTCTCCAGGAACATCTCACATCTAAAATGGTAATGATAAAGTTCAGGGCATCAAAAAAACAACAACAGCACAACGTAGTGATAACTGCCATGTATTGTTGAGACTCACTCATCTCTGCTTTTTCGACGCGGTAGCCTGTTGCAACGATCATTGGAAAGATGACAACGATTAAACATTTTCACCGATAACCACAATTATCAATCGGTAACACAGAGGAGACAGGCGACAACAGTGTTAAAACATTTAACAGAGAAACACTAAAACACTAAACACTAGGACATTCACGAACAAGGACAGCATTTTTATATGACTTGTTTAAATCTTAATTCTAAAACCCTGCTAATATTGTTCACCTGGACAAAACGTTTATTTTTTCACTAAGCTTGGTTTCACTATAAGCAAGACACAACTGACGACTGTTTACAAGACAAAGACCATTGGTACACATCACGTTCTTAACGTGTACAATATGTCACACGGAGGAATATATATCAGTATGAAAATACTATCAAGTATGAAATGTTGCTTACGTGAACTTAAACTCCAAAACGGCAGCATGTGTAGTTGTCGCCATAATCACCTATAAAACATTATTAAAGAAAATACATAAAAATCAGATGACATTTCCTCCAGTACGGAAATTCGGGAAGTCTGGAAATCGAAATACAATACGAAAATACAACCCCTAATCATAACCGATAATAAAATATTTACCAGTTAGACGTAGTAAAGAAGTATTACAGTAATCAATCCGCTGTCTTTTTAGCAACATGCGTGGCGAAAGCTTGTTATATGCTGTAATCTCTAATACCATACACTAGCCCTAAAACACCAGCTCTGTTACCTCCTTGAAACCTCCTACTTCCCTAACTACAATTGCCCAATACGATTTGACACGAATTCACAAGTAGGGGCTGCCACGATATGATCTTGCTGTCTCTCCGAATTCAAGTGCTTTTGGTGGGGAATAATAACAAAATAGATTCTAGATCTAGATGCGTACGTTACATGTGCAATGTCCAAGTAAACTTTCGTTTTTCCGATATATCCAATCCAATCCAAACGTAAATGCACAGGAAAATACCCACCCAACAGCTGCTCCCTATCTGCGAGGCTTCAGTCGCACCATATTTTTGTGATATTTTCATGTGAATTTGGCATCAAGGATACTTTGACTATTACTTCCAAAACTTAGACTATTTAAATGTCGGGTGGCATTTTTTGCTTCAGAAAGGACTGTAATTTAAAAAGAAGAAAACAAACAAAACCGACTGCGCATGTACAGTAGTGATGGCCGATTCGCGAACGAATCGTTCAAAAGAACCGAATCAGTTAAGTGAGTGAGCTGATTCGACTCGCACACGCGACTGAATTGATTCAGCAGCGGTTATAGCAGCGCCAGAAAAAACAAAAAATTAAAATCACCAGTTAATTCATCAAACAACATCTTAAACATTACAAAAACTGTTGTCAATGTATATAGAATGTAATAGATCAAGAAGACAATAAGACATTTAACATTTAACATTGGTCAACAAAACTGTCTCTATTAGAAAAATAAAGTCAACAGTTTTTGTTGTTTAAGATGTTGTTTAATAAATTAACTGGTAATTGGGTAAACTATAAGCCATTTAACATTTAACATTGGTCAACAAAAATGTCTCTATTAGAAAAAGAAAGTCAAGAGCACACGAAATAAAATGAAATCAATAGCAATACTCTGTGTAAATACTATAAATATTATTATCATTAACCTGTGATTTAGTTGGTGTTTTACAGTTGGTTACACATCTGGTTTGAAAGGGGTGGCGCTCATATGCCTCCATTACTACTATAACTCAGTTAGTAGAGCATCAGACTTTCATGCTGAGGATTGTAGGTTCAAACCTCACGTGAGATGGTATGTTTTTGTTGGTGAATCATAATGAATCGATTCAGAATCGATGCACTTCTATCGGACAGCTCGAAAGAATCGAGTTAGTTAAAAGAGTCGGTCTTCCCATCACTAATGTACAGTGAGTAAGCGGAAAGCCGTATTTGCGGCAGCCGGAAGTGGTAACGTTCTTTCTGCTCACGGACTGCCATCATGGTGAGTTCGCCATGAAAGCGTTAGCATTTTTAAGATGAATTTATGTCTTTATTTCCTATTGATGTGCAATGCACGATATACATTTGTATTGCTCACGCATTGCTTCACCATTCTATTACGAGTTTGGGGGTTATGTAGGCTTTTCTAAAGTTTTGAGTCTATATCAGTGAAATGTCGGATATCGTCAGTCGCTACAACGTGGCCCAGTAGACAGCGAAGGCCGTAAAACGATTCCCTTCCGTTAACCAAGTTCCAAAGTTTTGTCTTGAAGTGAATTTATTTACAGCACACACTTACGAGTAGTCTCAGTTAAATATATTTTTCTTCCAAACTCCTCTCGGCGTTAGCCAGCATGCTAGCCAGTGCGCTAACAGCACGCTAGCTTGACAACAGTACACGTTTAGCCAGAAAATAATTAGCTAATACCTTGCCAGTTAAAGTTTCCTTGAGCATGACACCGTACCCCGACCTGTATAGTAACCGAGTCAGTCTGGATAAGCGCATCAGCTAAATGCCTACGCTGTATTTCTTACCCAGGTGTTCAAGCGATTCGTCGAGATCGGCCGTGTCGCCTACATCTCTTTCGGACCCCATGCTGGCAAGCTGGTGGCCATCGTAGATGTCATTGACCAAAACAGGGTGAGTGGTGGTGAGACCGACTAATCTAGCAATCCACGTTGGCTCAGTGAGCCTACCGCCTGACTTTTGACTCGAGCATCAGACTGTCCTGTGTCGATTGCTTTCTAGGCTCTAGTTGATGGTCCCTGCACGGGGGTGAAGAGGCAAGCCATGCCCTTCAAGTGCATGCAGCTCACCGACTACGTAATCAAAGTACCTCATAGGTGAGTGGGAACATTGGTCAAGTCCTTACAGTCTGCAATCCAGACATTCATCAACTCAAGTCCAGGTATTCAGCCAAAACGTGAATGATGCATCAAAGCGTATTTGAAAATATGTCTATATTCCTTGCGTCCATAGAATAGGTACATTAACGTACCTTAAAATGGTAATTGTTGTACTGTACACTGGGTTGCTAGTCAGATTTGTTCATTTAGACCGAATGTGGACTCCAACATTCAACCCTGACCATTTTGAAAACTGTTCAACTGTCTCAATGTGGTTAGATTCGGACTACTGTCATTTTAAGGCACCTAATCACATCTAATCAGTAAAATGCATTACGATGTTTGGTGCAAACTTCAGATATTTAAACATTAAAATATGCAATCTGAGAAACCTATTTAATTGTTGCCTTTACATCATATCACTGTCGACATTCTTTATCTTGTGTCTTGCAAAGTGGCAACATGAGGTACAAGCTTAAAGTAGTGTGTCCTGCACTCAGAAACGGTTGTACATGTGGTCACGCTATAAAACTGGACTCATGCATAACAAAATGCAATGTTGAGTGTTTGACTGAAATGCAGCCAGCAGTTGCCACGATGAGCACACCTGAGAGCATTAGTAGTAATAATAACAACTTTTTAGAGCTTCTGCAACTGGCGAGCTTTGACTGTTAAGCTGTAGTGTGGGTGACCTTGTGTGGTGTGTCCCTGGATTACATAATACCCCAGAGAATTATTGTACCACCCAAATTACTAAAATGACCAATGTGCAAGGGAAAATGAAATTACTGATCTCACCTAGATCGGTAGAGAGCTTTTATTAGAGAAATGATAGGTTGACATGCTGATCAGCTCTGAGGCGGTTAATGTTAACGTTTACATGTTGATCCCGATTTCATGTAGAATTTTGGCATGGTTATTTCACAATGGTGATTGTAACTGGAAGTAAGTGTGCATGCCTATAGTATCAGTTCTTGATGACGTGTATATTGGTCAACAGTACACGTCAGAAGTTTGTGAGGAGGGCTTGGGAGAAGGCTGAAGTCAACCAGAAGTGGGCACAAAGCAGCTGGGCCAAGAAGATCGAGGCCAGACAGAAGGTAAGGGCTTTTTGTTTGTTGCAGTTCCTGTTCATTGTCAAGACTGTTATCGGTTAATAAGATCAGCAATAATCCAAAACTGATACACAAAGAAATTTGTGAGTACAGTATTTAACAGTTATAGTGCTGCAGCATTTATGGGCACAATGCAACTCTGACATTAGAATTGTCTGTTTTGGCTTTGACATTAACATTTGGTTTGGTAAATGTCAGTTGTATCCATTTGACCAAATGTGTAACTATGTAACTGACTTATTGTCCTGGTTATTTTTGCAGAGGGCCAAAATGTCTGACTTTGACCGCTTCAAGGTGATGAAGGCCAAGAGGATGGTAAGTTCAACACGAAGGCACCGTAACCTGGCGCCTGTCTCACCAAGCAAGATTAGTGTTTAGCGAGCCAACTCTGCTCTTAACCCGGGGTTCTGTCTCACAAAGGGGGCTCATGTTATAAGCAGGGTAGAACCATAACAGGTTATGTTCACGATATCAAATCCACATATACATACAAAAATGGCAACACCATTCCCAGAGGATCCCGTGGAGTCTTTTTCTAACCCTTATTGCAAAAATTCCATTTACAAAACCTGATGAGAACAAAGGCCATGCATTCAAATGAATGAGACAAGTAAACTGTACAGGGGATTCTATTGCACTAACATGGTAAGAAGCTCTTCCCGTCATCATGGATGTTTATAGCATTTCCAGGCGATATGCCCACTCTGACTGTAAAATAGTGCTTCTATCAAATAGCAGGTAGTTTATAATAGTTGGCTATAGTTATCAATAATGAATTGATTTACTGTTACTGTTATAAGTGAGCTGAAATTCTGCCCCCCCCTGTTCCCATCAGCTCACTACTGATGAACATGGTCTACCTTTTTTACTTCATTGCTTTTGTGTTATCATTTTAGTTGTCCTCATATTTTATTTTCCCTGCAGAATCGTTTTACTTTTGCTGCTACAACGAACTAATAAATAGTTTCATCTTATCTTAAACTGCTCTGGATCTGTCCATGTTGCATGTGATTGGCTATTTGTTACAAACCCTGCCCCTTTTATGTGAATGCACTCATCGCTGGATTGTAAAATGCTGGATTGGCAGAGCGAGTTGATAAACAGTTTTGTCAGACCGGTTAGTCAGGATTGCCATTATTTGTGTTTTGTGAAGCCAGCTAAAGCAAAGACACCCTGACAATGTTGACCTTGCTTCATGAGACAGACCTCTTGTCTTGGCATTAGACACAGCCATATTGAATCTGGCCAGGGATTAGAGTAGATCCAGCAGTAGTGTGGTGCTCCAACAGCTACAAACCATTGTCTCAACTATGCACATGTTTTCTGTTTCTGCAGAGGAACAAGATCATCAAGCATGAGGTGAAGAAGATCCAGAAGGAGGCCGCAAAGAAGTGATCAGTACCCACAAATAAACCCTCTGAATTGTTCATCTTTGTCTGCCTGACCTGTTTTTTCCCTATTTGGTCGTACCTGACTAAGTTATGCCTCATTTAGGGATTTTTCACTGCCAATATTGATTCTGAGTAATAAATGTATGGCCAGCCAAAACAATTGTCTATTACATGTTTAGTGAACAATATACACTGAATATACACATCAACACAAAACAGATTTATTGTTTGTTGACGTGGGGCTATTCAATGGCCTTTACATTTGGAAAATCATCTAAACCAAAACCACATGTTAACCGTATATATGTTTATACCTCATAGTACCTCATTTATACCTCTAGCCTCAGTTGGCAGGGAGGTAGATATTCCTGAGATGGAGTGAAGTATTGCTTTCTGATGTCCTGGTAAAACTCATTGGATAGTAAAGAGTTGTGATGGACCCCAACTGGCCTGACTACATCCACTTTAGAGTAGAACAAATCAGGAAAATGCTTTGTGTTAAGGGTTGTTTCTTAATGTGATCCGATTTACTCTTCCTACTGCATGACAGGAAGGAGGATGGAAGTTTAACATTTTAGTAAACACTGCAGTAGGGCTTAGAGAAGAGTCTTCCCACTTGTCATAATGAAAAAGATCCCACAAAGCTGTTTGGCTACCTCCCTAAAAGTGGGTAGCTTTGATGTTTGGGTTTATTGTCTCTGCAGCACTACAAACAATTTAAGGGATTTTGGGCTTGAAGTTTGAATAAGGTGGTTGCATCTGAAGTTAGAGTGGGGTCATACTGTATATCTGCTTTTGAATAGGAGGGAATCTAGGATGAAGTAAAAGAGGCACACAATTCCTCATGCATCCACTAGATGGCAGTGTAAGATTATAGTGGAGCTTGACCCCTTTGTCCCTGTTTCTAACTGGTGAGTGTTAGATGATTTTTGAAGGAGGCAGAAGACCAAGATTTTAGCTTTTTGTTTTTCTGGTTTGGTTGAAAAATCCCTAAATGTGAATCCATGTATAGACTAAAAGATACCTGGGAATGCCTGTCCTGTTAAATTGTTCCTGAGGGATAGGGCATTCAGTAGGAGGCATAAATAATGGTATTGGTTCACTTCGGTGGCAGTGACACCGCCAAGATTTGACTTGACAACTTAAGATAGGGGATCATTAAGAAGTCTTTACATTTTAGAAGCCTGTGTGCAGTTGTGTCCTGGTTGAAATAATCCTGCTAGCGTTAGGGCACGGCGGGATAGCTTGTCACTGGCCAGAACAGGTTCTACTCCCAGATCTCAGAGGAGCTTGTGAATGTTACATAACAGCCAGTTGAACGTTGCCCAGCTGGTTCTGTGGCGAGAACAGCGACACAGTGACACACAGCAAATGCCAGCACACTTCCTCACGTACCCTCCCACCTACCTACCACGCCCACCCACACCCACCGCCAGGGCCTTAGATTCCTCCTTGGCCACCCACGAATGTGGCTGAAGATAGGTGGTTGGATGCCCAATTCAATGTAAAGTATAATAATAAAAAGAATGTAGGCCGGGCTTTAATAAATACCACCTTTTCCTTTCACCCTCACTACTAATTGACATCATCAAACTTTGTGAGATTGTAGTCTCCACTAGAGCACGGGCCAGGTAATGAGAAATTAAATAATTTTTTAGATGTTATTATAGGGCCTATAATAAACATGCTGCTCTGACGTCGTTTTGACGTCAGAGATGAATGGGACCGATGCGCAGTGAGAGAGAGCTGTGTAAAATCAGCTACACTTAGACAGAACGATACCAGAAGTTGGGCGAAGTTGACTTCAAAATAAAAGCAGAACATTTGTCATTTTTGAGGAGCATGTCAGTGTTGGCTTTTTCTGGCTGACATCAGGTACTGGAGCTGTTATTCTATAGGCTTTAGGACATGGGCGTCAGTTGGGTATAGCAAGGTATGGCACTTGCCACGCCTCAGCTGGACTCGAAATTTGATCCTTTTTGTTATTATAATGTAAATCATAGATCCAACAAAAGTTGTCTGAGATGTATTTGGAAGCCCAAAGCCCAAAGAGCCCAAACCCAAAGATCACATCAGGGTAACATTCCAGTTCAATGTTTCCTCTAAGCGGTGTGCAGTTTACACTGACCAAATAATGATACATTATCTGTCATAATTAATCCATTTGTCCCCAGAAATGTATTCGATATTTTAATGTTGGAAAGTTTTGAAAGTTTTTGTGGCAAATTATATTTGCCACCAAGCCTTGCCATAGGATTTAGTGAATTGATGCCCTACTCAAGGAACAATTTTCTGCTGCTTACAAGGGGACTTTCTTTAGATAGTAAACATTCGTCTAAGCTTTTTGGTACTTTTTTTGTTTAAGACATCCTAAATTAATCCCAGCTGAAGGTAGAGTACACATCTAGCACTGAACTTTTGAGGTGGTATTCATAATATTTTTTTGCAAGGATGCCGAGCACAAGCCATGGCAATATAGAACAGACATTGACATTACCTCTCAAGCAAAGGCAAAACAGCAAACACTGCAATTATTATTTTTTCTGTCTCCAGAAGTGACAAATCTTCTGCTTTTATTTTGAAAGCAAAGTCGCCTGACTTCCAGCGTCCTTCTGGCTAACTGTGTCTTTCTTGGCGCAGCCGAGAGAAAGAGAGAGAGAGAGAGGGAGATAGAGAGAGAGAGAGAGGGGGGAGAGAGAGCGCGAGAGAGAGAGCGAGCGTGTGTTGGCTGTCTGACAGATTTACACACGGACGCGTTGGAATAATCGCCGGCCAGTTTGCGGTTAACGGCGGTGAATCTCAGTCACATCAGCAGCAGCCACGACAGTCCGCCTGGATAACTGGGTTGCCCCGCATTCAGAGCCAGCTGGGTAGGACGTTTGGCGCGCATGTATGGCATGTAGGCTGCTGGCGGGCCTGTGTTAATGTGTGGTAAGTTAGTTGGGCTCTATTGGATTTCATTGCGGGACTTTATTTGATGCGCATCCTCAAGGCGCATCAAGGGGATGGTGTGTGTGTGGGGGGGGGGGTGGTCCCATATGGGCAATAGGGCCTTTGCAATCATACCAAAAATATGTTGCATGCTCGAGTAGGCTGGTCACTTAACCATAACATCACCTATAATATTCCTACCGGGACTGGAGTGTGTGTGTGGTATATGAGTTCATAGTGACCTTATCATATTTAATGGGGTATTTTATCTCCTATGGTATCACTATAATATTCCTATAGGGACGTAAAGTGCGTCAGTGGTACTCAGTAGAGAGTTTATGGTAACGCCATATTTAGTGGTATTTTTTTTTATCACCTATAATAGCCCTATAATGTTCTTACAGTATCCCTATAACTGTAAAAGTATTGCTGTAATATTTGTATAGTATCCTTTTTTTGTCATTGCCAGATAGATATCAGAACTAACTCAACCATCATATTCCTATAACATTCCTGTAGGGATTTATTGTGTGTGTGTGTGTGTGTGATACTCCATAGTGAGTTTATAGTGACCTTGTAGTATTGTAAATCTCCTGTGGTATCACTATAATATTCCTATAGGGACTTTTTGCATAGTACGCTTCTATATAATACCTATTCTAGGTATTATAGGGTCACTGTAATATCACACAGCTTTGAAGGCTGCCCATATGCAGTGTGTTAGATGTTTGGTTGTAAGTTAAGTTGGATATCAGAACTAACCGAACCAGTAAATTGATCTACCTGTGGGCCAGAAAGGTTCATATCACGAGTCACTGATAGTCACTCGGGCTCTGAGAGTGCAACGGCTATTAGAGCTGGTCCTTGACCTAATGCGTGTCAATGTGTGTGTTTGTGGGGCTTTTGTGCGTGTGTTTGTGTGTGAGTGTGCGTTTGCAGGCAGGAGCGAACACACACACACACACACACTGGACTAACTTGTAAATCAGTACACCAACAACTCCTAGTACAGTTATGCAACCGACCTCAGCGCGTGTATGATTGGTATGTTGTCACTTCAGAAAGAGGAGAAGACAGTTGGCTCGCTTGTTCGTTTTAATTGTTAAACTGTAGTTGCACATTGAGCTTTATTTCTAATGTACTACAATAGAATCTTTTCATCTTGTAAATTCATCCATTGCCCACTTGAATCCCAAGTGTGAATTAGTGGTCCGCAGTGAGGATCTAAAAGGTGATTGGCCGCGTGCTTGAGCTTGAGCAGATCATCCACTGATGGGTTAATCTCATTTCCACACACCCACATCACCACAGTACAGCCTGTTCTGATCTCAGGGAACCTGTCCCGCCAACCTGACTGTACACTTGTACAGTGTGTGTGTGTGTGTGCATGTACAGTAAGTGTGTACAAGCGTGCGTCTCCTTTGATGGCTCCAGTTATTTGGCACCTCAACACTTGCATGGTGTCAATGCTGGGGAGGTGAAGAGTTCAGCACTGTTGAGATTGTGTGTGTGTGTGTGTGTGTGTGTGTGTGTGTGAAAGAGAGTGAGAGAGATAGAGATGTCAGGCTCCTATTATAAGAAATATGAGTCACTCTTTTTCTCACAGGTACAATCCTCCGACAGAGGATCACACAAACACCCCACAGTGCTTTTGAAGCATTGATGTTTTCAGTGCCGCTACCGCAGACTGCTGGTGGGGTTAGGGAACTCAATAGCAGCCCTGTCAGAGACACAGAGTTGTTGTTTTTTTTTTGTCCCACAGTTAGGTTGATAGGCGTGTTCCCTGCCGACGGTGTTTGTCTGCCTGTTGTCTCTGTGGGTTGTGAATCCAGGTGAGCGGGTGACACACCCAGTTCCAGGGTCACCTGCCAGGAATGTTCTTGGCTTGTGCCGTTTGTGTCTTTGCTCTTTCCACCGTTCTTTGCATGCAGGCTGGATTCCCCCCCGGTAGAGGAACGCCACGCCTCCCGCCCGGGGGGCGTCGTTTCACAACTCGGGGGAGGTGGTGCGGCGGCATGCAACGGCTCAGTTCCGGTTTGGTTGGAAAGGAAACTTGACTTTTTTTCCCCCATCATTTTCTCCCTCAGATTATGAGAAGATGGCAATGAAGTGAGCTGAGTACCAGAACAGTAGGACAAATCCCTCAAAACCCTCATCTAGTCCTAACATCATAACATTTGAAGGCGAAGATGGAAAACTGACCAGAGACCAGAAGGCAGCTCCTCCATCCCCATCCCCCCCCCCCCCCCCCCCCATCTCCCCCCCCCCCCCCCCTCAGCAGCCATGGCGGGGCTCAAGCGTTGTCACGATGGGAAGATTGCCGGGCTGTACGACCTGGACAAGACGCTGGGCCGCGGACACTTCGCCGTTGTCAAACTGGCCCGACACGTCTTCACCGGGGAAAAGGTACGGCCTTTTATTAAAAATGATGTCCATCTATGAAATTGTAGTAGTAGTAGTAGTAGTACTAGTGTAGTATTATCCTGGGTTTCAATGATTAAGTGTTTCATGGACTAAATGCTGTTTCCCACCCTGCCAAGGTTAAAGTTCAGAGGGAAACACTGAGTTTTTGGATTTATTTTGGCATGACAATGGTCAAATTGGCACCAAAATACCAGCTATTGCTTTCGCTATCGTCCTAGAAACACCGATATCGGCCGAACCCTGATCTCAACTGAACTATAGAAAACAGAAAATCTCCCGTGTGTCGCTGACAATAGCAGATCAGGACGGAGGTACGGATGGATTGGTGGTGCAGATTAGTCTTATCGCCGCTCTCACTACCTCTCTCTCCGGTTCTCTGCCAGGTTGCGGTGAAGGTGATAGATAAGACCAAGCTGGACCCGGTGGCGCGGGGCCACCTTTTCCAGGAGGTGCGCTGTATGAAGCTGGTGCAGCACCCCAACGTGGTGCGCCTGTACGAGGTCATCGACACGGCCACCAAACTCTACCTCATCCTGGAGCTGGGCGACGGGGGGGACATGTACGACTGCATCATGAATCACGACGGAGGCCTCAGCGAAGAGGTAAGTGTGTGTGTGTGTGTGTGTGTGAGAGTGGGTTTGTGGCCTAGTGACCGTCAAGCGGATACAGAAACTGACTTAATTCATCAATTCTCTCTCTCTCTCTCTCTCTCTCTCTCTCTCTCTCCCCCTCCCAGGTGGCCAAGTGTTACTTCGCCCAGATCGTCCACGCCATTTCCTACTGTCACCGGCTGCACGTGGTGCACAGGGACCTGAAGCCGGAGAACGTGGTGTTCTTCGAGAAGCAGGGCCTCGTCAAGCTCACCGACTTCGGCTTCAGCAACAGGTTTCAGCCCGGGAAAAAGCTCAACACCTCCTGCGGCTCCCTGGCCTACTCTGCTCCCGAGATACTCCTGGGGGACGAGTACGACGCTCCCGCTGTGGGTACGTTTTCAAGTGTGCACACGTGTGAGAGAGGGACACGCTTTGTGTGTTTGTGTGAGTGTGCTGCAACGCATGTGTGTGTCTGTGACTGCACATGTATTTAATGCTCGCATACTTGTGAGTGTGTGTGTGTGTGTGTGTGTGTGTGTTTGCTCTGTGCTCGGCTGTATTGTTTTCACTGGAATGTGTAGTCCAGCAGCAGAACATGGTACATGCTGTCCTCTGTATCGGCTGTTATCAGCTACACACACACACACACACACACACACACACACACAATGCCCATATGACCTACAGTACTTCTGGATGGACCCTACAGGCACCCTGGCACGCCGGTGGCTTTATCAGCCAGCTGATAGGAGGAGAGGCGTTCAGGGTCAGAGGGCTAAGACGTGCCGACTGCATCCTTGAGAAATAAAACCACAGCAGTGAAGTCTACCCAGTCTACCCATAGTGTTTTTTGTCGTCGTGTTTTGTCCCCTTGCTCTCACTGAAAGTCATGGTTTCTCTGTGCATACTGAAATCTGATACCAGGGCAGGTTTCTTCAGCTTTTTCAGTGTTTTCCAACCCCCCCACCCTGACTTCTTTCTCGCTCCCATCAACAGTGGCACCAATCCTCGCTAGATATTAAATGAAAATGTAATAGAAAAGAGATGAAAAAGAAGTGTGGATGGGGGGGGGGGAGGGAGAAGCACAGAAAAGGAGAGGAAGAAGCAAGAGGTAAACAGAGTCGGCGGGGAGAAGGCATCAGTAATCACACTCCGTACCCGGAGGCGTCAGAGCAAAAAAAGAGCAGAAGCGCAAGAGAGGAGCATTTTCCGTTTTTCTGACTGAGTGGACACACAGTGGCTATTTTCTGTCTTTCTCTGCTCCCTCTCTCTCTTTTGTGCAGAGCAGATGAGCTGAGCAACGGCCACAAAATGTTAAGATCGGAGTCATGGTTTGTTGGTTATTTGACTGTGTGTGTGTTTGCATGCATGTGCGTGTGCTAGTGATGAATAGCTTTCACTCATTGGTCGGCTCTGGATATCCGAGGTCAGCTGTCTGAGCACTTGACCCAGATTACATTTTCTGTGTGTGTGTGTGTGTGTGTGTGTGTGTGTGTGTGTGTTCACGCGAGTCTATTCTGTGTTGCGCGTGCATACTGCATGTGCCCTGTTGCTCCGTCAGTTGAGATGATGATGATGATGTTTTGATCGTATGGGGGTTATCCGTCCAGCCAGGATGTAATATTGTGTGAGTGGTCGATGCTGATCTGGAACAAGCCGAACGGAGGCAAGGCACTGCTGCAGGACGTTCTGACGTTTCAGGCTTTGAGGTAACCAGGCCAGGGGGTAGATATCGCCGCCAAGGTACCTCCCGGCTGTCTGCTGGGTGGCTGCGGGGTGTGTTGGTGAGGTGCCAGGTGGCGCTGTGCCCGCATGCCGGTTGGCTGTAGACATAAAGGGGCCGTCGTTTCACAGCTCCCGGTGAGAGCGATACAGACCGGTTTGCCCGGTCCGGACTGCGGTGCTGTTCTGCGGAAACTGCTGAAAACTTGAAACGGAAAGCGATCCAAGAAATGGAGGAAATTGTCGCGACCGAAACTCTGTCCTTCAGTGCGGAAGTGCCAATTAGCAGGGAGGCTGCACATTCCTAAACCGCAACAAGGGCAAAAGGAGTCAGAGTCAGTTCACGGCATTTATTAATCCATCTTCTGCTCCCCCCAGAAAAAAGGTGTTGAGTGCAAATACCAGCAAGTGACATCTTCATCAGTGGCTTTACATACAAGTGTCAGAACCCGACAGACCGTCCCATGTGTAGGACGCCACAGTCACAGGATCCACAGCCACTTCTTGTGAATCATATTTTCTTGGCGTTATGTGCGTATTTACAAAGAGAGAAAGCCGATACACCGCGCTGCGACAGAAAGTCCCATCTGTACACACAGCGGCAAGTGGACGGCAATAGCAAGTTCAGGACAACGCATTCAGATTTGCACTTTTTGATGTGTAGTAGTGTGCGGGGTTCCCTTTCTTTCTCCCTTCAATGAATGGAAAGTGAAAGAGATTTGCAGGCTACACTCAAAAACCTTGACCTAATAGTAGTTGCAACAAGCATGCATGAGTCAGGACACGTCCTTACATAACGAACAATGTACAAGTGAGCCAGTTGTCATAAAAAAAGAGTATTGCGTAATCGCTAATCAGCAGTACAGGATGCTGAACTTCGCTCACTTAGTCCGCGGGGTTAGCAGTGTCGAGACAAACGGATGGGGTGTTGATTATCTCAGTAAAGCCCAGTCTCTGAGTACTTACACTCCCAGCTGTCACCGCTAAACAGCCCGTGTAGTTAGCGCCACACTGATACTAATGTCCAGTGATGCGAACGGTGTTATCCAGAGACGGTGTCAGCCATCTGGTTTATAAATAAAGTTATCGAGGAAGGAAGTTTGGCGGAACCACTGACGCAGGCAAACGAGGGACCGGGGGGTCACGGTTGCTAGGATACGTTGGGTGGGTGAGTGAGTGGTGCGGCGTTCGCTCCCTCCATCCAGCAATACGAGCTTCAACAGCTTCACAGCAATAAACACCCACCAGCCGCAGTAGGCCGACACGTTTACTTTTGCCAGATCGGAATCTCCGTGGCACATCCTCGCAAATTGTTTGAAGACGTGGACGGAAGACCAGGCATGTAGTGGAGGGTAAACCCACCTGAGTAACCACCTTGTTAGGCCGACATAAATCTTTATGGCGTGAATTCATAGGGTGTCAAACTGATGTAAGTTACATGAGGACAGGATCTTTTAAAGTTGTTTCGTGTAAATAAATGTCCGTTTTGCTTCTCCCTATCAGCGACTGATATAACACAATAGCGATTCAACCTTTATCCAGTTCAAGACATTTGTTGTTCCAACTGAACACCCGGTGTCTGATAGGGTCTTTCCTGAGGAAAATCCTCTGCTGCACAGGAAGCGATGCGTTTTATGTTTCCTGCCGCAGCAACGGCGGTTTTGTTCGGAATCAGCAGAAGAAGAACTGGGTAGTTTAGCATGAGCAACGATAGCCGCCGTGGCTGAACAGACGAAGAAAAGAGCGTACCACCTACTCAAACTCAAACTTCATCAATAGAAAATCCAAAGAAAAAAGAAGCAACCACCAGAAGATGTTGCCAAAAGAAAAAACGAGGAGCTCGAGGATTACCGCTTTTAGGAAAAAAACATAAATGAATTGATTTTAGTTTATATTGGTATGATCAATATATGAGCAATGGTTTACCCACTATTTTATTTACCTACTGCATCACCTCATATTACACTATGTGCAAAGCCCTGCATCTTTAAATGGAATGACTAAGAAAGCCACAATCGGCCTAGCTTTTAAGTGAACTTCCAATCTGCCCTGTAGTGGTTAGTATTGGGTGTAGCGATAAAGAAGTGCAGAATGTGTGTCAGTGGACCACGTCATTGACAAGGACGGGGGAAAAAAAAACGTTCTTTTAAAATGTCCATTCGGACCGAGAGAACTGTTCCATAAAACGATCATGCGTATGAATGAAGCATTGAAGGATGAACACATTAACCCACTTTCCTAGGACTCACTGTGTGTGTGTGTGTGTGTGTGTGTGTGTGTGTGAGAGCGTGATGCCGGCAGGCAGCAGTGCAAAGCCTCATCCTTGGTTAGACAGATGTGTCCCAGGCTAGTGCATATTTATGGAAACGGCTCCGATCAAATATGATTCATGCTGCATTCAAAAGGTGGGGGGGGGGCGGTTTTTGTTTCTCATATGTAGGTCAAGCAGAAAGGACATACGTTTCACTCTGTTGGTCCGTCAACCTCTCCTGATTTTATTCCCTCTGTCAGCTTCCATTTTTCCATTGGTGCTTATATTATGGGGACAATAGGATTTCTTGCAAAGGCAAAACAAGTCTCTCTCTCTCTCTCTCTCTCTCTCTCTCTCTCTCTCTCTCTCTCTCTCTCTCTCTCTCTCTCTGCAGATATCTGGAGTCTGGGGGTGATTCTGTTCATGTTGGTGTGTGGTCAGCCCCCCTTCCAGGAGGCTAACGACAGCGAGACGCTCACTATGATCATGGACTGCAAATACACAGTGCCCCCTCACATCTCCCATGCATGCAGAGAGTGAGTAACACACACACACACACACACACACACACAACAGAGAAGGACATGGTGCTCTGCAGGTGCTGCATATTTCATGTTTATAGATGTGTGAAGAAAGAGAGCGGAGAGAGGAGCAGTCTCTCTCTCTCGCTCTCTCTCTCTCTCTCTCTCTCCTTCTTGTTGTCCTGCTTTCACTCTGTGCTGCAGTCAGCTGCTTTACAACAGATGCAGTGTTAAGTGTATCTAATGCATCCATTAAAATCTGGCCTCTATTTTTGATATTGCGACGGTTGCATCGATGCACAGCGGGACGAAATAGTCGGGGGATACATTTTGAGTACTTTGGGGGATTTTTTGGGGGTGGGGGGGCGGGGCTGTAGCTTTGCCAACACATTTTTGGGCATAATAAAGTGCCCCCCGTGCAGGCTCATATCCTGGTTTCAGGTTAGGCTGTTGAAATGCTAACTCACTCTCAAAGTCTGTCCCAGAAATCACTGAGCTGGTGAAGTAAGCTAGCTAGCTCAGCACACTAAGCCGGACAGTGAACACCAAATGGCAAATGGAATAACTTGCTTACATGCCTCAGTAGCTCAGATCATATCAGATTATCCCAGGGGTTTGTCTGATGTGGCGTTTTGAAGGGCAATACTAATAACACTATTTTTGGATTACAGCTGCTGTGTTGTGCTGTTGTCCAATACGTTTTAAATGAGACTGTACCAACAGATTGATGCTTGTTCTGTGGAACCGGTGCAGTATTATATTATTATTATTATCAACTACAGTCTCATAGGCCGCATGCTGCAGAGGGACCCCAAGAAACGGGCCTCCCTGGGGCTGATCGAGGGCCACGATTGGCTGCAGGGCATCGACCCCTCCCCCGCCACCAAGCTGTCCACCCCCCTGGTGTCGCATCGCAGCTTGTCGGAAGAGGAGCACGGCTGCATCATCCAACGCATGGTGCTGGGGGGCATCGCAGACCGAGACGCCGTGACTGAGTATGGGCCTCTCTCTCTCTCTCTTACACACACACACACACACACACGATAACGGCTAATCTTTCCGGTTTGATCTCTGGATGTTCGACCATCGTGGAATCAACTAGTGTCACGTCTCATTGATTGTCATCATCAGTTTAAATGTCATTAACAGTGAAATCAGTTCTCCATCCCCATTACCTCCTTTCGACTCAGAATCAGGATTAGTGCTGATCAGCTTGTTGCTGTTTGTGCCTGTGTGTGTGTGTGTGTGTGTTTGAAAACATAATTAATCTCCCTCTCCGTCCTCTCAGGGCCCTGGAGTCAGATAAGTACAACCACATCACAGCTACCTACTTCCTGTTGGCTGAGAGGATACTGAGGGAGACACAGGAGAAAGAGCAGCACTGCCAGACACGATCAGCCAGCCCCAGCAAGGCCCAGTTCAGGTACACACACACACACACACACACACACAAATCTCTTGAGGTGAGTAGAGTGCTGCCTCCGCGCTGCTGTACATCTGTCAATCTCCAACAGCCAAGTTCAGCGGCAGACGGAGAACTCTTTTTTCAGCTGAGAAGCACTGACAGATAGAGAATGGGAGGGAGGTCGCAGAGGAGCAGCAGTGTCAGACAAGTCATGTAGTCTACCACTGAGTTAGGAAAATCATGTTTTCTTCAAAACAAGTGAAAATCTGCGTGTGGGGTGAGATCATTTCACTTGTGTCCGATGCAGTTTCAGTTGTTTGGAGAATTCTCTCGAAACAAATGACACTATCTTGACATAAGAGAAAGAAAGGCAGATGAAGAATTCAAGAAAATGTTTCAAAACCAAAATGTCACTCCCCTTGTGTAAAGCAAAATGAGATTTTAAGATTCACTGCTGGACTAAATGAGGTGAATATTTCTGTGTAGTTTCAGTGCCTAATAATAATGTACCTCCTGAGCCTACTGACCCCTGTCCTCTCGGTGTTTAACCCTTCACAGGCAGTCCTGGCCCACCAGAGTGGATGTTCACCAGGATGTCAGCGATGGGTTGGGGGGTCCGGCTATCTCCCACCCCAGGGGGCCCCAGTCCCCTGCCCGCAGTGCCGAGAGCCTCCACAAAGGCCCCCGGCCCAAAACGGCTCTGTTGGACCTCTACCAACGGCGGGACAACCACGCTCAGCAGCCCGTCCGGCAGAACCAGGAGAAGGGGATCAGGCCTCTGGTCAAGCCCCACA
Organism: Hoplostethus atlanticus; assembly: GCA_034670405.1. NCBI lineage: Eukaryota > Metazoa > Chordata > Actinopteri > Trachichthyiformes > Trachichthyidae > Hoplostethus > Hoplostethus atlanticus. The sequence continues at coordinate 491,749 of JAXDDX010000139.1, read as the reverse complement.
CCAACCCCCTCAGACTGGGCGCTCTGGCCCCAGCGGGTCCCTGCAAACCCCGTAGCCCCAGTCTCTTCAGTGTGGAAGAGGATGAGGAGGAAGAGGAATGCTTGTCTCCATCTACACTACCTGCTCAGGTGGTGCTTCGCTGCAAAGCCTCCTCTTCCTCGTCCTCCTCGTCATCTCTGTCCTCTTCTGCTAATCGGCTGACGTCTCGTATGAGTGCTCCAGTCCTCAACCAGATCCACGAAGAGGAGAGAGAGGAGGAGGAGGAAGAGGAGAGGAAGGAGTTGCATGGACTCGGCCCGCCCAAACCCAGCCTCAGCCTCAACCTGAACTCTAGAATACCGTCGCCGTCGCCGCTCATGCCATCGCCTAACGCTGTCGCCGTTATGGCACCGCTTGCCGTGGTGACCCCTGGCTCAGAGACTAGTGATGACGACACAGAAAGTCACCATGAACGTCAACCGGGTCGGGCCACGGCAACCGTCGGTGGGCAAGGGAGCGAGAGAGAGGGGACTGTCCAGAAAGAGGGAGAGAAGAGGGAGGGCGGGGCAGGGCAGCCCCTTCCACTGTGCCAGCCCCGGGTCGGGCTCGGGCCAAGGCAGGGGCACAGCCAAAGCGGCCAGCGGCCTGGTGGAAAGCCTGAAGCTGATGAGCTTGTGCCTGAGCTCCCAGTTCCACAGCCTGACGGGAGGAGGAGGGGGAGGGAGAGGGGGAGGCGGCGGCGGCGGTGGGGCGGGCGGCGACCCCCAGGACCGTCCCATGTGGAGGATGTGCATGAGCGGCTCCACCGGTAGCCTGGATAAGGTCTCGCTCCTGGGCGGCCCGTCGCCCAGGGGGAACCTCCAGCACCACCGCCACCACTACCAACCCCCACTGGGAGACGCACTGGGTGACCCCCTGCTGGAGGGGCCCTGCTCGGGCACCCTGAGGTTGGGAGAGCTGGACCTGGCCAGGGAGAACCACAGGAACCTGAAGAACCGGGTGCTGCAGATGCCTCTGAGTGACAAGACTTTGTCCGTCAACATCCACCGGAGCCCCAAGGAGGGTCTGCTCTGTACCCCCACGCCCCACAGCTGCTGCCAGGTCATCTAGAGGACCGAGAGCAGCTCCTAGCTCCATGCTACACCTTCTATATCTTCACCTGCTGACCTGCTGCGCACTCCACACTCCTCCACTCTCATCCCTCCCTCCTGCAAGGACTCGATTTTATTTAGTTGTCTTGCCACTGGTTTGTGAGTTCACATTCTGTTTGTGTATGCTGCTTTTGTTTTTAACTTCCTTAAGCACTAACGGTGAACAATCTAGGAGAAATTGCAAATGCCAACCCCCCCGTGCACTTACGGACACAGAGTCTGCATAGAGAGGGAGGCTGGGTGCCACACTGAGTGCACACAATGTTCTATACTGGACAGTAAGGGGGAAACACAGGAGATATTTTGACCCTCCAGCGGGCTTAAACAGGAGGCAGTAGCTATGGAAAGGGATGCTGCAGTTGCTCAGTGACAATCTTAGCTCTTTCCCACACCCCCCGCCCTTACACATGTTTACATATGTGCACACACACACACACACACACGCACCCTCATCACTCTCGGATCAGCTGATCGAAGGGAAAGGCGACGAGCTGATGAGTTTTAGCATCATGTTGTGCATATTGTCTTTTGTTGTACTTTGATGTTTGTTTCTTATTATCAGTTCAAACTATTATTTTTTTTAAATTATCTTTTTAGACAATCATTTTGCTCTTTTATTTTATTATTCTGACTGAAACAGTTGCACATGTTTTCAGGGAATGAGGACAAATAACAGGGCGGAAAAAAAAACTGAAACACGGACAGAGGCAATTCAGTGCGATGGCGGCACACAGTATTTTTTAGTCTATCACTGTTTTATTTTTCTATCTCGAAACGTGCTCCGCAGTCTCGGACAGAAGAAAAAAAAAACCCTCCAAAAACGCACACTCACTTGTCAAGTCTCCGGCGCGGTTACACGGTGGAGTTTGTACATAATGTGAATAACCGAAGACTTTTAGCAGTACTCCTGTAGTATTGACGGTAGAGTTGTGTATCGCAGTAGAAACCTGACTACTAGATCCTTATTTTATTCCTCACTCCTGCTTCTGGACACCTGCTGGATGTGCAGGGTTTTGGGGTAAACCCACAAAAAATGGAAACTGCAATGACACAGTGAAATTGATGCGATTCTTGGTGTACTCGACCTTCATACTTGGGTCAGAAACCAAACCGCGTACGTCCCGCAGCTTTCCAGGATCACGGTAGCCACTGTTGTAGCGTATTCCAAGACAAAAACAACCAAGGGGTTTGAGTATACCGTACCAACACTGCCCCTCCAAGTATCCGTCTGTGTAACTGGATGTGTGAACCCACCCCTAGTGGAATATATAACTGGACAGTGCATGTGTTCTTGCTGTAGCAACCTTACTCTTACCCATCGAGGTCAATCCACCTAGTGTATCTACCTAAGTAATGGATCCGAAACTGTCACTTTACTCTACTGTAGCCTCACAGCAATACCAACGACTGCAAAATGTACAACAAAAATGGATGTGCCATAAAATCTGTCTTGAGCATATTGTACTGTATGTATATGATAGAAATCTATGAAAATAAAATGTGAATGAATTCTAAGTTGTTTGTTTTGCCTGTTTCTTCTTTTTGTATTTTATTTTGAAGATATTTACACAATAAGCACAGACACTAATAGTAGGATTGAGACAAAATATAAAAAAGATAATAAAAAAAAGTATATATATACACATACATATATACACATACACATATAAAAGCCTGTTTCTTAACTTGTATTATTATACCCCAGAGCTGGTCTGTATCCAGACGAGGGTAGTGGCTTGAGAGGATGTAGGAGGAGGTATTTTAAGAAATATGAGATCAGATACTTGTTTGCAGCTACATGAACAGTATTCAGCGTGAGCCAGACATGTGAAACCAGACCAAACCAGCCGGCCCTTCAGAGAATAAAGGGATACCGTGTACAAATGCTACAGCATTGTCCCCAGCTCAAACTGGTAGACGGTAGAAGCATGGCTTACCTTCCACGGTCCACGTGACATGGGGTGGGTGTGAAAGAGTCTACGGGAATAAAGATTATTAAATAAAGATTATATGTACAAAAATAAAATAAAAAATAAAAAAGAGACTATTGACAGAGTGAGATGGGCATGTGTGCAATATGAGTCCAACATTTTACTGTCATACATGTGTTTGTTTTTCTGAATGGGCCCCAGAGGCAAACACCGCAGGGAGTTGTAATCTCTGCAACATCTGGGCTACTGTTCCACATCAGCCAGCCGAGAGTGAATCAGATCAAACCAGATGAGCTCCAGGATGGGCGGATGAACCCGAGTGACCTGCAGGCTTACGTACACACACACACACACACACACACACACACACACACCTACACACAAACAACCAGGGGCAAACACACATGCACAGTTGAGCAAGTGACAAAGCGGTCAGGTGGGTTTCAAAAACTGAATGGATCATTGAGGATAGGGTGGCAAAGATATCAGCTGTCACATGCGCGCCGAGGCACGTGCCGGAATAAGATCCCATCCCAACAACACCATGGTACCCGCTCTCTCTCTCTCTCTCTCTCTCTGTCTCTCTCTCTCTCTCTCTGTCTTTTGCTCTCCCACACAAGGGATCCATTTCACATCATCTATGAAGTACCATATATCTACAGCATGGGCGTCAACTGGGTATGGCAAGGTGCGGACATTTTTTTTTTTATTGTTGCAACATATAAAACACACCAGGGGAGCATTACATCCGTGACACGCGTTTTTGGTGGCAAATGACACTAGATGCAGGGACTTCTCCATACCTTATGTTTAGTGAGCTGACGCCCCTGTACTGAGGGATATATCTGCCAGCAGAGTGTCTAATCTGACCGCGAATGAAGCTGAATATGAAAGCTGAACTCCTGCCACCGGTGATGCTGATCCCAAAATAAAACTGCAGTAAGAAACAAAGCCCCCCCTGATTACTGTCAGTGAGCCAGACGGATCCCACACCTCTTCAGACTAAAGACAGCCTTCTGAGACACTGCACTCACTCCACTGTTATTTTAAAACTCAATTACTTTGTGATTATCCCTAGCTAGCGCGCACACACACACACACACACACACACACACACACACACACACACACACACACACACACACAGTTTGGCTCAGAGTACATAGACACTGTTTGGCCATCTGATGGAGCTTTTTTTTTTTATAGGACACATAGGAGATGTGTGATTGTGGTGATGGCGCGTGTGTCTGCATGAACATTTCATTTCACTGTGTGGGTTTGTTCAGATCAGAGCGTCACTAAAACAGTCTGTTTACCCATCTCGCACAATGAGAAACCAAGAGAGAGAGAGAGAGAGAGAGAGAGAGAGAGAGAGAGAGAGAGAGAGAGAGCGAGAGCGAGCGAGCTTATCTAAGTTATCGATGAAATGGCTTACTGTGAGGAGCAGGGTCATTAAGGGGGTATTAAAAAAGAACACTTATTGTAGAAGAAGATAGAAGGCATGGCTACTTGATAGTGAACCTGCAGAGAGCAAACAGCATCAAGGCACGCGGTGGAGCAGAAGCAAGGTGTGGTACATAAGAAAAACCCCTTCATAGTAAAGGAGGATTCCTCAGATAGTCCTATATAGGGATCAAATTTCCCAATTTTGGGGTATTTTGCACTTCGCTCCAGTCATAAGTAGCAGAGCAGTGAAAAGAGGAATAGTCCAAGGAGAAGGGTGACAGGGGACAGATGCATTACTGGTTGTGATGACCGGCGGGGACAGCGCGTGTGCATCCAAGCCACCTGCTGTTGTTTTGGAAGGAATCCTGGTCTTTACAAAAAGGTTAAGTGAAGAGAAGCACCTATTGGGTGTTACAGCCGTGACCTGTAATATCCAATGAGGCGGGGATCAGGACCGGCCAAGAGTTCACAATAAGATTTATTGAATGTAAAAAAAAAAAAAAACATTTCTGACACTATTTTTTGTTGAGGAATATTGAACATTTGCAGCCTCTGGTCTTTTTCCAATATCTAATCATGTGCAATAGGGTGAAAGGGTGAAAAAAAACAACAGTGGTTATATATGGTTACAGATTGGTTGGAAATGACTGGTCTAATAATTTGTATCTGTAAGTGGATGAGGGAGCCCCAGCAGTAATTAGTTATTGATATTGTAGAAGCAGAAGAGCTGAGGGAAGATGGAAAAGTACTAAGGACACACCAGGTACAGCCTCATTACAAACTTTTGCTCATCATGTTCACATATTGACCCTTTGACCTTGCACCTAACCTTTAACCATTAGTAGTATTAGTATTATTGGCTCCTGGTTGGGATGGATGGAAACCTGGGGGACCCACTGCCCCAATGTTCAGGCACACTGGTGCTCTGTAAGCTTTCGGTGAGGGGAGAAGAAATAGCAGCATTACAGGATTTTATTAATCATTAGTGATGTCAGCACTTGGTTGGCATGAAGAGCAGCGATGTACCGATGTTCAATCTCAATGAAAAAGTCTCAACGCCTCTTTGGATCCGTCCTTTTCTTTCCTTCTGGAAGGAGAAGAGAACTCATCACATCGTCAGCTTTCCTGTGCCTGTAGAGAGTAACTATCCTAACAGCTGGCAAAACCATGTTGCTGCTCCTTTCAGATTGAAAATGCCGCGATCATTAGACTTCTGCCGCTCTCCGTTTTAAAACGACTGTTCAAATAAGCTGTCAAGTGGTTTCCCTGCACAACAAATTACCTCTCAGATCTTTGCAATGTCAGTTAACGAGCTGATTTCGGCTCCCTTGTGAGACGTGCAAACTAATGAAAAAAATCATCGTACATTTTTGTCCCCGTACTTTAGCATAAAAGATATCTTTTATGATAAGACTTTTCATGACAGGCTATAATTACCATTCTGCCATAAAATGAATCCAGAGCTGATTAGTGACACTGGCTTCAGAACAGCTATCTTGTGGCACCATAATGCCTCGCCAGAATAGTGTAAAAAATAACGTCTTTGTAATAAGGATGTGCCAGAATACGGCCAGCACGGTGTCTTTTGAATGAGCGCCACAATTACACAGTCAGACTCAGTATATAACCCTGATGCCAGCTGGGAAATCACTGTTATCAATGTTGTCAAGGGGACAGCTTGGTAGAGGCTTCATGCTGTTGCACAGGAAGACAATAAAGCAATGAAATGACAGTAATCATTAATGGTCATCATCATATTGCATGTTATCTTAGATTATATGGACTCTTAAACTATGGACTGAAAATGAGAGAATGTGATGTCAGTTTATTGAATGGTCCTGACTCTTTGGCTGCACAAACCTGTATGTGGTTAAGGTGACTATTGATAAACCAGGGCCTGATGTCTGTTAGGAGTGTGTGGAATGCAAGTAATCTGCCATCTGTGGTGCATCAGTGAGCGTGTGTGCGCATGTGTCAGTGAGCCAATGTGCATTTTCCACAGTTATTTCAGTCTTTCAATTATATCCAAACCCAGCGTGAAAGCTCCTGTCATCCGCTCTCGTTCGTTTCGCTGTTTCTAACGAGATGAGTTTGTGCACGTGTGACTGAGAGGGTGAGAGAGGGAGAGAGAGAGAGAGAGAGAGAGAGAGAGAGAGAGAGAGGGAGAGAGAGAGAGTCGATGATGCTCGCTGCTTATTAAATTAGTTTTAACGGACATTGTGTGTGTGCACGTTTCCACTGTGTGCTGCCTCAAGAAAACAAACAAACCCATAATTCCCCACGTCAAATCACAGCATCACTTCCTGCTTGGTCTCCGTGGCTACCCTGTTGCCAGGGAAACGGTTCTTGGGGGGCGAGGTTGATGTCACAGACATGACGGAGATGGGTAGAGGTGACAGAGGTTGCACTGTGAAATGCCAAGGTTGGTCAATGCTGCAAAATAATGCATCTCCTTAAAGAACAGCCTGATATCGACACTTTCTGAGTTCACTTTCAAGCTTTTGTGTCATCCCACACCTACTCCACCCTTATGCTTAGAAAATGCATGTTTATGCTTAGCCCAGAGAGAGAGCAGGCCTATTTTTGCTCACACAGACCTCTGACCCCATTCTGTCATTGCAGTTGTGACTTAGCAGAGAATGCTGAGTGTTGCACTGCTCTTAAAGCATCACTGTCCAGGTCTCCTGAGTAGGTCACTCAGCTCAATATGCATGCAGGAGCCGGCTTGTGTGGGATTTGCCGTCACCCATCTATCTGGGAGAAAACTGTGGGGAGATGTTACTGTGCTGCCATCTGCAGGCCGCTCTCCGTCATAGTCTCTCAGAGCGGCTGAGAAAGTTTCAATTTCCAGCCCTTTGCCCTACTTACTCAGTATCTCTCACAGTGGGTGAAAGGACAAAAAAGGAACATCCAGTGCACTTTGCCTAGACGATTTTCCTTTGGGAGCCGCTTTCCCTTTATAACAGATAAAAGTTGCCAAAGAGTTTCTCAGAATTCCTATTTCGACACGGTCGCCAGTCTGAACCACATGAACCACACGAGGAACAAGCTATGGGCACAGGGAAAGCAAAAAAAAAAAGCAGCAACTCTCTACTGACTGCATCTCACATTTATTTACAAAATGTATTTACATAAGGCTCATGGTCACGAGATAGACACGGACCTGCTGGAGAAACCTGTGACCTTCGACCCCCAGACGAGGAATGTGTCCTCACTGCCCCCTTAACATAACAGTGCATGATAATAATGTAAGACAATAATAAAGAGGCTTAAGGTCAAATTGTTCTGGTCCCGTGAGGGTTAGGGTTCTCTCTGCTTCTAGCCCTCCTCCTCTCTCTTTATCTCCCGTCTCCTTCCGACGCCTCATCTCAGTCTTTCTTTTCGCTCTCCGTCCTGTTGAGGATCCGAAGGACTGTCTGGTTGAAGTCGTCCGGCTGGTCGGCAAAAACGTAATGACCCGCTCCTCTGATCACCTGACAGAAACAAACAGGCGAATAGAAATAAAGCAAAAATAAAAGTTATGAACACTGCGGTTCAGTTGCTGTTCTAACCAACGATATAGTGGTAAAGGAAAAGGGGGGTAAACTATGGCCTCCAGCAGTGATCATCATGAGACAAACAACAACAAATGCAAACAGAGATCAATTACACTTTCAGAAAACCATTAATTCATGTATTCTGTTCCTTAAAAGATCCTCATTTAACATCATTTTGATACAATGTACTCTGAAAAGGTGGGCGAAGAACTGACCGCGATTTTCACATCTGGCCTGGTTTTCTTGAAGGCGTAGCCGGAGTCGCTGTCAATGCTGGAACGGGATCCGTAGATGAAGGAAATGGGAACGTCGGCTCGGATCTGGCCTATCCTCTCCAGCATAGGCCTGTTAGCCCAGCCGTAGGGGATGGTCATGTTCTTAAATGCCGTTTCTCCACTGCAACAGGAAGCAAAAATATATGTGTGAGGGACGAATGAAAGTTGGGAGTCAGAGAGATGAAGTGTATCCGCATCGTTGGATGTTCCTCACCTGGGCGTCTGGGTGTTCAGATGGTAGATGTAGTTACACACGGTGTTGTCGTCAAACATCGAGGAGTACTTCTGCTTGAAATCAGACCTGATCATCTGAAGTAGCATTGGACCTGAGAGGAGAAGTAAAGCGCTAAGAGTCGAATCAACAGCTTAGTTGTGCTCTGTGTAGCATTCAGACATCAATCAATCATCACCGCATTCATCTTGAGACATGCAAACAAGACTATTGGCAAGAAGATTGGCAGCCTCCACTGACCTCTACTCTTCAGTAAAGCCAAAGAGGAAACACACACACAGAGCGACGCCAGAGAGGGGAAGGGGGAACAAGTAGCAACGTCCTCTTTGTGACAGGAAGCAACAGAGTTCATGTGAAATGTGGTGGTTACTTTTGAGAAACACCAACCATGCCACTGGCGTGAGATAGAGGCTTTTCCAACTTTTTCAGTCATTATACTGAGTGTTGTATGAATTGTATGTGACTGGGTGTATGTGTGTTGATAGTGTGTGTGCTGACCGAGACGCCCAGCCAGTCTGAGACCAGCCAGTGGGTTGAAGGGGCTCATGAAAGCCCCCATGGCTCTGATCCACATTGGGATGGTGCTGTGGTTGGGGTTCTCTGGACGCTCTGGGAAACCCCACGGCTCCACCAGTAGCAGGTGTTTTACCCTGCACGCACACACACACACACAAACACTTTATTAATACACATACTAAATGTTAAATTTCAATTATTAATACACACATTTAGGATGTCTGCAAGTTTCATCAAACCAAGTCTGTTTAAGACATTTTAATGCCAGTTAGAAGACAAAATTTGTGATTGGAATGAACGTGAAAATGAAGATAGACTGGGTAGCTCCTCACGAGACAAAACCACAACATTTTTACAACCGCTAAAAGTGAACTGAAGACATGAAATGCTATTAAAACTCAAGACCTCAAGACGCACTCAACCTTTTAAAGCCTCACATTTTGATTATATGATTTAAAGCTGCACTAATTTAAAACTTTGTCTTTTAGAGCAGGCTCAGCACACACACACACACACACACACACACACACACACACACACACACACACACACAAGCACCTGTGTGGGTATTTGAGTGTGTAGGCAGCGGAGAGGTATCCTCCTAGGTTGTGTCCAAGCAGCAGCATCTCCTCCAGCCCCACCTTCTCCCTCCACTCCTCCAGGGCAGCCAGGAACTGGTCCTCGGCCCCCTCCGGGTCGGTGCTGAACAAGGGGCGGCTGCTCCGGCCGAAGCCCAGCAGGTCCACGGCGTAAACCGGCCCGCTTTCGGAGAGAGAGTCCAGGTTCTGGGCCCAGAGAGCCACCCCGCCTCCAAAGCCATGCAGCAGAACCAGAGGAGGCCTGGGCCAGGCCTGGGACTCGGGGTGAGAGGGGGGGCATGGCTGGGGCTGAGTGGAGAAAGCTAAGGTCCACAGATAGTTGTCGTTGGATATCCGGACGTGCTGCCTGGAGAACGGACGCTTCACACCTGCAGAGGACAGGGATGGAGGGAGGAGGGAGGAGATGTAGGGGAAACCTAATGGTCACAAAGGTCATGCACACACACACTAGAGTTCAACAGATATGGGGTTTTTGAAGGAAGATACTGCTGTGTTTAGATTGAAGCTGCTGATTTTTTTTAGATGATATTCAAAGTCTTCAGATTTGACCACTTTCATAACCACAAATTTAAAAAAAATGTAATCCTCTGAAACAGCATTTAGAGCATCATGGGATACTAACACTCTCCACTGAAAGCCAGACTAATGAATTTCTTTTAGGTGGGTTATCAGCTCCTTGAGGCAGGTTGAGGCAGGTTCCATTACGGGTTTTCCAGACTGACACCCCTGAAGCTGTTGAGGAAAATCCTCCCACTCCACACTGAAATCATTTCTCTGGTCATCTGATATAAAAGTAATAATAATAAAACATATTCACTAGCTGTCACTGAGGAGGAACCATGTCAGAGGGGCGGCGACGTAGACAAATGAGAAATCAGATTTTTTAATTATAAGGTCTGTATCTGAGCAAACTGACACATCAGTCGAACGTGTTCACTCACTCACACAAACTTACTATTGAGCATTTTTTCCTCTGCATCTTTCAGCTGTGAAGGAGAAGTGGGGCACCAAGATGGAAGCCAACTTAATATCCAGGAGCTGTGATTCAGACAGCAACCACACACACACACACACACACACACACACACACAGACACAGACACAGACACAGACACAGACAAGCCATAAATACAGTGTTGAACTTCGACCCTACAGTCACTTCTGTTATCAGTGCTGTTGGGAGCCAATCTATACAGTAAGTAACTTATCTGGAACATTCTACAGAAGGTGTAGGTTTTGTACTTTGTCCTAAAACCAATTCATATAAGCTTCAGAGCCTGATAGACTGTAAACAGCATATAGCGCAGGGTGCCTCTTATACACGGATACAGTCCGTTCACGTTTCTATGGAGAGAATCCGAAGCCAGGTTCAAAGTCTGGTCATTTAATGTTGCCACTCCTCTCGGCATACATCCAATACAGCAAGCAGCACTTATTCCAAACAAATTTAAACTAATGAAACTTTAGGATTGGTTCGCCTGTTACTCCCTCGATCTTCTTCCACCCAAAATACACCGTGATGCGAACAAATTCAAAAAAGTTGGTTTAATTGAAATGACGTGCTGCTTGGTAGTTCACCTCTGTTCTGAAGACGCAATTATTAAATAATCTCATGTCATGTTCTATATGGTTTGTATGTTTTGACTGGAGGTTGGTGTACAGCGTGTTTTGTGTTGCTGTTATTGAGGGTCAGTAATTCAAGAAAACAAAGCAGTTAAATAAGTTTGATCGCAAAAAAACACAATCAGCATAAACTAGTTCCGAGTTGAGTTACAAGGTAAATCTACAAAGAAACTTTAAGTCCGAGTAGATTTTAATAAAGAATTATAACGCTTGGTATGTCTCACCTCTGCTCCTTGGTAGGTTGTACTTCCTCCGCCATCCTTCGCATGGTGTATAGTGATGGTCTCTCTGTAAGAAAGTACTGTCAACGTCAATGTGTAGGCTATGTATTATGCTGCCTTCAAGTACACCTGTTAAACTCGTATCTCTGCCTTATGTAGTTGTAGCTACAACTAGTGACAAAAGAACCTGTAACAAAGGAAGTTTTTTGGTAGCTGGTGTTTTATTTTAGAAATCAGCACATCAGGAATGTATTGGGTGTTTATATTGCCCTATTAAACAAAATGCGACAACTGAAAGTTAAACAAAGAGTGAAAATAGAAACGTACAATAATGCTAACTATTTACATAAACAGCAAATATTTCATGGTATAGCACAACCTTGAGTGTATTGGCGGTATTATACAACAGTTTTTATATTAGTTTTTATAATTTATAACAATGCAATAAATCAATTTCAAACGTTTGTATTACTCCGCCAACAAATGTAGTTCAGATTAATCAGAAGTTGAATTTATAGAAATGTTGACATGTTGCTAGGTTATAAGTTTCTGATATTGCCTTAATTTATACAATTTGTGACAAAATGTAAACAACGTGGCCATATTGCAACAAGGTCTTACTAAAATAAGATGAAATGCAACTTAAATAATCCTTATGGTGAAATTGGGTTGTTGCAGAAGCAAAAAGTGACAGGATACAGTAAAGTAAAATAGAATAGAAATAAGGATGTAGCAAATGGGGGTCATTTAAAGATAACACAGCCAAAAATTCAACACAAGAATGTGTTAATTAGAAATGTATGAATAAAATGTTTGTGCCACTCTCATGACCTTTGACACTGGGTGGAATGCCTCTCATCATATTGCTTGATTGGAACTAATATTTAATTAGAAACATCACCATTAACATGCTTCCCGTCCCCTGAGCGTCAAATTCTGGCAAGCCAAATATCATTGAAATTTTCGACTTGCCCAGTCCTATTTACCGTTTTGTTGGGTGGTTCAAGTGCTCTCAATTTGTAATCGCGATATTTCCGGCAGCACCTGAAGGCAGCAGAGTGGCGATCAAGAGGAAGAACAGATACAATACCTACAGGTGGGCTGCGATGTCTTTATCTTGTTTCATTCTGCGTGGGGTAGTAGTATAATAGTAGTATAATAATATATAGTATAATATATTTAAGTAATATACCGGGAGACACGGTGCTTTACAGTCATTTTAGCACAGCTAAGAGGCGCCGTAAGGCACTACACTACGAGTAACATCACTAAACCTGGCCTCAAAAAGGAGAACGTGAATTTTCAACAAATGTTTTACTTTTGACCGATACTAATTTATTACTACTAATTGAAAAAATAGTATTCTTCAGTTAAGCAATGTAGTTCATGTACCGGTATGAGTGGCGATTTAAGGTTCGCGCATTGATATTTCAATTAACTGTTATGGGGTCCCAGGTGTGCTTTTATAGGGAGCCGAAGCGGAAGTAAACCCCTGCTTTACTAGCGGCTAGTGCTGGGCAGCTCGAGTCTTTTTGACGATTCGTTCATTTCGTACCAGTACCAATGAAAATGAATCGAACTTTCTAGTTTTTTTTTCTTAGCTTGAGCTATTCGGTCTTCATAACTTCCGGGCAACGTCCCGTGTGCCTTACGCATTAGCTGTTTTTTAGTGCTATTCACCTTTTAGGCCAATAGAGGGCAGGGTATGCTAATCTATTTTATATGGTGAGAGAAGCACTATAATAGTAATTTTCTAATTGGTGTGTGTGTGTGAGGTTAATTATTTGTTAAGAAAATAATTTGCACAGTACATGGCCTTTTAATTTAAGATGAATTGTAATATGGCTTGAGAAAAACTAAAACATGAGTTAGACCAATATGCAAAAGAAGTATCAATTCAACAAATCGTCCTGACGACTGCAGCTTCGTGCCTCGCCAGATACCGCAGTTCATCCGGAGTACGTACTGAAACTTCCAACAATACATTAATACATGAAATGTAAAATGTGTCCATTATATTTTGAATAAAGCAATTGCTTGTTTTGCATTTTGGTTGTGATATTACTAACAAGCATTGTTTTTCCACAATTTGAAACAATAAATCAAATTTGATATTTCCATTATTGTTACTAGTTACAGTGGGTAAATTGGAATGAAATGTTTTCTAATGTCATATTCCACAGCACTGATTTCAGAGCGGCATAGTAATAACTGAAACTAATCACGTGGTGTTACTGAGCACTGATTTTAAAGGAGTTAATGATTGCACTTAAAGTAACCTTCCCAACATTGACTGGGTGTCATTGAAAGCAGCATATGGAAAACATGTTAAAAAAAGGGTTAGTCAGTTTTGTCTTGTGCAACGGCAAGAACAGTGACTCTAGTGTTACTCAAATTAAGTTGGAAAGACACGTGCACACTTGCTGTCATTGAGGTTGAACCTTTTACCTAGCTGCATAATGTCTTTGTATAATTTAAGATGAGGTCAGAGATTGAAGGGAAGGTTAATTCACACATCCTCATAGGATTTGAGCGTATACGGTATGTGCCTGCTGCCTTGGACTGTTACTGTCTTACTTTTATTCTTACCGTGAAATTCATTGAACCTCAAAGGGGTATTAACAAATAGATTTACAATCTAAGACATGTCGGGGTAATCCTTGAAAAACTCGGGAACCTCCTTCAGGAGTTCATTCTGTAGTCTGTGTTGAATCGGTGTCAGTTTAAAGAGTCATCCAGCCCATGTGGAGGTGTGGGGAATTGGGACCTGACCAATGACTCCTCTTAACAGGAGGAAGAATATTCAGCATATAAGAACTGTGTCATGGGATATTTAGAGAGTGGTTATCATTGGTTCCGAGCAACATGCCGCCATGTTGGAGGAAAGACAACAAAAGGAAGGATTGTAACATTAATCACATCTTCCTCCCGGAGAAAACAAAGAGTGCTAGATTTTAGAACGGTGGTAGGGTCATATGATACTACAAAACAGAGAATAAAGATCACAGAGGAAGAGGTACAAGCTTTCTGTGTGTTTTCATTCGTCCAACATGGCGGCATATCCATTGTAAACACCCGTAACCACTTTCCAAACACAATTATGAGTTGGAATATCCTTTTCTGATAAACGATTTGGTGTTTTTCTACTAGAGGCGAAGGCGAAATTGAGCAAAGAGCCATGCCAGTCCTGGTCCACAAGGTGGCATACTTGTGTTCTAGTTGGGCACACACCCACACACCCACACACCCACACGCACACATGTACACACGTGCACATGCACGCACACTGGCTACTTTATCCTTCATTCCTCAAACAATTTTCCTCTCATACCACCCACTTTTAGTGGCTCTCGGACTATGGGCTGACTGAGTGGTTCCAAATGGACTCAAACCACTCACACACACACACACACACACACACACACACACACACACACACACACATAGCCACACACCTCATTTCCTTTTCTCTCATAGATGCATCCTCTCTTCCTTTCGTTCTCCCGCCCCACTACTGTCTGTTCACTCTGCTGAGTGCTCAGAATTTCATAAGCCAACAGACAATGAGACTAGCTGGACCCATAGAGGAGAAGCAGCAGTATGAGAGCCTGCTGGGTCTCACTAGTCAATGTTTCTCAGCACTAAATGGCCATGCTAGTAGGCGATAGGTTATAGTCTGTCCTTCTCTCAAAATCAGTACCTCAGGTAACTGTGGTCTGGCAAGAATTGGTGGCTGTTATCCATTGATCGTAACATTTGAAAAGAGCACTTAAATCTGCACTGGGCAACTTCGCATGTTGGTGGGGCCAAATGGCAGTGAGAGTTAACTTTTGAATTTTGAAGACTCAATACCCAGAAATAATGGAATATGATGTCAGGTAACTGCACGCTCCTCAGACCTAAATGTCTTCTTCTTAGTGTCTTGTGCGGGAGGTGAAGAGGTCCAGCCATCATTGGTGAGTCCAGTTCTCTCTGGATGGAGCGCTCGCTCGCTGCTGTTGAGGGGAAAGATTTCACACATACATACCCGACGGCAGAATTTTATTTGAGCAAATAGGACAAATCTACAGCATCTCAGTTAGTGGGGACAGGTGGCTCTTCTCTGTTGTCGTCTCATTTTGTGATTTAGCCTGAAAAGACGGAAAGCCTTGCTCAGTGCAACTTCAAATGAAGTCGGGACAAACTAGAATTTCAGGCATTTTCAAATCCAAGAACTGAACCCCAAATCAAAACCTACTCCTCCTCCTCATCAGAGCATCACTGCTGTACAGAGCCAACCAAATTGTTAAACAAAAAATGATTCCTATCTGGAAGACTGGAAATATCAAACACAAAACAAGCTCAACTGATATCTGGCCTTTAATCGTGAACACAAACCGGCAGAGTGTTTCTTCGTTGCAAAGCAGAGACGAATAGGACGACCACTAGCCGTAGAGAAAAGGTGGGACAAAAAGTGGCTACCAAACGAAGAAAGTGTGTGGTCGTAGAATGTGTCATACAGCACATCATGATATCAGAGCTGCTTTAGATAAATTGACCTATTGATTAATTCCCAGCGTCACCGAACTGAATGATGGTGCATAAAAGCCTCAGTGAGAGAACCGATTGTCTCTATCACAACTCGTTACTGCTTACTGTAATGCTGCGCTTGCCTTTATTATCATTATTTATGCCAATACAAGCGTTTTGAATGAGATATTTCTCTGACCTTCGCTGAGAGGAGACACGGCGTTTACATCCGAGTCTGTTTGATTTTATTACATTTCTTTTTATATCCAACTTGCACTAATCGTTTCTTTGTTTCAATTCATCGGTTGATAATCACTCTGCAATGTAGAGTCTGGATGTGAGCGCTGAATACACACACACACACACACACACACACACACACACACACACACACACACACACAGGACATGTCTTTATTGTTTTTTTCCTTTTTAATGATTAATTCCCAATGTATTTACAGGCTTTGGCAATATTGTTCCTGCCAATAAGTAATGCTGAATTGAACTAAATCTTGTAAACTGTACTTTTCCTTAGTCATAAAACATCTTTATATTGTGTGTGTGTGTGTGTGTGTGTGTGTACATTATCTGTTTAGGAGCACTGTTCCAGGGTCAGCTCCGAGTAGGTCTGATTACCACTATAGGTTAATGCAAACCCACTCTAGATCAGTCAGCTGCCTGTAAGCATGAACCACACACTGTTGTGGGTTTTTGGGGCATGGCCCAGTGCAGTATGGGTAATAAGAGGGACCAGGCTGTTAAAGGAAGACAGAGAGGGGATGGGGGTTGATGGGGGCTGTCTGGTTGCTAGGATACATGGCCGGCGCCAACAGTGGATATGATTTATAATGGCCAGTCTCACTGTCTCGCTTTCTCCGTTAGTTTCCTCCTCTCTCCTTCCTCTACCTCCGTTTCTATCCT
The DNA here is from genome assembly GCA_034670405.1 of Hoplostethus atlanticus. Taxonomy (NCBI): domain Eukaryota; kingdom Metazoa; phylum Chordata; class Actinopteri; order Trachichthyiformes; family Trachichthyidae; genus Hoplostethus; species Hoplostethus atlanticus. Next base: position 474,812 of record JAXDDX010000139.1, on the reverse strand, counting down.
CTTCTATTGGTCTATTAACTGGCCTCGTCTGACTGACTTGAGTCTTTATTGCTGGCATTAGTAATGGCTATTATATTTATATGTGTGTGTTCCGGATGTTCTCTCCGTCCTGAGCTCGCTGAGACAAATTCCCAGCAACCTCGGTTGATTCGGCAATTAACTATTGCATTTTGAACCCAGCTCCTTCTACCCTACACAGGCTCACCACCTTTCACGTGTATTTGTGCGCGCGTGTGCATGTTCACATGATCGCGTATGAGCGGCACCCACACGAACGGATGATATTGATTTGCAGAGACTTGAACTAGCCCGGGATGCGAAAATCCTCCGGGACAAAACGCGACGCGAGGCGGGGGTAGCGCAAGGCCACGGGAGGGACGGAGACAAAGGGAAATGGTGGTGGAGAACAAGGCCGTGAGGTGTAAGGATGTCGCGTAGGGATATAGAGATATTACCTGTAGGGTTTGATCAATATGCTTTTATTAAAGCTGCCCATATTTTGTGCCGACATTCAATATCTTAAAATTTGACTTTTCATGCCAAAAAAAATCTACAAAATGACCTGGACTCAGTGTTTCCTCCAGAATTGGGTGGAAAAGTGTCTGATACCACATTTAGACCATCATGGGACACTAAAACTCTCCATTGAAAGCCAGACTGATGTCATCCTTTTAGCTAGTACCATCATATTGTATTATTGTATTATCGTATTGTACCGTTATATTGATATAACCCCAACACGCTGTACCAGCAGTCCAACGCTCTTTCCAGATGTAGCATTTCCTAATAAAACGCTAATGTTGCTGAGCTAAAACACGTCTGCCGCGTCATTGACTTTGATGAGTCAAACCATTTCCTGGCCCGACCGGTTCAAGTCAGGATTTGCTCAGTTGTAGCACCAGAACCGTGACTAGTTTCAACAGGATGCTTGGTGCTGCTGGGTCATTCCACCCGTCCTCCCTGGCAATCAGACTCCTTTCAACTTCTCCACACCCATCAGATAATTTAAGATAGCAAGATGTCCATTTGCCTCGTATTTGTGCACCCATCAGCAATCCAGGAGAACACACAAACTGGTGCACATCTCTCTCTCTTCCTCTCTCTCTCTCTCTCTCTCTCTCTCTCTCTCTCTCTCTCTCTCTCTCTGTCCAGTGCCTTCCAGTAAATGGAGGATAATTTTAGAGCGATAAAGAGCCCAGAGGAAGGGAGGAACGCGTACACACACACACACACACACACACACACACACACACACACACACACACACACACACAATAAGACGGCCCCTCATTCCCTTTTGCACCTGCTGACCCCACAGGATCCACTGAGATCGGCTACTGCTGAGTGTGCGGCTTCCACACACACTCTCTGTCTCACACGCGCACACACACACACACACACACACACACACAGGAATGCGTACGCACTTTGACTAATAGGCCTAATGCTTCCTGAAGAGGGCCCAGCACTGCATTAGCTACGGATGTGGGATTGATTTAGAAACTGAAAGCCTTCTCGCGCACGTGTGCATGTGTGTGTGTGTGTGTGTGTGTGTGTGTGTGCGTCCACAGATTGGCGTGCATGTTTTTTCCCCTTTCCCACTCCCCTACCATTATCTATTTACTCACAACTCTCTCACACGCACACACAAAGACACACATGAAGCAGGTTCAACTGATTTGGATTTAAAAGGGTTTCGAAGGCTATTTTTGCATGGAAGCTGCCAATATCTTTAAATTTGACCTTTTTCATGGAAGAAATGACAAATATTCAGTGTTTCCCCCCAGAACTGTTTTCTTGTCAGGCTGGAGAAACACATGAAACAAAATCTAGACCATGAGGAGACATTCTCCATTGAAACCATACTAATGCAATAAGCGGGGTTAGGCAGCACCACACCTATTCAATGGTAGAGGAACTCTGGGATACATTAGCGCCTTTAAACGAAGAAATAACTTACAAAAACATTATAGAACGATTAAAGGAATAAATCAAAGGTTTTATGATCTGTTTTATGTAGCTGTGGTCAGGGAGGAACCTCCATCATAGTGGCGGTGGATGACACTGACTGGCCAATGTCCAATATTTAATAGAAGACAACCCAGGACACATGAGGACGTAAATATATTTCTGATATCAGTTCAAAACAGTTTCCAAAGCTGTTTTAACATGATTATCTACAATACCATGATATCATATTGTGAAAATTACACCTAAACGCCTCCTGCTTGTCGCCCGTCCGTCAAACACTTGACGGGAAATATCGGTCATGGGTAGAGAAATTGGCGATTGGAGGACGGCTTGGAGAGAAA